>OAMR01000238.1:1734437-1766725 GCA_900205405.1 Echinochloa crus-galli | reverse complement strand
CGGAGCGGCGCTGAGGCGGAGAGCGTGCAGCTCAGCTTCGACGCGACGGGGTAGCAGCGGCGGCGGGCCAACGCGGCGAGCCCCTGCGTCGCGCCGCCCGCGAGCTGCGCCTCCCTATGCCCCGCTCCGCCCCTAAGCGTCGTGCCGCCGTCGCGCGTGCCGCCGCCTCCCCCGCGCCCCGTTCCGCCGCCCGTGCGTCGGCGTGCCGCTCCGCCGCCGCCCCGCGAGGGCAGAGGTATATAAAAGGAGTGCTGGTCCTCTCCTCTTTCTCGCTCTCTCTCTCTCTCTCCCCACGGGTCTGCCATGGTGCGGCGCGTGCTGCTGGCCCGCGACGGTCAAGCGCCAGGATGCCATCCACCACGAGAGCACACAGCTATGAAAGACCATGGAAGAAGCACAGGGCAGCCGCGAGAGGAGGCGGCCGTTGATGCGCTCGGAGACGAGGAGGACTGGCGGCGCACCTTCCGCGAGCGGGCGCAGGCGGAGTAGCAGCTCCCCATCGAGGCTGCGCTGCTGCGCGCGGCCGCCGCTGTCCACGCCGGCAGGGCGGTGCCCTGGTCCCCTTCCCTTCGCCTCGGCGCATGCACTGGGGAGGCGCTACCTGTACAAGTTCGCCTGCTCTGCACCCGTGAACAGGTCAGAGGCGTCGCGTCCCCGTCGACGAGCTCGCCGTGAAGCTCATGGCCGAATCAGGCGCAGGTAAGCACAGGATTGGTGTGGTCCCTTCCAACTCCGACTTGGACCTCTCGCTCTGCTTCATCATTCCTGTACCCTCTTGTACATCGAATGCATCTCCTATCTCTCTATTCTTCTCTCAAATTATTGTAGTTCAGATCTAATCTATTCGTGTGTTGACAAAATTGCTGGTGTTGAAATGTTCTTGTGCTTCCTCAGTTGTAGTCTACCCATCCTATGTCCCTGCACACCGTTGTACTATTTACGTTTCATCAAGCAGTAGATTATGCTTTCTCCAAATTTCGTAAAATCACTCATGGATTTTAACAGTGTTCACGAGGAGCTGCAAAACATGGAATGATAACAGCCTTTTCACCGTCCGATTTACATCTCACGGTAACAAAATCCTGTCTCTTATACACATCTAGATGTGTATAAGAGACAGGTTTCGTTACTGTGCTCATTCTCTTGCCAAAAAAAGAGCTTTAGATCCAGGTGATGATTGTTGGTTCCCTGCTTATTTTGCTCTCCTGTTCTTCTCTTTGCCGTTGGTGGTTTGGTGAAGTTGTTTTATGCCATAGAAATATTACTATGCAAATTGGCATACCTTGGTCTGTATATGTCACACCCCAAAATTTTCAGATTTTGGGCTGTGAATTTTTAACGTAATTAATACAATAATTTTCTCAATTTTCTAAAATTTTCTGAGCTTTGTTTAAATTTACAGGGAATTTATAGAAGAAAAAAATATTTATGAATTATAAATAAATTACCTTGAATGTTGCATTCATGCTGTTGCATTGAGCTTTGTTTGTGTGTTGTTCAAACAAGAATTTAAATCCAATTTAAATTCGCGTTTTAAATTCGCGTTTGAACTGCTTTGTTTTGAGGCCTACCAAAGTTGTTTGACCCAGAGTTCACCTTTGCTCCCTAAACTTTTCCTCGGCCTGTTTTTTTCCCCCTTCTTTCCCAGATAGCCCAGCCCGGCCAGCTGCTTGGGCCATCTCCCTCGCCCCGGCCCACTCCGCTCCCCTCTCCCCACCAGCGCGTCTTCGGCCCACCTCCGCGCTCTCCCGGCCCAGCCCATCGCTCCTGCGCTAGCCAGCACCTCGGCCCAGCCAGCCTCCGCGGCCCAGCTTCCGCGCGCCCCGCTCCAGCCCAGCTCGGCCCACCGCTCCTCCCTGCGCCAGGCGCTGTGCGCCGCCGCCGCCCCCTTGGCGTGCGCGCCGCCGGCCTCGGCGTTTGCACCACCTCGGCTGCCGAGCCGTTCCGCACACCCCCCGGCCCTACTTAAATCGCCGAACTCCGGCCTCTCAACACCCAGCCAGCCACCGCCTCCTCCACCGGCTCTCCTCGCACAGCGCCGCCGCCGGAGCAGAGCGCCGCCATAACCGCCGGCCACCATCGATTCCGACATCGCCATCCTCCGCTCGTGTGGAGCCCGTCCTCGCGATCCACTCGCCGAATCACATCGATTCCGTCGGTCGCCGTCGCCGTCCTACTGCCGGCGCGCTTCAACGACGCAAAGGCGCCGCCGCTGGCCGTCCCCTCCGCCGGCCTCCGAAATCCGGCCGCCCCGGTCACCCCTGGCGAGAACCGAGGCCACCAGAAGCATCCCCGCACCAAGCAGCACCTCCGCCGCCGGTCCTCGTCGCCATCACGCCGCTGAAACTCGCCATTCCCGCGCGAGCACCCCGCCGCCGGCCACTGTCTCTACCGCCGGCCGAAATCCCGGCGCCTCCACACGCCTCCGCCCTCGATGAGCCTATCCACATGATCCCCTCTCCCTCCCCTCTTTATTACGCACCTAGCCAGGACCCAGCCGCCCCCCATCGCCGGCTAGCTCGACGCCCAGAGCACCGGCGAGCCCCTGTCCAGAACCGAGGTAGAAGAAGACCCTTTTTGCGATTGGACCCCTGAAGGACCACATAATTATTAGATGTAAACTTGTGTCTTGTGGGTTTTACAGAAAACCCCCTGCACATATTAGATGCCTGCACATAAACCCCACCCAAACCTCTCTTACAGATCTAACCCCAACCTTTGTCTTATTTACGAGCACTATTTATAGTGTCTTGTAAAAGTTCTCTGCTAGCCCTTTTCATCTACGGTTAATTACAACTAGGTCCCCGAAATCATGTTTTAGCCATAAATTACGTGTTTTAACTCCGATTTACTCCATTCTCGTTGCGTTAGAATCATGTCAACTTAAACTACTCGTTAGCACTGTTAATTGACATCTAATTTGTTTCTGAATTTTATTTAATACTAATTTGACTAAATATTATTTAAATTTGTTTTCTAACTAAAATCCAATTAAGGTTTATACTCGGCTTTATATATTAAATGTTAAAATTAACTAATAAATTATTCAATTTATTTCTGAATAAAATATAATTAAGTTTCATCTCGGTTCTTGTAAAGTGCAATTAATTTGATTAATGTTTATTTAACAAGCTTTTTCAATTTAAAAGCTAATTAAGGATTAAACTTCGAGTTTTCATGAATAATTCCTAATATTGATTAATATCAACATAAATGTGTTGTGAATAATAATATGACTACGTTTACTCCGTTTTTTTTGAAAGTTAAAATATAATTTGTATTCATCATTTATACACGGTTTTTATTAAATTAAAATAAATGAAGCTTATAGTCTTTCATTAAATACAAACCTTCCGATAGTTGTATCTTTCCAACCGTTGCTCCGTTTTCAACGATCCTTGCGCTCACGTGACCACCAAAACCAAGCCCTATCCCTTAGCGCGCTCATTTAAAGCTTTTCTTTTGATTGGTGTATTGTTCTTAGTTATTCTTGTTTGTTTGCTTGTATGTTTGTGCCGATGTTTGCTGCGACTAGAAGGAACGCGTTTCGAGTGCTATCAAGGAGAAGAGCTTGAAGATCAAGAGCTGAAGGCTTTGAGTGAATAAACTATGGATTGAGGCAAGTTATAGCACGGACAATCATTGCTACCTACACACCCTTTAATCATTCATTTCGTACATGCATGTCTAATTTGATGTACCTCTAAGGTTGTACCTAGTCTTGTTTATCCTGTCCTTGATTACCTTGGGTTCATTGCATTATGGGTAGACTTTTGCTAGGTGTAGCTACTGTCACATTATTATTAATGTTAATCTTGATGTAATGGTTCACTTCAACTATAATGTTAAAATATGCTTTTTAGCAACATGGTTAAGGGAACTAGGGCGTCAGCTGCGTGCCAGGCCCTAGTGTCTCTCCGTAAGGACCGTTTCTTAAAGCGGAAACCCAGAAGCCTGTCGCCACCGCCAGAACTATAATGGCTCTGGTCTTGGACAAGTAGCTTGTACGGCTCTAGCTTAACAGTAGTTACCGACGGGGCCAGCGGCGTGGTGGGAAGCATGGGTGAGAGTATGGTTTGATCCACCGAGGACGGGGTATCCGTCGGCTATGTCCCCGTGAGGCACAGTCCCGTGTTGGGAGCTTCCGTATGGCGGAGGTTCCACACGTTGCGCTATTTATTTTGTTGTTGTTATTCTTTACTGCGCTTGGACGCCATTGACCCCCTCGTGTTGCGACATGAGCGTCAGTCAATCTCAGTGCCTTGGGTCATTCTGCTCTTGTATTACTGCAACGGCTACTGTATTGTTAGGGTGTCTTGTGAAAAGCCTCGTAGCGTCCCTATGCGATCACACCTCGGAAGTGTGGATGTGCGTGGTTGGGTGCAAAGTTCCTTTGAACTTTTACGCGACTGGTGGGTAAAGGGTGAAACCTCTGCAGAGTGTACAATCTATCATGATAGCCTTGCTCAAGGTCATGAGCGGCCTGGCGTTCCTTTTCGAATAGAACTTGATGGTTATTATTGTTGTTTAATGACTTATTTAAAATTTTTAGTAATTAATTGATTGCTGTGTATGTGCTAACTCTGATTTAAAATTTATTTATTCGAGCATATGTACTCTGTTTATCATATTTGTTAGCTGTATGTGTTCTGTGGACATCCTAGGCACACATATAGCAGCATTCGGGTTTCTGTGTAAATCCGGGTGTGACAGTATATTATCTTCACTTTCATCTCTAACCAATGATGCTTCGTTTGATTTGGGCTGAGACAGGTGAAGTAATTGACCAGTTGAATTTAATGGTTGATTTTGAATGATACAAGGATGCTTGGTTTAGTGAATAAATTTGTTCAACTTTTGGTTTGATTATATTTGTGTGCACTATGCATAGTTTTCAGTTTGGAATTGGAATGCAGCTTGACACAATAAACTACAAGATTCATGATTATTTACTGTTGCCTATTTGCAGATTTTGGTTCAGACTTCATTCCATTTTGCTGATTCCTGTTGGGGTTCTCAGCTATATGGTTGGAATCATACCACTGCTGAAAATCAAGATTCTGGCATGGGTTTCCCATATTAGCATTCTAGAGGTGGACTGCCAGGTAAACTATTCAGTCTCTGTACCACTCATTCTCTTATGTCAGGGTAGATTGCCTGCTCTATGTATGTCCTATTTGGAAGTGCCATGCCTTGCATTACATCCAGGAAACATGTCTATTCGAGAATTTCCTTTTAGTACAGGAGCTGATGCTTAAAAAAAAAAACAACAACCAGATATGCTTCATGTTTGCCGCTTGAATGTTACTCCATCAGGTGTTCATAAAGTTTCTTGTTCTCTTCATGGTCTAAGATTATAGATGATTGGATTTTTTGATGAACTACTCAACACCTTCATGGCCCTTTCATATGCCATTCATCAATATATACAAGGTACAGAATTCCAACTTTTGGTAGGGGAAAGTGCTAATTGCCTCATGAATTTTCTTATGCACATCTGTACTATATGCTACATTTTAAAGTTTTTATTTTACTCCATCAGGTATGTCATAGCTGCCAGCTGACGTCCCATTTTTCATGGTCCACAAGATTACCAAAAAAAAGGACTCTGGTCCAGTTATGTCGCATGCTTATCAATGCCAAGAAACTCCAGGTAGAATGCATTCTTTTCTCCCTTGATGTGCATATGTCCTCTGAGTTGGTTCTCCAGTCTTAATTGTGGATCTCCAATTCGACATGTCAAACTGGACTAGGCCAGGTTGTCCCCTATTTAGTTGGTTCTCAAATCTTATGTGAATTTAACATGTGAAACTGGACTAGGCTATGTCATTAACCTGGGAAGTTAAGCTATGTAGGGCCATAAGACATACAAAGCATGGCAATAATGTTATGAGGTCCATTAATATACCATCATTTTGAAAATAAATAACCATTTTCTGATTGAAAGGAACACATTTTGTACCAGTTTAGCCCATGAATTGGTTCATCAGTTCTTGCTGTCTTATCTACCCTTGTGAATAAGAGAAAAAATGTTCTTGATTGAAGTTGAGAGAGATATTGTATACATCCAACTCAATCTTTTTTCCCCCTACTTCTGAATCATAGATGCTTTTAAAGCACTACAATCCCACTTACTTCTATTTATATTACTGCCTAACTACTGCTTTTACGCTTCAACACTAAAATTATATCACATAGATGTATGGTAAAAAAATGGACCTATATACGACTATTCGATTTTGTTGTGGCTTTCATTTTTTTCTATCTGCATAATGATTACTTCTGCAATATTGTAGGTAGATCCAGGTTTGATGCTCAACTGTGCTTATTTCTCTTACTGTTAACCTAACTAACAACACTGTTTCTGTGCTGCTAATGATTGATGTATTAATATCTGATGCATTCTTCTCAAAGAAATGCTGTTGGCTTACATTTAAGTTAGCCAATACAATAACACAACTCACCGAAATGCTTTGCTCCTGAACCCTACAACTCACACTGCAACTACAAATATCGAACCCATTGTGCTTGTGTGCCGAACTGCCGGTGCATGAGTAATACAGTTTGACAACATTAGGGTACCTGAAAGTGACATCCATTGTTAAGTAACTTATATTGTCTGGGTTTCTTTGGCATATTGGTCGTTCCTGATTTGAAGGTCAGTCTTGAGCCTCCCAGGATGTATCAGTGGTGACAAAGTAGATGTGGCCCTGATCTTCAAAGGAGATGTTGAAGGTACTGTATTTTTTTATGATTTTTTCCCAGATTTCTGTAGTGTCACAATTAGATTTGTTATAGATTTTCTTGAATATAAGAAATTGATGGATTGTTATATTTACTCAAATATCTTGAATTACCGTGATTCTTGGCGACATATCTATTGATTGGCTGCTATAACCATGTAATAATAGTAGCAAACACAAACTCTGGAAATTTTGATAATCCCAGCAAATGATATACTTTTGATCACTGTTAATTCCCATTATGCCTCACACCGCAACACATAAGCAGTTTGTCCGCCTGGGTAATCCTTTTCTTTTGGAGAACAACAGCACCAACTTGCTGGTAACAGTGACAGCAGCAATGTCAGCATCAATGAAGCTCCAGGTACACATTTTCCCCACAAGCCTTTACTTTTCTGTGAACTCCCTAACAACGATAAGGCAGCAAGAGATAAAATTCTTATTATCATCTACTTTCTATTGCACGTTTTCAGCCATGATCGTCGGTCGTTCAAGGCTTTGAGTATATGACAGCATCCGTTCCGATCGTGAGCCAAAGAAATGGAATAAGAGGACAACTATTACCTACCCGAAGTTCAGAATTGATATTTTCCTGTGCCTTGTATCTTGCCAAGGGAGATTGTAAAATCCTACTCTAACAGCTGCACATCCTGTCCAGCAGTTCATTTACCCCTCTTTTCTGTTGAGTTAGGGGCTACATTATGAGGCATTGTGTGGTATATTTCAATAACTATGCATGAAAGTATTTTAGTTTTAATGCAGCCGGGCGCAGGGCGCGCGCTAATCACTAGTCTACGAGTAGCATGGGCGATGAGTGCGAGAGTAGGACGCTTGTGGTCCGAATAGCCGTTTGCTGGGGCGGGTAACGATCACAGTTCACAGCGCTGTCGAATAATTCTACGGAGTATAAGAGTAGCTTTTGTTCTAATTAAATTATTGTTTAAAAGAAGACTATGCATATCCTTACATCCACGCACATTCATCTGTATTATTCACATGATCACTTCTGAGAAACTAGAAGCATGTTTAAATATAATTTCTAATTTCTCTTATACGAATATCTATTGTGTAAACTTCATAAAGTCCATTTCTCGGTTACTCAAACCCACCCTATAAACTCATACCTCTTTCATTGTTGACGTCTTCACCGGCCATCAGTCTAGCCCCACTCTGTAAAAATACCGCTGCCATCTTGCCTCTTTTAACCTCTACTCTACGGAGCAAAATCAAGTTTCCACGGTTCAATTTGACAATCGCGGAGGTTGGAGGGGATGAAGAGGGAGGGAAAAAGAGAGAGCAGCAAGAACAATGCCCCAGGCCTCGGGCAGGAGAGCCGGCTCGGCGATTTTGAATAGCAAAGGGGTCGGCGCCGAGATCTGTGGCGCCGGGGTCAGCGCCGAGATCTGTGGCGCCGACCCCGCCACGTAGGCGCCACCTCATCTGTCCTCGTTGGCGGGTCGGCGCCGCGGTTTGTGGCGCCGAGACGTTATACCTCGGAGCCATGTATCGTGGCGCCGGCCCATAGGGTCCAAAGATGCAATTCGTTTCTCCAGGGGTCTAAACGTGAGATTTTTTATAAAAAAGGGCTAAAATGTAAAAAGTACGGTCTCCCATCAATCTTCCTCAAATCTTCCTACTCTGCACCTCCCTGCTGGAGGCGTGCACGCCTGCTCCAAGTTCATCTAGTGGCTCAAGCTTTGGCAGCGGCTGTGCTCGGCCGGCCCTTATAATCTGAGGGTCGTCGAATTATATTTTTTCTGCTATATTAGTGAAACACGCACCGTGTGATGTGGTTCGTTTAAATTGTTTTTGAGAAGTTGTGTCTATAAATTTGTTGTTTAAGCTTTTTACCCTTGTTAAATACATGTGAAAAAAAAACTTGAACGGCAAAATTGGCTGCTAGTATGTGGGATTTTAAAATAAATGCCAACCAAAACACCAAAACCAAAATTTAGAGGAAAGTAACGCACACAAGTTGTTCTTTGGCCTGCTAAAAATATTTTTCCTAACAAAATTAAGGTGTACATATACACATTTACATTCTGAAATATAATGAAAATACAAAAAAAGTTTAGCTTTTATGCTGAAAACATAAAGGGTAAGGATTTCTGAAGACGTTTGTTTTCTTTTCTCTGTTTTGTAGAGTTTTGCAAAAGGAAAAAAAATCGCCCAGCGCAAAATAGTGAAGAAAAACAATCTGTGCCTGCGCGGTTGGATTATGTGCTCGCCGCCGCCGAAGCTTGAGCCACTAGATGAACTCGGAACTCGCTCGGTGGAGCAGGCGTGCACGCCTCCAGCAGTAGACGCGGCGAGGCCAGCTGAGGGGTCGATCGAGGCATCCGAGAGGTTTGCCCTGCTCTCCTCATCGATCTTCCTCAAATCTTCCTACTCTGCACCTCCCAGTCCAGCGCAAAAGATTGCTGACGCTGCCACCGAAGATGTTGGTACCGTACTTCCCGTTGCGTGCTCCAATTTCTATTGGAGCAGCGTCAAGCACTGAGGATCCAAGTATTAGTGATTATGGATCCTCAGGTAAAGGTTCATCAGTCAAGGATAGGAAGGCTGCTGGAGTCCTGATGGAGTTTGTATTTTTACTGGACTTGCCCAAAAAGAATCTGTTGCTTGCAAAAGGAAATAATTTTTAGATTGTTATATGATACCTACGGAGTAGTGTTGACGGGATGATTATGACTTATGAGATTTGGTTGAATAGCATTGCATTGAAATATATTGATTGTTGATTCAACGGTGAGTGTGACCAGAAAAGAATATATTTATCCTGTGTTTTTCTTTCATATGCAATTTTGCCATCATACGAAATAATTTTGTCATGAGACAATCACAAAATTAAATTTTTTTGCTAACTTGGATTAGTTTGATTGGCAAATTTTTTTCAAGATCTGTGTAAATATTGTCTTAAATATTTGATGCCAAATAGCGGGTCAAATTTTTCTCGAACACACAGGAGAGCTACGTATCGTTGTATTGATAGAAGAACAAGAGTTATACATAGACCCCCCCCCCCTCCCCAAACAAGTAAATGGGGTAAAATCACAAAGTACTATAAAATCAAAGTTGTCTTTTTCGACACGTTAAGTGGTGTTCATGGAGTAGGGGCAAATTCTATCTTCATATTTGAAAAGTAGGGGCAAAATCACAAAGAGACGAAAAACTAGGGTAAAATCACAATTGGACATCAAAGTAGGGGCAAGAACGGCCATTTTTATATTAAGAATGTGAAGAAGGGGGGGGGGGGTAAAAAAGTACGGGCATATCGTATAAAGATCTTACATCTACTTTATCGTAACTTGTACATTCCATCGCTACTAGTCTAATAAATAATGATAATTACTATTTTCATGGAATAAAAAATAAAAAAACGCTTTTATCTTGTACAGTTTTTTTCTGAGAAACTAGAAGCATGTTTAAATATAATTTCTAATTTCTCTTATACGAATATCTATTGTGTAAACTCCATCATAAAGTCCATTTCTCGGTTACTCAAACCCACCCTATAAACTCATACCTCTTTAATTGTTGACGTCTTCACCGGCCATCAGTCTAGTCGCACTCTGTAAAAATACCGCTGCTATCTTGCCACTTTTAACCTCTACTCTACATCTCTAGTACCCCGCATCTGCATACAAGGCACAGTTCCTTGGCTGCATCAAAACGCCCCAAGCCGCAACGATATGGAAAACTTGGACCCCGCCCAAATGCCAATTCTTTGCATGGCTCATTCTCCAGAACAGGGTCTGGCCTCGGACAGGCTCGCACGACGAGGATGGGATCACAGCCCCGCCTGCCCACTATGTCGAAGAGTTATGGAGTCAGCCCACCACCTCCTTGTTGAATGCCGCTACACGAGAAGAGTATGGTCACAAATAGCCGTCTGGGTGGGACAACCGCTATTGGAGCCTGCGGAATGGGCCCAGAGCAGGACAGTTCTTCAGTGGTGGTCAAACATCACGACAACCTCTGGCGCGCCACGCAAGGGAATCAGGACTCTCACGTTACTCCTAAGTTGGGAAGTGTGGAAAGAGAGAAACGCTAGAATTTTCAGGAGGCACGAATCCTCGGTCCTGATGCTTACGGACCGGATCAAAGGCGAGGCCTCACTCTGGGTCAAGGCAGGGGCTAAGGACCTAGAGAGCATAATTGCGCATCATTGTCCCTCCATGTAAATCTTTTACGGCTTTCTCTTGTTTTGTAAACTCTCTTCTCTATCAATGAAATAGGCACCCTCTCGTGCCAGTTCGTTCAAAAAAAAAACATCTCTAGTACCGGTATGATAATTCTTATTATCATCTACTTTCTATTGCACGTTTTCAGCCATGATCGTCGGTCGTTCAAGGCTTTGAGTATATGACAGCATCCGTTCCGATCGTGAGCCAAAGAAATGGAATAAGAGGACAACTATTACCTACCCGAAGTTCAGAATTGATATTTTCCTGTGCCTTGTATCTTGCCAAGGGAGATTGTAAAATCCTACTCTAACAGCTGCACATCCTGTCCAGCAGTTCATTTACCCCTCTTTTCTGTTGAGTTAGGGGCTACATTATGAGGCATTGTGTGGTATATTTCAATAACTATGCATGAAAGTATTTTAGTTTTAATGCAGCCGGGCGCAGGGCGCGCGCTAATCACTAGTCTACGAGTAGCATGGGCGATGAGTGCGAGAGTAGGACGCTTGTGGTCCGAATAGCCGTTTGCTGGGGCGGGTAACGATCACAGTTCACAGCGCTGTCGAATAATTCTACGGAGTATAAGAGTAGCTTTTGTTCTAATTAAATTATTGTTTAAAAGAAGACTATGCATATCCTTACATCCACGCACATTCATCTGTATTATTCACATGATCACTTCTGAGAAACTAGAAGCATGTTTAAATATAATTTCTAATTTCTCTTATACGAATATCTATTGTGTAAACTTCATAAAGTCCATTTCTCGGTTACTCAAACCCACCCTATAAACTCATACCTCTTTCATTGTTGACGTCTTCACCGGCCATCAGTCTAGCCCCACTCTGTAAAAATACCGCTGCCATCTTGCCTCTTTTAACCTCTACTCTACGGAGCAAAATCAAGTTTCCACGGTTCAATTTGACAATCGCGGAGGTTGGACGGGATGAAGAGGGAGGGAAAAAGAGAGGGCAGCAAGAACAATGCCCCAAGCCTCGGGCAAGAGAGCCGGCTCGGCGATTTTAAATAGCAAAGGGGTCGGCGCCGAGATCTGTGGCGCCAGGGTCGGCGCCAAGATCTGCGGCGCCGACCCCTTTACCACGTATGCGCCGCCTCTGCCACCTCATCTTTCCCTGCTGGCAGGCCGGCGCCATGATTTATGGCGCCGAGACGTGTAATCTTGGCGCCGCGAATCATGGCGCCGGACCAGGGGTTCCAAAGCCGGGATTCGTTGCGCCAGGGGTCCAAATGTGAAATTTTACACCCGAAAGGGCTAAAATGCAAAAAGTACGGGCATATCGTATAAAGATCTTACATCTACTTTATCGTAACTTGTACATTCCATCGCTACTAGTCTAATAAATAATGATAATTACTATTTTCATGGAATAAAAAATAAAAAAACGCTTTTATCTTGTACAGTTTTTTTCTGAGAAACTAGAAGCATGTTTAAATATAATTTCTAATTTCTCTTATACGAATATCTATTGTGTAAACTCCATCATAAAGTCCATTTCTCGGTTACTCAAACCCACCCTATAAACTCATACCTCTTTAATTGTTGACGTCTTCACCGGCCATCAGTCTAGTCGCACTCTGTAAAAATACCGCTGCTATCTTGCCACTTTTAACCTCTACTCTACATCTCTAGTACCCCGCATCTGCATACAAGGCACAGTTCCTTGGCTGCATCAAAACGCCCCAAGCCGCAACGATATGGAAAACTTAGGACCCCGCCCAAATGCCAATTCTTTGCATGGCTCATTCTCCAGAACAGGGTCTGGACCTCAGACAGGCTCGCACGACGAGGATGGGATCACAGCCCCGCCTGCCCACTATGTCGAAGAGTTATGGAGTCAGCCCACCACCTCCTTGTTGAATGCCGCTACACGAGAAGAGTATGGTCACAAATAGCCGCCTGGGTGGGACAACCGCTATTGGAGCCTGCGGAATGGGCCCAGAGCAGGACAGTTCTTCAGTGGTGGTCAAACATCACGACAACCTCTGGCGCGCCACGCAAGGGAATCAGGACTCTCACGTTACTCCTAAGTTGGGAAGTGTGGAAAGAGAGAAACGCTAGAATTTTCAGGAGGCACGAATCCTCGGTCCTGATGCTTACGGATCGGATCAAAGGCGAGGCCTCACTCTGGGTCAAGGCAGGGGCTAAGGACCTAGAGAGCATAATTGCGCATCATTGTCCCTCCATGTAAATCTTTTACGGCTTTCTCTTGTTTTGTAAACTCTCTTCTCTATCAATGAAATAGGCACCCTCTCGTGCCAGTTCGTTCAAAAAAAAAGAAGATGAACAGGAATTTTCACTGGCTCTCGATCTCACCGTCTCTGACCACCGCGCAGCCTCCCCGTCGACGGCGCCGGCATTGCCGCACGGGATACACACCTGTGGGTGAGGGAAGCACGGCGGTCTGGAGGTAGTGGAATTTTCTAGTAGTGTAACAACACTTTAAAATAGATTGTTATTGGCTAGTTGACTATTTTTTTTAGTTTGCAGACCTAGATGAGATCTTGAGAAAAATCCATGGACCTCCAGTGAAGTTCACTCATGTATACGTGTACAATCACTGTTCACATGAATCAATCAATCATTCATTTCCCTCGTTCACTTTTCACTCTAACAGAAACAAAACAGCAATACCAATGATTATAGCTCATCTGCATTTGGCGGAAGACAAAATGCTGTATTTTAAAGTCATCGAGATACAAGAGTAGTCGAGGGGGCAGCCGGGTTATGCTGGTGTGTACAAAATCCACTGGCAATAAACTGCTCAAAACAGATACTTCAAAGTATGCAAGACACTCACACTCAGCTATTATATTTATTATTAGACTCCAATAGAATTATGAATTGGAAAAAATAGAAACCTTCAAAAAGGAGATGTTGAAGATAACCCTTAGAGCTAAACCCTCTTAATTTGAAGCTCTTTTCAAATTCTTGGTTATGTTATCCAAGTAAGCCTTTTCTCTCTTTTCTTCAGTTTGGCCGTTTGGGCCTACAGCCTTGTACATGTACATATACCTTTTATGTAAAAAAATAATAAAAACCGAATAGGGACTTTACCTATTGTTTCATAAAAAAAATAAAACTTAAAGAGCTTGTATCCTCGTGATTTTTTTCTATAGCGGTAGGGATGCTACTAGATGGGACCCACTGTAACTAGGTTCAACGATTTTGGCACATCGAATATTTTGTAACTAGGCTAGTGTTCCTGAAGTTGGCGAGCGATCAATGGATGGGCAGCGCCACAGAAAGTTTGGAGAGACTACACCAGATGCCAAAATAGCAGCAAGATTAGTGCCGCTGCAGTTTCCCTTTGCTTGTCTGGTGTGAAATTTGGAGAGCAGAGGGGAGAGACATCGTTAGACATGTCAGGGGGAGGCTCTAGTGGTGTGACCGTTTGGCAGCGAGGTCCCTCGTGACTCCCGACGAGGCCAATACCTGAAGCTCTACGCCCGATAATTAAACCTGTGGGCAAAAAGTACGTAACTTTGTGCATTGTCAATATCTGTTCATTTGATAACTTGAAATTGCAATACAAACTATTATATCATCTTTTTCACTTTTGGCAGGAGTTGGGAAATCGTCATAGCTGTTGGTCACAACCGCCTCGTCAAGGGCATCCTGAGTCTTTTGTGCATGGAGCACTTCCCAGGCATGGTCTGGATCAGTGATGACAGGTACGAGCCGGCCTAGACGTGGGTGCACTACCACCATGCCCCCGATACTCTAGATGTGGTCGGCAGGGTCTATGAGACTAAGGCGGCACGGGTCAAGACCGAACTATGGATAAGTCTTTCTCGCACTACACTGTTCAATACATCATATTCATTGCACATTTTTGCAATATTGACTGGAGATCACCGTGTTTATGTGCAGGATTTCTACAGGGTGTTGGATGGATATGCTGAGAAGGCGGAGGAGCTGACAGATAGGATATGCAAGAAGCTGGTGTTGGACATGCACTACGAGGCACAAGTTCAATGCGTCATAAACTAGGGGTCGGCGCCGAGATCTGTGGCGCCAGGGTCGGCGCCAAGATCTGCGGCGCCGACCCCTTTACCACGTATGCGCCGCCTCTGCCACCTCATCTTTCCCTGCTGGCAGGCCGGCGCCATGATTTATGGCGCCGAGACGTGTAATCTTGGCGCCGCGAATCATGGCGCCGGACCAGGGGTTCCAAAGCCGGGATTCGTTGCGCCAGGGGTCCAAATGTGAAATTTTACACCCGAAAGGGCTAAAATGCAAAAAGTACGGGCATATCGTATAAAGATCTTACATCTACTTTATCGTAACTTGTACATTCCATCGCTACTAGTCTAATAAATAATGATAATTACTATTTTCATGGAATAAAAAATAAAAAAACGCTTTTATCTTGTACAGTTTTTTTCTGAGAAACTAGAAGCATGTTTAAATATAATTTCTAATTTCTCTTATACGAATATCTATTGTGTAAACTTCATAAAGTCCATTTCTCGGTTACTCAAACCCACCCTATAAACTCATACCTCTTTCATTGTTGACGTCTTCACCGGCCATCAGTCTAGCCCCACTCTGTAAAAATACCGCTGCCATCTTGCCTCTTTTAACCTCTACTCTACGGAGCAAAATCAAGTTTCC
This sequence comes from Echinochloa crus-galli, assembly GCA_900205405.1. Classification (NCBI taxonomy): domain Eukaryota; kingdom Viridiplantae; phylum Streptophyta; class Magnoliopsida; order Poales; family Poaceae; genus Echinochloa; species Echinochloa crus-galli. Next base: position 1,751,162 of record OAMR01000238.1, on the reverse strand, counting down.
ACGGTTCAATTTGACAATCGCGGAGGTTGGACGGGATGAAGAGGGAGGGAAAAAGAGAGGGCAGCAAGAACAATGCCCCAAGCCTCGGGCAAGAGAGCCGGCTCGGCGATTTTAAATAGCAAAGGGGTCGGCGCCGAGATCTGTGGCGCCAGGGTCGGCGCCAAGATCTGCGGCGCCGACCCCTTTACCACGTATGCGCCGCCTCTGCCACCTCATCTTTCCCTGCTGGCAGGCCGGCGCCATGATTTATGGCGCCGAGACGTGTAATCTTGGCGCCGCGAATCATGGCGCCGGACCAGGGGTTCCAAAGCCGGGATTCGTTGCGCCAGGGGTCCAAATGTGAAATTTTACACCCGAAAGGGCTAAAATGCAAAAAGTACGGGCATATCGTATAAAGATCTTACATCTACTTTATCGTAACTTGTACATTCCATCGCTACTAGTCTAATAAATAATGATAATTACTATTTTCATGGAATAAAAAATAAAAAAACGCTTTTATCTTGTACAGTTTTTTTCTGAGAAACTAGAAGCATGTTTAAATATAATTTCTAATTTCTCTTATACGAATATCTATTGTGTAAACTTCATAAAGTCCATTTCTCGGTTACTCAAACCCACCCTATAAACTCATACCTCTTTCATTGTTGACGTCTTCACCGGCCATCAGTCTAGCCCCACTCTGTAAAAATACCGCTGCCATCTTGCCTCTTTTAACCTCTACTCTACGGAGCAAAATCAAGTTTCCACGGTTCAATTTGACAATCGCGGAGGTTGGACGGGATGAAGAGGGAGGGAAAAAGAGAGGGCAGCAAGAACAATGCCCCAAGCCTCGGGCAAGAGAGCCGGCTCGGCGATTTTAAATAGCAAAGGGGTCGGCGCCGAGATCTGTGGCGCCAGGGTCGGCGCCAAGATCTGCGGCGCCGACCCCTTTACCACGTATGCGCCGCCTCTGCCACCTCATCTTTCCCTGCTGGCAGGCCGGCGCCATGATTTATGGCGCCGAGACGTGTAATCTTGGCGCCGCGAATCATGGCGCCGGACCAGGGGTTCCAAAGCCGGGATTCGTTGCGCCAGGGGTCCAAATGTGAAATTTTACACCCGAAAGGGCTAAAATGCAAAAAGTACGGGCATATCGTATAAAGATCTTACATCTACTTTATCGTAACTTGTACATTCCATCGCTACTAGTCTAATAAATAATGATAATTACTATTTTCATGGAATAAAAAATAAAAAAACGCTTTTATCTTGTACAGTTTTTTTCTGAGAAACTAGAAGCATGTTTAAATATAATTTCTAATTTCTCTTATACGAATATCTATTGTGTAAACTTCATAAAGTCCATTTCTCGGTTACTCAAACCCACCCTATAAACTCATACCTCTTTCATTGTTGACGTCTTCACCGGCCATCAGTCTAGCCCCACTCTGTAAAAATACCGCTGCCATCTTGCCTCTTTTAACCTCTACTCTACGGAGCAAAATCAAGTTTCCACGGTTCAATTTGACAATCGCGGAGGTTGGACGGGATGAAGAGGGAGGGAAAAAGAGAGGGCAGCAAGAACAATGCCCCAAGCCTCGGGCAAGAGAGCCGGCTCGGCGATTTTAAATAGCAAAGGGGTCGGCGCCGAGATCTGTGGCGCCAGGGTCGGCGCCAAGATCTGCGGCGCCGACCCCTTTACCACGTATGCGCCGCCTCTGCCACCTCATCTTTCCCTGCTGGCAGGCCGGCGCCATGATTTATGGCGCCGAGACGTGTAATCTTGGCGCCGCGAATCATGGCGCCGGACCAGGGGTTCCAAAGCCGGGATTCGTTGCGCCAGGGGTCCAAATGTGAAATTTTACACCCGAAAGGGCTAAAATGCAAAAAGTACGGGCATATCGTATAAAGATCTTACATCTACTTTATCGTAACTTGTACATTCCATCGCTACTAGTCTAATAAATAATGATAATTACTATTTTCATGGAATAAAAAATAAAAAAACGCTTTTATCTTGTACAGTTTTTTTCTGAGAAACTAGAAGCATGTTTAAATATAATTTCTAATTTCTCTTATACGAATATCTATTGTGTAAACTTCATAAAGTCCATTTCTCGGTTACTCAAACCCACCCTATAAACTCATACCTCTTTCATTGTTGACGTCTTCACCGGCCATCAGTCTAGCCCCACTCTGTAAAAATACCGCTGCCATCTTGCCTCTTTTAACCTCTACTCTACGGAGCAAAATCAAGTTTCCACGGTTCAATTTGACAATCGCGGAGGTTGGACGGGATGAAGAGGGAGGGAAAAAGAGAGGGCAGCAAGAACAATGCCCCAAGCCTCGGGCAAGAGAGCCGGCTCGGCGATTTTAAATAGCAAAGGGGTCGGCGCCGAGATCTGTGGCGCCAGGGTCGGCGCCAAGATCTGCGGCGCCGACCCCTTTACCACGTATGCGCCGCCTCTGCCACCTCATCTTTCCCTGCTGGCAGGCCGGCGCCATGATTTATGGCGCCGAGACGTGTAATCTTGGCGCCGCGAATCATGGCGCCGGACCAGGGGTTCCAAAGCCGGGATTCGTTGCGCCAGGGGTCCAAATGTGAAATTTTACACCCGAAAGGGCTAAAATGCAAAAAGTACGGGCATATCGTATAAAGATCTTACATCTACTTTATCGTAACTTGTACATTCCATCGCTACTAGTCTAATAAATAATGATAATTACTATTTTCATGGAATAAAAAATAAAAAAACGCTTTTATCTTGTACAGTTTTTTTCTGAGAAACTAGAAGCATGTTTAAATATAATTTCTAATTTCTCTTATACGAATATCTATTGTGTAAACTTCATAAAGTCCATTTCTCGGTTACTCAAACCCACCCTATAAACTCATACCTCTTTCATTGTTGACGTCTTCACCGGCCATCAGTCTAGCCCCACTCTGTAAAAATACCGCTGCCATCTTGCCTCTTTTAACCTCTACTCTACGGAGCAAAATCAAGTTTCCACGGTTCAATTTGACAATCGCGGAGGTTGGACGGGATGAAGAGGGAGGGAAAAAGAGAGGGCAGCAAGAACAATGCCCCAAGCCTCGGGCAAGAGAGCCGGCTCGGCGATTTTAAATAGCAAAGGGGTCGGCGCCGAGATCTGTGGCGCCAGGGTCGGCGCCAAGATCTGCGGCGCCGACCCCTTTACCACGTATGCGCCGCCTCTGCCACCTCATCTTTCCCTGCTGGCAGGCCGGCGCCATGATTTATGGCGCCGAGACGTGTAATCTTGGCGCCGCGAATCATGGCGCCGGACCAGGGGTTCCAAAGCCGGGATTCGTTGCGCCAGGGGTCCAAATGTGAAATTTTACACCCGAAAGGGCTAAAATGCAAAAAGTACGGGCATATCGTATAAAGATCTTACATCTACTTTATCGTAACTTGTACATTCCATCGCTACTAGTCTAATAAATAATGATAATTACTATTTTCATGGAATAAAAAATAAAAAAACGCTTTTATCTTGTACAGTTTTTTTCTGAGAAACTAGAAGCATGTTTAAATATAATTTCTAATTTCTCTTATACGAATATCTATTGTGTAAACTTCATAAAGTCCATTTCTCGGTTACTCAAACCCACCCTATAAACTCATACCTCTTTCATTGTTGACGTCTTCACCGGCCATCAGTCTAGCCCCACTCTGTAAAAATACCGCTGCCATCTTGCCTCTTTTAACCTCTACTCTACGGAGCAAAATCAAGTTTCCACGGTTCAATTTGACAATCGCGGAGGTTGGACGGGATGAAGAGGGAGGGAAAAAGAGAGGGCAGCAAGAACAATGCCCCAAGCCTCGGGCAAGAGAGCCGGCTCGGCGATTTTAAATAGCAAAGGGGTCGGCGCCGAGATCTGTGGCGCCAGGGTCGGCGCCAAGATCTGCGGCGCCGACCCCTTTACCACGTATGCGCCGCCTCTGCCACCTCATCTTTCCCTGCTGGCAGGCCGGCGCCATGATTTATGGCGCCGAGACGTGTAATCTTGGCGCCGCGAATCATGGCGCCGGACCAGGGGTTCCAAAGCCGGGATTCGTTGCGCCAGGGGTCCAAATGTGAAATTTTACACCCGAAAGGGCTAAAATGCAAAAAGTACGGGCATATCGTATAAAGATCTTACATCTACTTTATCGTAACTTGTACATTCCATCGCTACTAGTCTAATAAATAATGATAATTACTATTTTCATGGAATAAAAAATAAAAAAACGCTTTTATCTTGTACAGTTTTTTTCTGAGAAACTAGAAGCATGTTTAAATATAATTTCTAATTTCTCTTATACGAATATCTATTGTGTAAACTTCATAAAGTCCATTTCTCGGTTACTCAAACCCACCCTATAAACTCATACCTCTTTCATTGTTGACGTCTTCACCGGCCATCAGTCTAGCCCCACTCTGTAAAAATACCGCTGCCATCTTGCCTCTTTTAACCTCTACTCTACGGAGCAAAATCAAGTTTCCACGGTTCAATTTGACAATCGCGGAGGTTGGACGGGATGAAGAGGGAGGGAAAAAGAGAGGGCAGCAAGAACAATGCCCCAAGCCTCGGGCAAGAGAGCCGGCTCGGCGATTTTAAATAGCAAAGGGGTCGGCGCCGAGATCTGTGGCGCCAGGGTCGGCGCCAAGATCTGCGGCGCCGACCCCTTTACCACGTATGCGCCGCCTCTGCCACCTCATCTTTCCCTGCTGGCAGGCCGGCGCCATGATTTATGGCGCCGAGACGTGTAATCTTGGCGCCGCGAATCATGGCGCCGGACCAGGGGTTCCAAAGCCGGGATTCGTTGCGCCAGGGGTCCAAATGTGAAATTTTACACCCGAAAGGGCTAAAATGCAAAAAGTACGGGCATATCGTATAAAGATCTTACATCTACTTTATCGTAACTTGTACATTCCATCGCTACTAGTCTAATAAATAATGATAATTACTATTTTCATGGAATAAAAAATAAAAAAACGCTTTTATCTTGTACAGTTTTTTTCTGAGAAACTAGAAGCATGTTTAAATATAATTTCTAATTTCTCTTATACGAATATCTATTGTGTAAACTCCATCATAAAGTCCATTTCTCGGTTACTCAAACCCACCCTATAAACTCATACCTCTTTAATTGTTGACGTCTTCACCGGCCATCAGTCTAGTCGCACTCTGTAAAAATACCGCTGCTATCTTGCCACTTTTAACCTCTACTCTACATCTCTAGTACCCCGCATCTGCATACAAGGCACAGTTCCTTGGCTGCATCAAAACGCCCCAAGCCGCAACGATATGGAAAACTTGGACCCCGCCCAAATGCCAATTCTTTGCATGGCTCATTCTCCAGAACAGGGTCTGGCCTCGGACAGGCTCGCACGACGAGGATGGGATCACAGCCCCGCCTGCCCACTATGTCGAAGAGTTATGGAGTCAGCCCACCACCTCCTTGTTGAATGCCGCTACACGAGAAGAGTATGGTCACAAATAGCCGCCTGGGTGGGACAACCGCTATTGGAGCCTGCGGAATGGGCCCAGAGCAGGACAGTTCTTCAGTGGTGGTCAAACATCACGACAACCTCTGGCGCGCCACGCAAGGGAATCAGGACTCTCACGTTACTCCTAAGTTGGGAAGTGTGGAAAGAGAGAAACGCTAGAATTTTCAGGAGGCACGAATCCTCGGTCCTGATGCTTACGGATCGGATCAAAGGCGAGGCCTCACTCTGGGTCAAGGCAGGGGCTAAGGACCTAGAGAGCATAATTGCGCATCATTGTCCCTCCATGTAAATCTTTTACGGCTTTCTCTTGTTTTGTAAACTCTCTTCTCTATCAATGAAATAGGCACCCTCTCGTGCCAGTTCGTTCAAAAAAAAAACATCTCTAGTACCGGTATGATCCACCTGTTGTTATTTGCCACCTGATTGCATGGCTATCTCATAGCCCGTTGCCGCCTTAAGTATTCTCTCTCAGCTTAGTGTCCAAACACCCTAAAACCTAACTCCCTAATCTGTTTCTTCTCGTCTTCATCTTGTCATACTCTGTTTTTCCACGTGGTCACCAAGACTGTCTACTGTCTTTGCTCCCAACAAGCATATCGTATAAGGCCATTCTCAATGGCCATTTCATATTTATGTTTCTAAGGATACAACATAAGCAAAAGTTCATTTAATTCATAGTTGAAATAGTCCCCTCTCAATGCAAAGTTTCATTATTTGTTGTTTCCAAGACTACATGCAAGACACAGACTCTCTTGGAAATAGTGTACACAGGGTTTCACCACCATGAAACTCAATTCATCTCTCTCTTCATTTATTCTTTGCCACATCATCAAAAAAGCTGACATGGCACTGTATTTAATGCTGATGAAACCCTCACTGAGAATGGCCTAATACAAACAGCACGGTTGAGACGACCTAGTACAGTACACCTTGTTCCATCGTAATTTGGGCACCACCATTCCGATGGATCATCACTTCGTGAAATGATGTTGGATGACGATCCAAGAACGAAGAACATGCTAAGCTAATTCTAAGGCATGCGTGTTCTGGAGTTCATGGTTGCCTTTGACACAACCCAGCAAGCTCATAGCTATAGCTAATGTCCACTTCATTCCATGGACATGCATAGACGACATCCACACACGATAGGATGGATTCACCACGACTCTGATAATTTCCATCATTTTACGTTATTAATAACCATATTCTCGATTGACCGACTTAACATACGCGTTTTCGTTATGGACAAGCTCTCCTTCTGTGCGCATCGATCGACCGACGTAGGGATTTGCATGGGGCGTTGCGCGTCGCGTCGGAGATTGTCAGACAATAAACGTTTCAATGGGTGTAGGTACATGGAGGTGTGGTGATCGCATATGCGGAGCAGCTTCCTTCGAGATGCCTTTGACCCGGGACCTACAGTCAGCACGAGAGCGTTAACATCAAGGACGGAAGGATTCCCATGCATGATGCGTACAACTCTAATCGCGAAGCGAAGTAAAAAAAACAAACCGATGAAAGGAGAGAATGCGGGAGACAGAATGATGTCGGGCCAGCACAAGAAGTCAGACTAAACAACCCATTCGACGCGTCGGGGGTACTCGACCACCGGGAGATAGGGATTTAGTGACTTACCAACCAACCGGACATTGAGGGCAAGACATACCATACAAATCACGGCTTCGGCTGCTGTAGTCCTCTAGCCGAGCCACTACTAGCGTGTGTGTAATTCATGGCAGTTCACTATTTTGTTTGTTATGGAGCTATTCTCTTTCTTTGATTTTTATATAGTATAGAGCGGTAAGTTAGTGCTGTTCTAAGGAAGTGGTAGCTGTTCCAGTACACAAAGAAGGGAGATTTGTGTAACCCGAGCTCTTTGATCAAGACGGTGTGGCCAAAGTCAATCCTTTGAGAAAAAAGTCATGTATTTTTGTTGGCTATAGTGATCAGCACAAGGGGTACTGCTGTTATGATCCCCGCACGCAGCTCATCTCAAGACATGTCACATTTGATGAAACACGATTTGCCTCGCTACCCCATGCGCCTCTTCTCGGGGAGAGATACACACACGCGCGATGACTGCTTTGCCACCGCCCACTCTATGTGCTCCGATTAGCGTTCCGACGCCTGGCAGTGCACACGGCTCAGATTCGGTTGACCACGCCCACATCCGCTTCAGACATAAAGGACCATTGAGGTCCGGCCCTATCGTACTGGAAGTCCCATGCTTTTCGTTTTTCTTCTCGTGCGTTAGGATTGAAACCTAAGCTAATTAAGCTACTATCTCTGGAGAATGGTATCCGTTCATTTCTGCCTGTCCATAAGCGTATATAGGATGAAGTCTAAACGAATGTGCCACTCCCATTACGGTTAAGGCATTTGAGAATATTAGCATTGGGCACTCTAACTCGAAGGAAGAAGCCGAAGCCAGTCCAGTAGCTCGAACTCAGACTATCTACGAAAAAGATGGCATTCCCCCTTAATCTGCCTTGTTTTGAGAAGCGGGGAGGTAGTTTTGTCAAGCTCGTTAAACGCAACGACAGTCAAGGCTAGGAAGATTTTCCAGGCCAGCCAACAAAGTGGGATATTCTTTGGAAGAAAGCCTGTATTGTTTGACAAGATCTTTAGGTCGGTCTCAACACGTTGGCATCTTCTATTCCTGACTCATTGGGGATATTATGCCTTTTGCTTGTCAGAAGTAGACCGACGATACGGACTAAAGTAAGTCAGATCTCAAAATATTTCATCATACTCAGTACTGAAAGAACAAGCAAGGGATGAGCGCACGCTGGTAGTAGAAGGAAGCGGAGATGGAGGCAGCTAGGCATCAGTTTGAGTTCGAGATCGAGACCAGCTTCAGCCACTATTGCTAGGACGGGCTTACTTAGACTGAGAACAGAGATTCTTTTCTCTGCTATGCTACTTTCCTCTTTCTTCCCTGAGGGCATTCCTTTCCTGAACATAGAGCCAAACAGTCTTGCCCGGAACTCTATCCCCCCGATTCCTTCCCTTCTTGAAGAAAACGATACCGAGAACACCATCCAGGCAATAGCACTTGAAAAAATGAAAATACCATCTGCGTCAGAAAATATTCTATTGCTATTCGGGAGAACACAGGCTTCGAAAGCTTACTGCCCGGCCATGCTACTCTGTTTTGGTTGAAGTACCTTCTGACACTGCTGATTCCATCTTTATATCGTTCGAGCTAGCCCCATGACTTCTTGGTCGAGCGCAGCTCTTGTTCGATTTCTCTTTCTTTGATCGAGCGCAGCGAGAAGCAAGTCTGGCGAACCTTGTGCTAAAATTCCTTCTTTTCTTTCTTTCTTGGTTTTGGATCGGTTTGTTAAAGGTGGGAAAGGTTTGTTTACAAAGGCATGACTCAACTGCTGCAAACTTCTCAGGATTGTACCTACCGTGAAATTCGTGCCGCATGGCAGTCTTGCATGTAAAAGGGCCAGTGGTGGTGGTTATCTATCAGGCGGGAAGCGCCAAGCCTATCACGCGGGAAAGACCCCTAACCAACCACCAACTTACCTTCCAACCAAGCCCTTCGATCCCGCGCTGCTGCTGGGTATATAATCTCGGTCCTCCCCTTACTTTGAAGCCTACAGCTCCACAATTCGTTTTCCTAATGGCAAGAATCCAAAAGATACTGTGGGACCTACAGTCAGCACGAGAGCGTTAACATCAAGGACGGAAGGATTCCCATGCATGATGCGTACAACTCTAATCGCGAAGCGAAGTAAAAAAAACAAACCGATGAAAGGAGAGAATGCGGGAGACAGAATGATGTCGGGCCAGCACAAGAAGTCAGACTAAACAACCCATTCGACGCGTCGGGGGTACTCGACCACCGGGAGATAGGGATTTAGTGACTTACCAACCAACCGGACATTGAGGGCAAGACATACCATACAAATCACGGCTTCGGCTGCTGTAGTCCTCTAGCCGAGCCACTACTAGCGTGTGTGTAATTCATGGCAGTTCACTATTTTGTTTGTTATGGAGCTATTCTCTTTCTTTGATTTTGTTTGTTGTTTCCAAGACTACATGCAAGACACAGACTCTCTTAGAAATAGTGTACACAGGGTTTCACCACCATGAAACTCAATTCATCTCTCTCTTCATTTATTCTTTGCCACATCATCAAAAAAGCTGACATGGCACTGTATTTAATACTGATGAAACCCTCACTGAGAATTAACTAAGGGCACCACCAACGGTTATAGTAAGATGCCCTCGAAGTAAGCTCTATAGATGATCTGTCCAGTAGTCCACCTATAGCACAATCCTCCAAATAGAAGTGGGCCCATATAAATATATTTGTTTAAGTTTCTCTCTCTTCCCTTCTTCTATCTTCTCCCACCTTCCTCTCGCCGGGAAATCTTCTGCCCGCTCCCCGCAGCTCGTACCTGACTGCCTGCTCCGGCCACACCTCCACCTATACGCCTGCAACTAGCATCTCCACCTTCGGCCGCGTCTATGGCTCGCCGGCATGCTTCGCATCTGCGCTCGAGCTGGTGTTTCAGCAGTCAGCACCGTTCCCCGCCCCACCTGCTCCTTCTCGTGACTCCGCCCAGCATCATGGCGGCCGAGCTCGGGCTCGCGCCCATCGTCTGCGCAGGCCCGCAACGGCGGCGACCGAGCTCTTTCTCTGCTTGCTCTGCTCGCTTCAGAGCAAGAGCACCAGAGGCCTCCAGCGGCCGAAGCGACCAAGCACCTACCCGCGACAAGCCGGGCGAGCTCCTTCGCCCCACGATGGCGGGGCCGCTCTGCTTCTCTACCCCGCCCAGTCGTCGGCTCGTCGCGCGGTCGGGGCAACCTGGAGTCATGGCCTCACCCCTCCCCAGTTCGCCTCGCCTCGTACGCATCGCGTGTTGGGCCCGCTCATCACGGAACGCGTGCTATCGGCTCTCGCCGGCCGTAGCGGCAGCTCCTTCTCTCTCCTTACTTCTCTGTCCTACGTGGAACCTTATAGAGAGCCTATCTACACCCGTTGCGGGTGTCTAAGAGCATCTCCAAGAGTGCCTAATAAGTGCTCCCAAAAACTCAGATTTGGGTATTAAAGAGAAAAATCAACTCCAACAGTAACCAATCCTAACTCCCAATACTACCGCACGCCCAAAAACGATGGGAACCTGAGCCAAATTTGTACCACTGCAGCGCACTCCCAATCCTGATCCCCGTTCAAATCGGGGTCCTCCTGCGTTGACATGGTCCCCATGCATGTCAAGTTTTTGATGTGCACCTCCGTGCCCTCTGCTGATTGAGTGAGGACTGCCAGGCCGCTGCGTGTTGTTGGAGACGCTGCCGTCGGTTGTCGCCTCCGGACATCGAGTTCCACGGCGCTGGCGTCTATTCGTGCAGTTCCTTCTTGCTTCCGGTCAATGGCACTGGCTACGCCTCCTCCTACAACGACTGCTTCGTCTCCCTGGTTCCGATGTATCAAATTTGGTTGCTTGAAACCTGAAGAACGTAGCATAAAGTTCTTTTGTCCCTTTGATTAGCGGTATTTATTTTTATTTGGGAGTGTATTTTTTGGGAACTGTTGGTGGAGCAGTCCTTTTTTACTCCCAATAGTTTTTAGCAAACTCCCAAAATCAGCTTTTTGGATCTTTATTTTTTGGGCACTCTTAGAGATGATCTAAGGATCTTACATCTACTTTATCGTAACTTGTACATTCCGTCGCCACTAGTCTAATAATAATGATAATTACTATTTTCATAGAATAAAAAATAAAAAAAAACTTCTTTATTGTACAGTTTTTTTCTCATCAACTGTCGTGTTTTAAATTGTGATCCACAGTATTTTACCCGGGAAAAGTAAAATATTTTTTCTCTCGAAAAAGAAAGAAAGTCAGTAAAAAAAAGCGAAGTCAGCCAGCGACCGCAAGCTCAAGTCATTCCGGAGTCCGGACCCACCGAAACCTACCAGTGTCCCTACATCGCCAGAGGAACAGAGACGAAAAGCCGAGCCCACCGAGCAGCAAGTGGGGTGGAAAAGAAAAAATGGAGGCGTCCGCGGACGCGGGGGCGGCGGCCGCCGCCGCGGCGCGAACGCTGCGGTGGGCGGGCCGCGCGGGGCACCTGGGCGGCTTCCCGCGCGCCGCGGTGTTCGCCGCCGTGGGCGCGTTCGCCAAGGCCTACGCCTCGCTGCTCAACACCACCACCGTCCACAACGCCGACGAGCTCCTCCGCCTCGTCTCGGAGCGGCCCCCCGGGACGCCGCTCCTCACCGTCAGCAACCACATGTCCACGTACGTGCGCCTGACCCTCCTCACTCGTATCCCTTCCCATGGCCACTATGTATTATTACCCCTTATGCTTGTCGATTCAGACTAGGTATGGTGGCTGAGATCAGATATGTGTTGTGTCTCTTGGTGTGCTTGATCTGTCACGGTTTCAGCGCTTGATTGTAGATTCTGGGCGAGTTTAGTCTGAAATTCGGATCCTTGCTGATGATATTTTCACCAGCATTGGTACCACATATCATTGGATTAGTGGAACGTGTGGAGATGGTGTTGATTGTCAGCGTACGGTGGATCTCGAAGTAGTTTTTTTTTCCGAACACATATAGGCTATTCAGCATTAGCATCCATGATGTCATTGCTCCTTTATTTTCGGAGACATAGACCTGAAACACCCCGTGGTCTCTACCTGTAGCAGTCCTGAGATTTTACTTGTAAATCTTTTGTTAGATGCGGTTCTGGGCCCTGATCTTTGATAAAAACAGCACTTGCTGCATCGTTCCTTATTACTTCAGCACTACCATGGTGACCATTGTACATTAGTAGCATACATTTAAGGAAACTACAATATGTTCCTTTTTGCAATAAGTTGTGTAGGAAAGGACAAAAATAATCATATTGACAGGTTGCGCCATCATGTTGTCGTATTGTGCACGTGTTATGTACTAGCGTTCATGATTGTTGTCAGTTTGCTGATCATGTACACTTTGCTGTTTGTAATCTCAGTTTGTTGGAATTTCAGTAATGCTGAGCTTATTTTATACTTCCTTGTATCAGAGTAGATGATCCGCTCATGTGGGGATTCAAGGGTTTTCCAACTTCAGATGCAAAGCTTGGAAGGTGGGTGCTGACAGCAGAAGATATATGCTTCAGGAATTCAATCATGTCTTATGTGTTTCGACTTGGTGAGCCTTAGCATTCTTGTTTGTCATTTCTTTTCACATTCTTGGTTTTGCAACACTTATTAAGTTGTGATGGATTAAAGTTTGGCGGTGCTTAGAATTTATCACCTGTATATGAATGTCAACTTATGCTGGTTTTGTGAGTGAAAGTAGATTCTTTTTCATAGTTGCAGGTTTTGTGGGTGAAAGTGGAATTTTTAGACATTGTGACTTCTCAAGAAACAAGATGATGTATATGATCTAGCTTAGTTACTCAGGTTTGTTGCTCATATGAATATATGAGATGTTTCCTTATGACTTATGAGTCATCAGCGTCCAGTGAAGCATGTGTTATGGTCAGTGGGCTGGCTGGAGGCGGCCCAGCCCATAAACAGTACCAGTGGTACTGTAACGTACTGTAGCGTGTCCGTTGGTTAGGGTTTATGCCTTTTTTAGTACCGGATTGGTAGTTTATTGTTTAGGGTCAAGTCAACCTCTCTATATAATGAGAGGAGTTGTATCAACCAGAAGATAAGCAGAAGTATAACCCTAATTCTCAGAGCCTCGAAAGAGGGCGAGATTGGTTCAGAGCCTCCAAGGGAGGGCGAACCAGGTTTTGCCTCTGCTGTATCGTGTGATCTAATCCCCACCAAATAATCCATATCATCTTTGATCATCTTCAGCATCCTCCGCGTCGCCCGCGACCTTGTCTCCAGCGTTCCCGGCGTCCCTGGCGTCTCGCGCAGCCTCGACCGCGCCGGCGCCCGCCGCCCAGTCACCGGCCCCGCGTCTCGAGCCACGCGCGGCTTCGTCTCCGGGCCGGGATTCTTCGCTCGTCCCATCTTCGGCTTCTGCGCTCGCGCTGTGTGTGGCACTGTCCGCGCCCGCTGGGAGCCTCTGTTCCAGCCTTCGTCACCGTCGCGGCGACCGCTCGGCCCACGGGAGCTCCTACCGTGACTGCTTTCGGCTGTCGTGTGCTGCCTCTTTTCGGTCAGCCCTTGGTCGTTGTTCGACGGTCGTGCGGGCCATCACCAGTACCCCTCGCCGGACCATTGGGGTACTCGCTCTGGCCGCCATGAGCATTTGAATAAAAAGGATTAGCTTTGGGTGGTTTGTAAAATAATAGAGATTCATGTGTTTTGAGTTGCAAAAAATTGACTTCAAGTTGAATGATTAAGCAGAAATAGATAATTCGTTACCAATGGTTTCTTACAAGTACAAATAAGTCAGGAGTTTGTCCTTTCACTGAACTTAAACACACAAATGTTCTAATAATTGGCTAGATGTGTCTTAGGTGGGTTCGGTCATTTGGTTGATCTTCCAAATTTGAAAAATAGACTTTCATTTGCTTTACCTTGGCTTGTAATTAGTGATTGTACAATCAAGCTCACAATTGATGATATGATGTCTTATTCACACAGCATGCACATCTGGAGTTTCTTGACCGTTGCCGAATTCATTAGGTTTTGCATATGTTTATTTCTAGCATTTAATCAATCGTACAGTGGTTTCTCTTGCCAGCTTCATTCTACCCGTTGCATTTATATACTTATGACATGACGGTGTTGTACACATACCATTTATATACTGATGATATCATCTATATCTACCCATACCATTTATATCCTGATGATATCATAGTGTTCTTGAAGGAACAAATCTGTCTTAAATTATTGTTGGTTTTATTTGAGAAGATGACCGTTGCTACTCCTAGGCCGTCACCGGCTATATATGCGCATCGCACCAGTCTATTATTTGTCTCGTTCGCCCTCATAATCTCCGTGTTGCCTCTTTACGAGTAGCGGTATTTGATTTCTCAACCTTCTTTTGCATGTCTTGGTTATCTTCTGTTTCGATGTCTGGCTATTGTTGCATATATCGGGCATGTTAGCTCGGAACCCTGGAGCTGACTGCCTGGCCCAAGCAACAACACCATCCGCAGGCCACCGAAATCCAAAGTCCGGATTTGCTGCCTGGGTCAGGCAGTGTGGCCGGAGCTTCTAAACACACATCAAGCATAGCTTGGCCGCGTTTTTGATTATTGTTTCCAGACTCAATCTGATCCTTTTTATGATATTGACAACTCCCGTAGTCCAACATCCCATGCAGTATTTAGACTTTTTAGATACCTCTTTTTCATACCATTTCTTTCTCCATATACGTTTTTATTACTATTTGATTTTTCCTTCTGTTTTCTTTTTTGCATGCCCGTGATCTTCATAGGACGGATTTGAAGCTGTTACCCTATCGTTGTCTCAAGGTGAGTTTGCTCTAACTCTAATCTCTATCTGTTAGACATATTTGTACTTTATACATAAACCATGGGGTGATGATAGATTGATGGGTGAAAATAGGAACACTGGTTTATGTGTGACACTCTGGCACAATAGTAGATATGAGAAAAATCTGCATGGGATGCTTTTTCTGAAAAAAATAGTGCATAGTATGTCGTGTATAGAGTGCTGTATTGTGATAGCCAACATGGTTGAAGTTTAAGAAAACCTCACGAGAAGGAGAATGGCAGGAATGAGCAGTTCTGCAAAGAAAATACATAATATCAACCTTTTCATAAGAAAAGAAGGCAATGTAGAAACAATATTGTACCTTGGTATTTAAGACCTCCTGATGACTCAATTTTACATGGGAGGTTATAGGCTCGATTGTAATCATAGAACCAGAATTTTGGGCAGTTTGTTACAACTGAAATGCCCTGAACAGAGAGGGGATTGGGGGCAGAGGTATAGGGGTAAAATATCCAGTTTGAGGAATATCGCGGTTTGGTAGTGATCGCAGACTAGCAAAGTGTCACGCCATTTGTCAATGGTGATTTAGAGGAGGAAGGGTGTCATTGTTACTTGTGGTACAGGTTAATATTGAGGCTGTTTCCATTGTTCAGATGAACGTGGTAAATATTCATGGGTGGGGGGTTGATGCTTCCATACAGCTTTGAAGAAGTTGGTTGCAGTTAATTGCCAACAAGGGTTTTTCTTCATGGCAACGGAGGATTACAGTAGTCAGTCAGATCATTTAAATTGAGGTTCGTCCTATAGTATCACCTGTTGAATGTCAACTTATGCTGGTTTTGTGAGTGAAAGTAGATTCTTTTTCATAGTTGCAGGTTTTGTGGGTGAAAGTGGAATTTTTAGACATTGTGACTTCTCAAGAACAAGATGATGTATATGATCTAGCTTAGTTACTCAGGTTTGTTGCTCATATGAATATATGAGATGTTTCCTTATGACTTATGAGTCATCAGCGTCCAGTGAAGCATGTGTTATGGTCAGTGGGCTGGCTGGAGGCGGCCCAGCCCATAAACAGTACCAGTGGTACTGTAACGTACTGTAGCGTGTCCGTTGGTTAGGGTTTATGCCTTTTTTAGTACCGGATTGGTAGTTTATTGTTTAGGGTCAAGTCAACCTCTCTATATAATGAGAGGAGTTGTATCAACCAGAAGATAAGCAGAAGTATAACCCTAATTCTCAGAGCCTCGAAAGAGGGCGAGATTGGTTCAGAGCCTCCAAGGGAGGGCGAACCAGGTTATGTCTCTGCTGTATCGTGTGATCTAATCCCCACCAAATAATCCATATCATGAATGTCAACTTATGCTGGTTTTGTGAGTGAAAGTAGATTCTTTTTCATAGTTGCAGGTTTTGTGGGTGAAAGTGGAATTTTTAGACATTGTGACTTCTCAAGAACAAGATGATGTATATGATCTAGCTTAGTTACTCAGGTTTGTTGCTCATATGAATATATGAGATGTTTCCTTATGACTTATGAGTCATCAGCGTCCAGTGAAGCATGTGTTATGGTCAGTGGGCTGGCTGGAGGCGGCCCAGCCCATAAACAGTACCAGTGGTACTGTAACGTACTGTAGCGTGTCCGTTGGTTAGGGTTTATGCCTTTTTTAGTACCGGATTGGTAGTTTATTGTTTAGGGTCAAGTCAACCTCTCTATATAATGAGAGGAGTTGTATCAACCAGAAGATAAGCAGAAGTATAACCCTAATTCTCAGAGCCTCGAAAGAGGGCGAGATTGGTTCAGAGCCTCCAAGGGAGGGCGAACCAGGTTTTGCCTCTGCTGTATCGTGTGATCTAATCCCC
>OAMR01000238.1:1696250-1729751 GCA_900205405.1 Echinochloa crus-galli | reverse complement strand
GTCAAGTCAACCTCTCTATATAATGAGAGGAGTTGTATCAACCAGAAGATAAGCAGAAGTATAACCATAATTCTCAGAGCCTCGAAAGAGGGCGAGATTGGTTCAGAGCCTCCAAGGGAGGGCGAACCAGGTTATGCCTCTGCTGTATCGTGTGATCTAATCCCCGCCAAATAATCCATATCATCTTTGGTATCAGTCTAGGTCTCGATTCCTTGGCCGATCACCCACCACAATTGATCTATTCCCCTGCGCGCCACCCAGATCTCATCCCTACTTCAATCGAGCCACTATGGGGTTCTCCATATTCCAGATTCCAACCTTTGATGGGAGTTCTGATCCATTGCAATGGTTGAGCCATTGCGATCAGTGCTTCGAGGAAGGGAAAATTCACGAGACTATGAAGTTCTTTGTCATTTCTTTCAGGATGCAAGGTGCCGCCTCCAAGTGGTTCCGCGGGTTGGAGCAGAACTTCATCACAACTCCATGGCCCAGCTTCGTCGATGCCTTCCGCCGCCGATTTGCACCAGTTGCCACAGCATCAGTAGGGACCATCAAGCCTGCGTCGTCTGCAGCATCGCGGGCACCACCAGCCTTGACGTACCCAGCCGCGCCACGCGCAGCCTCGTCCTTCGCAACGTCTTCTGCGGCACTCGTCGCGGCGACCCCCGCGGCACCTTCCGCGGCACCCGTACCGGCAGCTTCCGCCCCCGCACCGGCGCCCTCGTCTCCGACAACGACCGCGTCTACGTCCCCGCCGTTCGCGACGCTCGCCCACGCGCCGGCGCCCTCGTAGACGACCGCGTCACTGGTCTCGACGGCGCCCGTCCACGCAGTGCTGTCCGCGACGGCCGTCCCAGCGACGGCCTTTCTTGCATCGCCCCCGCAGGCACCACCGGCTGTGCCATACGCAACCATGGCATCCCAGGCCAGGCGACGGGCGATCGCATCTTCCGCGCCGGCTGTCTGCGAATCATCCCAGCTCGAGGACGAGCTGTCTTCGAGGGGTGGTGAAGTGTTATGGCCTGTGGGCAGCGATGGGTCCTTCGAGTGCGGCGCGGTTGGTCTCGCCACCAGGTGCGTGTCTGCTTGTCGCCGTCACGCGCGGCCCCGTCTTCGGCATCTTCCGCGTCGCCCGCGACCTCGTCTCAGGCGTCTACCGTGTCTCGCGCAGCCTCGTCCGCGCCGGCGCCTGCCGCCCAGTCACCGGCCCCGCGTCCCGAGCCACGCGCGACTTCGTCTCCGGGTCGGGATTCTTCGCCCGCTATTTCCCAAGCGGCCCCGGTGTTCTGCTCGTACAGCTCGGTCACGCACATTCATGCACCACGGGCATCATCTTCGGCCTCGACGCCAAGCGTGGCCTCATCCTGGGCTATGTCCGCGCCCACCGCCCCGCGCCTGGATTCGCCATGTCTATCACGCCGTGCGTCACCGCAGCAAGGGAGGCACATCCATCTTGCTGCGCTTCCATCGTCCGCGCCCTGCTCGACGGCCTGCCGTTCGCAAGGGAGGGGCATCCACCTTGAAGCTATAGCATGGTTAAGTCGAGATGTAAAAGACTTAATCATGTGTCGAGTCGTGTCGTGTCAAGTCATCGTTTGAGTTAGGTGTCTGCTGTTCTATGCATTATCCCAGCTCGAGGACGAGCTGTCTTCGAGGGGTGGTGAAGTGTTATGGTCAGTGGGCTAGCTGGAGGCGGCCCAGCCCATAAACAGTACCACTGGTACTGTAACATACTGTAGCGCGTCCGTTGGTTAGGGTTTAGGCCTTTTTTAGTACCGGATTGGTAGTTTATTGTTTAGGCTCAAGTCAACCTCTCTATATAATGAGAGGAGTTGTATCAACCAGAAGATAAGCAGAAGTATAACCCTAATTCTCAGAGCCTCGAAAGAGGGCGAGATTGGTTCAGAGCCTCCAAGGGAGGGCGAACCAGGTTCTGCCTCTGCTGTATCGTGTGATCTAAT
The DNA here is from genome assembly GCA_900205405.1 of Echinochloa crus-galli. Lineage (NCBI taxonomy): Eukaryota > Viridiplantae > Streptophyta > Magnoliopsida > Poales > Poaceae > Echinochloa > Echinochloa crus-galli. The sequence goes on along the minus strand of OAMR01000238.1, from coordinate 1,727,790 downwards.
CCCCGCCAAATAATCCATATCAGCATGTAAGATGGTACTGTAAACATCTAGTACAATCCTATCTAATACAGTGAACAGTTGTCTGTTCCTTAGTTGTGAAATCCAAATCCAAATCCAGTTCAACAGTCAGCAACTCTTTAGAAATTCAGCCTCTGTGCTAACTTAAAGTTCATATTTCATGTCACTCGATTCGCTTTCACCAAGACTAGTGAGTGTTGGGTCTGTTGGAGATCTTATTAAAAGGATCAACACCTTCAAGCATTATATCACCCTGACACTTTCAAGAAACAATGTATTAAATCTAGCATCTCTGTTGTGTGTTGTTCAACTGGTGAACTGCTATTTAAATGTTCAGCGCTTCGTATTTCCCTATTTGTCTTGCACTTCGCTTCTAATGTGACACATATTTGTTTCACAGGGAAATGCGTACCAATCACACGAGGCGGTGGAATCTATCAAGAACACATGAATGAAGCTCTTGACGTGCTTATCAATGGAGGCTGGGTATGGACACTTTTTACAATGACGTTCCTATTTTCTGTCATTAACAACCGCCATATCCCTACTTATGGACTTTGGTCTTTATTTAATTCGAAATTTTGTCATGACGTATTCAAACAGTTGCATTCATTCCCTGAAGGAAAAATAGCCCAAGATGATCAGCCAATTAGAAGATTGAAGTGGGGAACTGCCAGTCTTATTGTCCGAGCTCCTATAACTCCAATAGTTTTACCAATTGTTCACTCTGGTTTTGAGAAGGTAATGAAACCGAGATGCCATCCTTTTAGCATATAGCTGTATCTCCTAGCAGCATCACATTGAGGACATCATAAATTTCTGTATAGAATGCTCATTCTGAAATATGAACTTAATCTTAGCATGCTGCCATTTTCTTCCAGGTCATGCCAGAGTACTCTTTCTTTGGACGGCGACCACCAGTGCCACTCTGCAGCAAGAAGATAGATATCATCGTTGGAGAGCCAATAGAGTTTGACATGGCGAGCTTGAAGCAAGCAGCATCGGTGATACCCCATGATTCATCCTTTGAAAGGAAGGGGTGGCCGACCATTACACCGGATGGGCTAGATGAGGCCGCACAGAGATGGCTTTACCAGAAGATGTCAGATAAGATCCAGTCTGTGATGGAGAGATTGCGGAAAAAACTTCTGAATCTCAAACAGCATTGATCTTTCTGTTCTTCGTCTATCAGGCCATGGAAGATCTGATGTTTTTATTTTGCCCTTTGGTTAGGATTCATTAACAGGCTCCAGTTATCTTTCTTTATGCACGAATGGGCGAAAGGCCGTCGCACCTGCCAGAATTACAGCCAAAGCGATTGGAATAGAATTATTAGAATTCAGATTGGTACATGTTTTGTCTTTTGGGGGAGGTAGTTTTGAAAAAAAAAACATTATTTACGGTCATTGTTCAAGTGCCAATTTTATTGTGGCATGAATAAAGCCTTCTACTGCTCAATTATTGCATATTTGCATGGATCCTCTTTTTACAGTTTTAGCTGTCTTGTGTCTACTGAAATCATGGAGGCGCCCCAGTTGTGTTCATCCCATCCAGCAGTATCTCTCAGCACGACTGCACCTGGAAGGCAAAGGCCCATAAGAACTAGATTTTGGGCCCTGACAACTACAATTCTTGACCTCACATGCCGGAAATGCACTTCCCCTCTTCGGGTGTGTTTAGTTTCAAAAAGCGAAAGAAAAAGTTTGGTGAAAATATCACATCGGACACTGTAGCGTATTGTAGCATTTTTCGTTTGTTTGTGGTAAACATTGTCCTACCATGACCTAACTAGGCTTAAAAGATTCGTCTCGTCGTGTACATCAAAACCATGTAATTAGTTTTTTTATTTATCCATGTTTAGTACTCCATGTATGAGGAGAAAGATTTGATTTGATTTGATTTGATGTGATAGGTGAATAGTGAAGTTTGGAGAGAGAATTTTTGGAAAGTTTGTGGAACTAAACACAGCCGATCATCAAGAGGAAAAAAGGGGCGAGAAATGCACAAAAAAGCGGGGAGTAAAGAGAACAAAGCCAAATTTAGCAGAACAGGTACGGGCCGAGCATGATTTTGTTCGTTTTGTTTGAGCTTACAAGTTGGAATAAGGTCCTGTTTTTTTAAAAAGGAACTCCCAAATTCACTATGAAAAAAAGATTCTTCATCACATCAAAATATCATAACATATATAGAGTACTAAATTTAAATGAAATCAAAAACTAATTGCACAGTTTTGTTGTACTCTGCGAGACGAACATTTTAAGCCTAATTCATCAATTTTTGGATAATTTTTTGCATATACAAACGAAATATTACAGTGACGCAATGATTACAAAGTGACATCATACTCCCAAATTCACACTTCCAAATCAACATCTAAACAAGGCTAGTACCGCTCGAGAATCACATGATCTGGTAACTGTGCTGTGCTGCTCGCTCCCACTTCTACAGAAAGCGACCCAACGCACAGCCAACGGGGAGAGCCAAGAGCCATGCGCGCGGCAGGGGGCAAACTGTTTCGCCTGCGCCTGGCTGCCTGCCAGCTCCTGCATGCACGCCGGCAGCACACACAGGACATCAGGTTGCTGTCATCGACAGTGTCGAGCTGGGCTGACCACAGCCTGAACGCGGCCGAGCCAAAAATTCCTTTCGTTCATCCCGTCGTGCCGATGCCGAGCCACACATCCCCCAGATTAAAGACGTGACGTCCACCAAGGCCGTTGGCCTTGTCCCGCGGCCGCTCCGACACGCCGCGTGAGATTCTGCCATGATTGGGGTAAAGACATTTTTTTTGAGGACAATGATTGGGGGTAAAGAGATAAGACGGTCCGAACCCCCCCCTCCCCCCTCGCGAGAGCGGCTCGGGCGGCCACTGGCCAACCGCCTCCGCGCTCCCGCCCCCTATTCCCCACTGCCGCGCCGCCGCCCGAGCAGGTCGTCGGAAGTCCGCGCACCTTGCAAGGACGGCGGCGGCGAGGCACTTTCTCCCCCGCCCCTCTCGTCTCCGACGGGCGCGGCCGTCATCGTCGAGGGAGGCTGCGCCGGCGGCCGGCGACGGTGAGGCGGCCGGATCCGCCCCATCCGCTCCCGGATCCGCGTCCTGGTGCGCGGATCCGCCGCCGGGCGGGGGCGGGGCAGCCTCCTCGTCTTGGGCCTTGGCGGCCAGATCGCGGGCCGCGGCCTGGCGTCTGGGCGCGTGCCGGCGGCGGCGAGGCCCCTTCGGGCGCGGGCTCACGTCCAGCCGGCGCTGGTGTGGCCGGGGAGGCGCCCGGCCGGCGTCCGGAGGTGGCGACTCTGGTGCGGCGATGGGTCACTCCCTGGGTCCTGCCTTGCCCTCGGCGTCCTCTTCGCCCTTGGGGCTGGGGGAGAAGACGGAGAGCGGTGCTGCTTGCTGCTTCAACTCGCCGTTGCGCCGCCTCTGATCTACATGTCGCCGACGAAGCTGCCGTCTTTGGGTACCAATGTCGCTTCCGCTAGATTCATGGTTTCAATCTCAACTAGTTCGGGCCGGTGCCGCCCCATCGAGGGGCGACATGAGATTTGGCGTATCATCGAGAGAACCAAATCTCCTCGATGGGTTGGGCGGTGCTGTTGGTTGCATATGGTGTCTATTGGAAAACTGCGGTGGCTGCGAAGCGATGGTTGTGGATGGACGCGAGTGGGGTCGGAATAGGTGTTTTCGGTTCGTCGGGCATGAACTTCGAGCGTAAGCTCTGACCCATCTGTGTGTCGGGCATCGATGGTTACACTCCCCTCTTGAGGGTGTTGCCTTTTGGTTCGTGTTCGATGGTGATCGGTGGAAGCTCTCCGAGGTGAAAATCTGATGATGGCGCCGTGCGCCTTTGCCTTTCTGAAGGCGTCGTTTGGAGGTCTCCCTATGGTCAATGTGTTGGAGCAATAGGCTCCGCTGGTGGTCTCGTCCTTCCTGTTAGCTTTTAGTCTAGAGTAGCCTCTCGCTATCTCTGGCTCGTGACCTGAGGGTCTCGTTGCCGATGGGTTGATATTGGATCCGCTCGCGGATTTGTGCTTCATTGTAAACTGGTAATCCCAGTATCTCCTTTATATTTTATATATAAAGCTGGCTTCGGCCTTTGGAGGTAAAGAGATAAGACTGGATTCTTAATACTACAGTACATCAAATGTTTCGGGAAAAAAATTAATACTACATCAACAGCTGAGGGAGAAGGAGAGCGGTGCACATCCATCTCCTTCTCCACCGGATCCCAACTGAAGCGGACGGGACGTGTCACGCCTCGCTTAACGTCAGGGATGGTCAATGGCCAGCCAGACTAACCAACCGAACAATGCAGCCTCCATCATCAGGTCACAACTCCTGCTGTCCCAGCGAAGGGAAATGAATGCGGTGCATATACCGGAACAGTGCGACTGCTCGTCCATTCGAGCCAGTACGTGTAGTGTAGGACCTCGGCTGTTAGGTGCACTGTCAGCGTGATCGAGCACGAGCTCCTTAATCGCCTCCGTGTCGGCTAGGCCACCCGACGACCAGGCTTAATTCCAAACCACATTCTGGCGTCCGGATCATCCGTCTCGGGTCCAAATAAAGCTGCAACTGCAAAACGCACTGTTTCCATCTACGATCCATGGGCAATTCAGAGCATGTACGCGTCGCCCTCGTCCGGGGGGAGCCGGTCAGCCGGAGCTCGGATTCGACGGTCCGTCGCTGTTGGGCGCTGCGCGGGGTCGCCATTGAACGCAACGCAACGCACGCCCCCGGCATACGGCACAGGCGCGGGCACGTCGTTTTCGGTGGTTTTGGCGGTGCCGGTGCGGATGCGCGGCCGCGCTGTCTCCCCTTCCATTTGGGGGCTTCACGATGAGCCTCCGATCCTTTTCGACCCAACCCACCCTCGTGCTCCTCTGCGTTGGCTGCGTTCACTTCCACTAAACTTTAAAAATTGTCTCTCTAAATTTTACTATTCACCTATCACATGAAATCTCTCTCCTCATATAATTTTAACGTACACGACGAGACGGATCTTTTGAGTCTAATTAGTTCATAATAGGACAATGATTATCACAAACAAACGTAAAGTGATACAGCGCGCTACAGTGTTTGTTGCGCCATTTTCATCAAATTTTGTCATCATTTTTTAAACTAAACACAACCCGACGGTTTTTTCACGCTAGTCAATTGCGCTTCACTAACTTTGTTTCGCAGCGATGCAACAAAAAAACGTGCATGTATAATCGGATTATTACAGGGGCAATATTTGCTGGCTAGCGGTTGGCGTGTCCTAGCTAGTTAGCTGTCTGAACGAGCACTACTGATACTACAGTACAGCTAGCTATAGCTAACGGCACGTTTTTTTCCATTTCTTTTCTTTCTTTTTTTTGGCGAGACTTGAAGCGAACTCCTGAGCTTCCTTGACTTGCTATCCACCATGACATGCAAGCACAAGCTCAGTATGATGCTAACTCAAAAGGACTAGTTCAAAAATGGCGCCGTCGCAGTAAGTCAGTATATATTAACAGTGTTATGCTTAATCATCATATTAACATGCCATTGTTATGCATCGATGTTCTCGCCAGGCTTTGGCTTTTCACGTGGTGTGGTGGGACTAGGAGGCGACGACAAGCCCAAAAGGGTCCGAACAAGCAAACAAAAAATAAACAAAAGGGATAGATGACCATGATCCGATCCGCAGACTGAGCCTGCCCGCGCGTTGCCGCTAGATCTCATTTCAATCTCTGGGATACTCGTGTGCATCCGACAGAAGCTAGTGTCCACGCACCGTGACGCAGGCCACGCTTCTTGAATAACCCACACAAGTACACGAGGAGGTAGTACGACGTGCAAGTGTACAAAACATGCATGCATCATCCACCGTTATATTATATGGCCTTGAGGGACCAGAGCATATTTTATCATACTGGAGTACTAGTAATTATATATCAGGATTCGTGATGCTTTGTTACCGTTTGATTCGGGTTGAACTCCGTTGCATGATAGATTGATAGTGATACCACGTACAACTCCATGTGAAAGAAAAAAGAAACAAACTTGGAACCATCAAAGAGGCTTCTGCATTGACACAACGACACGCCTCCTCCTGGACACTGAATAGGCTGAGGTCGCCGGGGGCAGGGGGACCGATCGACCGTCTCGGTACAGTACAGCACACAACAAAATTGAAGTTGGCACGCCCTGTTCCTTTGGAATCTGCAATGCCGCCCCGCGCCCGGGACCGTGACGCCAACGGTTGGCGTGGCATCGTACCCCCGTGCGTGGACCAGCAGAGCATAGCAAAGGGGGCGGTGGCTATACTACCTCGTAGTCGTGGGCCTCCTTATACGTATGAGACTGACGACGCACCCCGTACCCTCCAGCTCCGGCCACGATGATGTATGTGGCTTGCCGTGTCGTTTTTCCTTTTCCTTTCACTGACTAGTACGGATCGAGTACGTACTGGCTACACTTTACTTGTGGTGAACTGCTACAAAGAGAGGCTGAAGATCTCCATTGACACACCTGCGCCCTGCTCAGCAGCTCCAACAGTCCAACTCCAATGCTTGCTTTGTGCTGCAGCAAATAAACGTCGAACGAGCGCGGCATAGGGCATTCGGTGGCCAAGCAAAACACTACTGCAGTATTGCATGATGCCGTGAAGTGAAGTGGCAGTGGAGGTTGTCATGGATAGCCGCAGTATTTAACGCTAGCTGCTGCCTTGCATTAGCAGCCAAGGCGACGACGGCCTGCCAAAAGGCTTGTTCTTCACACTTCACAGGACCATTCAACAAATTCTCTGCACTTTGCTGTTGGCTGGATCTGATCGAGACAACTAGCTCGCAGTTTTGACTATTGGGTCGCCACAACCACAGCAAAAAATATTAGCATGAGATATACTAAGAAACTTTGTTTTGTGGCCCGGACGCGGTGGAGCGGAATGAAACAGCGTGCCCTGTCATAATCAGGTTCCCGGCTCGCCGCCGTGACAAATGGTACCAGCAGGGACTGGGAGAGCCCCGAGCACCTGCAGAGGCATGACCATGACCTGGGGCCGGTGGGTCAAGCTAATCAATCTACTTCAAAGATCATGAAATGGCACGAAGAAAAAAAAATCAGATATAAAATAGAGGATATCCGTAACTATCACGAATTGGATGGATCGCCGGAAGGCTCCTTTTCAACTGTTCGTTCAACCCCCGTTGGGTCATGGCAGCCGTCCGTCTCCGGTTGCAGGCCTCGGCTGTGTTCAGTGCTAAAAAGTGTATGAGAAAATTTGGGAAAAAGGTCACATCGGATACTGTAGCGTACTGTAACACTTTTCGTTTGTTTGCGGTAAACATTGTCCTACCATTACCTAACTAGGCTGAAAACATTCGTCTTATCGTGTACATCAAAACTATGTAATTAGTTTTTTTATTTACCTATGTTTGATGCTTCATGTATGAGGAGAGAAATTTGATGTGATAGGTAAATAGTGAATTTTGAAGAGAGAATTTTTGGAAGTTTAGGGAAGCCGTCGTACCGCACGGCCGCACCTCGCTTCCGGCGGGGCCCGCCCGCAACAAAACACCGCAACATCCCTGCCTGCCGTGCCGGCCCCACCGCAAATTCCCCACCCGCTCTCTCATTCCATTTCCCATCCCGAAATTAAATTCAAAACTTCCGCACACGCCGTCGTCCCCCTCCCCCTCCCCAAAAATCATGAGAGCACGGCACGGCGGCACGGGGGAGTAATTCCCTCCCTCGCTGCGGCAAAACTGCGAGGAAGCCCCCGCACCGCGGGCGCGTGATTTCTTTAATCCGCTCGCTTCCCCCCTCGCCACCACCTCCACAGCAGCCACCACCTCTCCCCTCGTGAGCCCCTCTCCCCTCCCCTTCCGCCCCCTTCTCCCTCTCTCTCTGCAGTCCACACCTCGTCCTCCCTCCCTCCTCCTCGCATTTGGATCTCGTCCTGCCGGCCGCGGCCGGACGAGGCGGCCGACCGGGTCCGACCCCCGCCGACCGCGCGCCTGTCTGCTTACTAATACCGCTCGCATTGCCGGGATTCACTTCCATTTGTCCGCCCAATCGGCCGCGCCGAGTTCGGGGGGCTGTAGCTAAGCTTGGACTTGGAGGCAGGCGGCGGTTGTGCTTGTTTTTTCTGCTCCCGGGGTCGGTCGATCTGAGGCGGCGTTTCGCGGGATTGGTCTCGAGAGGCTTGCCGCTGTGATGGCGATTGGAGCTCGGTGACCTCTGGTGGACGAGGACTAGAGAGGCTTGGGGGAGGCTTCAAGGGCGCTCGCTGGTTCCTGAGGAAGGGGAGGAGAGACACAGGGAGATGGCGGCCGGCGGTGTGGGGCCCGCGCAACACCAGGTGCCCAACGGCGGCTCGGGCAGCGTCAGCAACGGCGGTGCTGCGGCGGCGGGCGTCGCCGCCGCCACGCCGCTGCACAGCTCGGCGACCTCCGCCGCCAACGGCGCGGCCGCCGACGGGTACGACAGCGACGGCTACAGCTTCGCCCCGCCGTAAGTCCCGTCCACCTCCCTTCGCTGTCTCGTGCTGCTGTTCCGTTTCCGGTGTAGCGGCTAGCCAATTGATCTCGTATCGTGGCCTATATGTGATTTAGTTAGTTACTGGTTCGTTTCTCCTGAGGTTTGAATTTTTTATTGCATATGATGATTGCCATAAGAGTTCCCTGCCTAGTGGAAACTGGAAAGTAGAGCAAAAGTTGGGTTCATGACTTGTGGCTGGGATTTTTTTAACTGTTATTTCGCCTTAATGTCGCTATAATTGGATATCTGTGGCGTGCTGGTAATCCATGGCCTACCACCCTACTTGTTTAAAGCGTTAGGTACCAATTTTGTGCTTGTTTTGAAGCCAAGGCACTAGACAGCGTACCTTGCTTTCTTCTGTGTCACACTCTTCACAAATGCAGGCTCTCTTTGTTTGCTCACATAGAATGTGATCCGTGTTTAATCATTAGGGTTATTGTTTTGCAGTACACCATCAACTTTGTCAATGTCCATACCGCCGGAGCTTGCTGGAGCAATCCCATTGATTGATAGATTCCAGGTACATTACTACTTCATCCCAACATCCTCACTGCTGTGCTAAATCTTCGGAAAATATAATAACCCCAGTTGTCAGTTTGGTGGGTGGAATCAGAAGTGAGATTGGGAAAACTACCCATGGTTATGTTGCAATTCAAATAAAGTGAAACAAATGGAAGACCAACGTATTCTCTCTATTCGAATTTATTCTTTTACAAATGGAGAGGTGAATCAAAAGTAAGGACAGTTAGCTCAGAATTCAAGTTTAAGTTTTACATTATCTTCTAAATGAACAAAAAAGAGGACACATGTAGATTTCCAACTCTAAACCCTATATATCCTCACCATTTAATTGGGCAATACCAACAGTTATCCTTAGCACTGTCATTAGATACAAGGAAACAATTGGGAAATGGCAACAGTTATCCTAATCATCCTGCAGTTCCCATCAAAATGTCCATTATGGCATTGCTACAGGGTTTAATAAAATACTGTTATTGAATTTCTATACTATATAGTAGGAAATGCTCTGTTTCCCACTCTGATAACAGTGCGGAAAAATGACAGGTGGAGGGCTTCCTCAAAGCAATGCAAAAGCAGATTCATTCAGCTGGAAAACGTGGATTCTTCTCTAAAAAGTCTGTTGGGCCACAAGCTCGTGAGAAGTTCACTTTGGAAGATATGTTGTGCTTCCAAAAGGTAATGCTGTCAAATCTCATTCCATCTGTGAAGTTATACTGTTGCACTTGGTTTAACTTATCTGTATTATTCTGTTAAAATTCTAAGACAAAGCTCAAGGTCATCATCAAATGGCAACGTATGATTTTGCCATACTAATTTAGTGCTTCTTTGCTGTATCTTCTGCAGGATCCTATTCCAACTTCATTACTAAAAATAAGCAGCGATCTTGTAAGTCGCTCAATCAAGTTGTTCCAGGTCATACTAAAGTATATGGGCATTGATTCACCAGCAATAATAAGTTTGGAGGAGAGAATAGATCTTGTTGCAAAACTCTATAAGCATACATTGAAACGTTCTGAACTTCGAGATGAACTCTTTGCTCAGATTTCAAAACAAACACGTAATAATCCTGATAGGTAAGTTGGTCTTCTCATGGATGACAAGCATCTGTGCATATCACACTTGTTATAGAATCATATATTTATTGTACCTACAGGGGTTGGTCAATAAGAGCTTGGGAGCTTATGTATCTGTGTGCATCATCCATGCCACCAAGTAAAGATATCGGGGCATACTTGTCTGAGTATGTTCACTATATTGCCCACGGAGCCACAACTGATTCTGATGTTCGAGTTCTGGCACTGAACACACTAAATGCATTAAAACGATCAGTAAAGGCAGGTCCTAGGGTTACAATTCCTGCACGGGAGGAAATAGAAGCTCTTTTAACTAGCCGGAAGCTTACAACAATTGTATTTTTCTTGGACGAAACTTTTGAGGAAATCACTTATGACATGGCAACAACTGTTGCTGATGCTGTTGAGGTAACTTCATTTTTCCCGAGCTGTTGGTTTTATAGTTGATATATGCCAAATACCGTTAAGTCTTTTAAAAGAATGTTTTGTAATCCAATGATTCCATATATAAGTGGCTTGTGTGACTTGCTTCCAAATAATGTGCTATTAGTTAGGATGGGATTAGCAAAAAAATGCCCAGAAAATAGAATAAAGGCTTGCTAGGCTGGAAAAATGAACAAAAACAGGGCATTTCATTCAGCTGCTTGGCCAGTGGCATATATTCAGCCACTTTACAATAGTTCAATGTTATGTGATGATAGTTTTCATAATTCCAGGACAAAGTTTGCCCCAGCCAGTATGCATAACAACAGGACTGTAAAAGTGTTCAGCATTTAAAAGTTCCAGACATCCACACCGGTGATGATGGCTTGGTGTTGAGATATCAGCGCACGCTATCCATACATATCGACCTCAAACTTGGACTAGGTCTCAGTGGTCTCATATAGACACATACACAAACACAATCCACAAAACTGAAAAACAGAATAACACCCATTTTTCTGCACCAGCTTGCTTGGCAAACTCCTATGTGATAACTGTTATGGCCTCAAACCTGTTGCTGTAACTTGTGAATTTTCATAGTTATGATATCATTTGAATTATATGTTCTAAGAAACAGAAACTGATTTAATGACAGGAACTTGCTGGCATTATCAAACTTTCAGTATATTCTAGTTTCAGCCTATTTGAATGTCGAAAGGTTGTTAACGGATCAAAGTCTTGCAAATAATCTTGTTTCCAGAATACCTCTAACAAACAGCATTGTTCTTCAGTTGCAACATGATTACATTCTGGGAAACTATCCAGTTGGCAGGGATGATGCCGCACAACTGTCTGCTCTGCAAATATTGGTTGAGATTGGATTCATTGACAATCCTGAGTCCTGTGTGTAAGTATTTCTCAGTGTCCTACCTTATCTCTTATTTCACTATTCCATGTGGTAGCAAGAATAATTTGTCTCCCTCTATTCAATTTTCTTGTTCCTGCTAGTGAATGGATATCACTTTTAGAGAGATTCCTTCCTAGACAAGTTGCGATTACTAGAGCAAAGCGAGACTGGGAGCTTGACATCATTTCACGCTATCAGTTAATGGTATTTATCTAGCCGCTGAACTTTACATTTATTATTCTATCAATATACTCCGTATTTGCATTTTGTGCTGACACTTGTAAAGCCTCCTGAGTCCTGATAACTGTAGCTTACCCTGGTACTCTGCTGTTTCATTCCAGGAACACTTGTCAAAGGATGATGCACGGCAACAATTTCTCAGAATCTTAAGGACTCTTCCATATGGGAACTCGGTTTTCTTCAGTGTCCGGAAGATTGATGATCCAATAGGACTGCTACCTGGAAAAATCATTTTGGGAATCAACAAACGAGGGGTCTGATCCTCATGTCATAGAAACTGCATATCCTTTCTGATAAGTAAAACCGACCTTGAACTTCTGCATGAATGCAGGTTCACTTTTTCCGGCCGGTTCCCAAGGAATATCTACATTCTGCAGAGCTAAGAGACATCATGCAATTTGGTAGCAGCAATACAGCTGTTTTCTTTAAAATGCGAGTTGCTGGTGTTCTTCATATCTTTCAGTTTGAAACGAAGCAGGTATGCTAAAGCTTCGAGGCAAATGGTACATATATACTACATGCAATCATGTTATATCATCAATAGCTGTCAACATGACCATATTTTTTTTAGGGTGAGGAAATATGTGTAGCACTCCATCTGCTAGTCCCTTCGTTGCTACTTGCCAGTATAACTTGAAATTTGTAAACTGTTTCTTTCCAACTGGATTGCTTGTTGCGAATGGCTTTTAATTATTGCCACTCCTGGCCTTTGCAAATATACCTTTCTGTAATGATTAAAAATTACAGATGACTTGGTGTTTTTACCTAGAAACACAAAATGGCAATCTGACATTAAACAAGACATAATTCATGCGCACTGACTCAGACTTTTGTAATTTCCCTTCTTGTTAATGGAAATGAGGAAGAGCCTTCTATAAAAATAAAATAAAAATAAAAATCATGCGCACTGAAGGATGTACAGATACATTTTGTATTCCACATTTCCACTTTCTTAATAAATTTCTAGAAGGTACAGGTAATGCTCGATACATGTTGGTGAAGATGGCTAAATTTCATGATTCATTGGCATCTTATTGTAGCATCAAATACCTTTTAGGTGTCCGTGGAGTGCCCTCCACTTCATACTGTTAGTCACACTGTTGCGGCAATAGTCTAACTTCTTCTAATAAAGGCAAAAAAAGTTCCAGTTTTTCTAGGTTATATCTTTGGACCTATTTTTTTCTTACACATAGCCAAGGCAATGACATTGGCATCTTATAAAAGTGGACATTAGATACATGCATGAACCGGTATTGTCTTCTTAGATTGCTGAGGAACTAATTATCTTTATATTATGTTTAGTTGCGAGAAGACCTACAGTTAAAGACAAAACAAGAAACAGAGATGCAAGAAGAGTTGGAAGGGCTAAGAGATACCTTGCAATCTGAACGACAGAGTTTTAAAGAAGTAAAAAGTGAGCTGGATAAGCTAAAATCTCTATGTGATGAGAAAGAATATGCTTTGCAGGTATGATGACATATTGTTAGTTTAGTCAAATCATTTCAATCATCTGACTTTCAATTTTATTAGGCTGCCCTTGTGGAAAAAAGTAAACTCGAGACCAGATTAACAAGTGGCCAAGGCCGTGACAGGGATACTTTGACAACTGTAGGCAGCGTAAATAGTGACATTGAGGTATCTATGACTTTGGCAACTGCTTTGGGCACACTTATTTTGCCAAGTACTAACAAACTTATGATGTATTTGAACTCTTCTATGTTTAAAAAGAAGCTTACCAAGCTTAAGGAGGAGTTAAAATCATGCCAGAAAGAGCGTGATGCATCGAAAGAAGCCTCGAAGAAGCTAATGTCAGAAAAAAATCTTCTTGACCAGAAGGTTCAAAGGCTTGAAAGAATGAAAAGTGAAGAGGTTATTTCCCTTTTTGTGATGATACTTATATATTTTTTCTGTTCTGATTCCACAGCATCAAGTTCATTTCATATTTCTGAAATATGGTCAATATGACTTATGCAGAAAAGCACAATGGAAAAGGTTTATGCGGATGAATGCCGTAAACTGAAATCTCAGATTGCTGATTTGGAGCAGAAATTGGAAGTTGCAACACGATCCTTAAATGTGGCTGAATCAAATCTTGCCGCAAGAAATTCTGAGGTGGATAGCTTGCAAAATAGTATGAAAGAGCTTGATGAGTTAAGAGAGTTCAAAGCGGTATGAGATATGCGATAGCTATAGCTGCATGTGTCTTTCTTTTGGTCTTTCAGAACATTATATACTCATCCATTTTGCACAATTTCAGGATGTTGACAGAAAGAACCAACAAACTGCTGAGATTCTTAAAAGGCAAGGAGCACAATTGGTGGAACTTGAAAATCTTTATAAGCAAGAACAAGTTCTGCGAAAGCGTTACTATAATACAATTGAAGGTAAACCAGATTAGAATTTTGTAATTAGTTAGGGCATTTTGTGATAAATTGACCATGAGTCCTTATATCGTGTGGCAACTCTTGACAGATATGAAAGGAAAAATAAGAGTTTTTTGTCGCTTGCGCCCTCTGAGTGACAAGGAGCTTTCTTTTGAGGAGAAAAATATAGTTTGCAGTCCTGATGAATTTACAATTGCACATCCATGGAAAGATGACAAGTCGAAGCAGCATATATATGATCGTGTTTTTGATGCAAACACTAGTCAAGAAGAAGTCTTTGAGGACACTAAGGTGAAATATTTTTAAATCTTTTGTTTTGCGGTTATACTATTAGTAATATAAACTAACATTATTCACTTTGGGTCTCATATGTTATGTTGAATTTATGTGATGCAGTATCTGGTACAATCAGCTGTTGATGGATATAATGTTTGTATATTTGCCTATGGCCAAACTGGTTCTGGAAAGACTTTTACAATTTATGGTTCAGATAACAATCCTGGTCTTACTCCAAGGGCTACATCTGAGCTTTTTAGGGTGATAAAGCGCGATGGTAATAAATATTCATTTTCTTTGAAGGTAAGAGGAACATGTTTGTCATGTACTCATGTGTATCTTGAATAGTGAATGCTACTCATATGGTTTTGCTCATTTTTGGACTAATGGTCCCTTAACGATTTGCGCTGTTGATCATCAGTACATTGTTCTTGCTATTTACATGTTTCGGGGAAAAAGTGATTTTAATGACACCACTTCACATGGTTTAACATGTTCTTTATAAATACCAAATATGCTTTCTATGTTATTCTTTATTTAATTGTGCTTCATACAATGTACAGGCCTATATGGTGGAGCTATATCAAGATAATCTTGTGGATCTATTGTTGCCCAAAAATGCAAAGCAGCAAAAATTAGAAATAAAAAAAGATTCTAAGGTATACAATTCATTGTTCTTACATTCCATGGCATCATAATTATTACCACATACTTTATTCGCATATTTGACTTTCAATTTTCTCATTGAACTTTTTGTGCATTTCAGAAATAAAGTCTTCAGATATTATATTGATGCTTCCTACTTTGTATAATTTGTAGTTGCAAGGACATGCAGTTAAATTTGCCATTTCTGGATAATAAATAAGTTGTATTAATACTCAACTCACACAGTTTGTTCCTTAATAATTCTGATTCTGTTCAAATTCTGAAATAGCTATAATCTGATCATAGTAATTGTAACAGACCAATGATCACCTTAATCTGTGCAGTTTTCCTTTGGGAATTCAGAGTTTTTTTTTCTCTCTGCACAACCCTAGCTCTTTAGAGCTAATCATTCCATACTTTTTAATTTTAGGGTGTTGTTACTGTTGAAAATGCGACAGTTGTGAGCATTTCAAGTATTGAAGAACTGAGGGCTATAATTTCAAGAGGTTCTGAGAGAAGACACACTGCTGGAACAAATATGAATGATGAGAGCTCAAGGTCTCATTTAATTCTTTCAATCATTATTGAAAGTACAAATCTCCAAACTCAATCATATGCAAGAGGCAAGGTACGGCACGACGAAGATGGATACTTAACTCCAATTTGGTTGATTCTAGTGATAACATTTTGATCTATGTAATGAAATAAAAAGATGGAATGCTCTGATTATCTCACTTTATTTGTGGCCTAACCATCTCCTGCAAATCATTGAACTTTTCCCTGCTGTAGGAAATAATGCACCAGTATTGGAGGTTCTTGTCAAACATTACTTGGATACCAAACTTTAAACTAACCAGAATTCAACTGCTCTATAAGATTTAAAACTGATGTACTTTATGTAGTATCTTGTCCCTGGTGGTCTTAGTTAGTCATATGATTTCTGGTTTGGATTATTTAGTTTTTATACTATGCACTATGCAGTCTCTAGTGCATGTTTTCTTAGAGAGGTTTGATTTTGTTGTGTGTGTGTGATTTAATACGAAGTATAGAGCAACATAGTATGCTTGTGTGAAGTTCTCTTGTTTCTCTTGGTTAATATGCTTAGTTCAAATAGACAAGCTGCAGATAATATCTTGTATGTACAAAAGGAAAAGATTGACAAATTGCCTATGCTCTCTTTGGAAAGTTGGGATTTCTTCATATTCCTTCTGGAACTAAACAGTTTCCTGTATATCTATTGCCTAATTAATTTCAGAGTTTGTTCCATATAAAAGGAAGCATTGACATGTTCCTCTGTTTGAGCAGCTAAGTTTTGTGGACCTTGCTGGTTCCGAGAGGGTGAAAAAATCTGGTTCAGCAGGAAAACAACTGAAAGAAGCACAAAGTATTAATAAATCTCTTTCTGCATTGGCTGATGTTATTGGTGCTTTATCATCCGATGGACAACATATACCTTACCGGAACCATAAGTTGACGATGCTTATGAGTGATTCTCTTGGAGGCAATGCGAAGACCTTGATGTTCGTGAATGTTTCACCAGCAGAGTCTAACTTGGAGGAGACTTACAACTCACTCATGTATGTACTTCCATTGCTCATCGAGTCTATGTTTCACTGCTGTTTTGTTTGTTGTTTGTTGCTGTTGCCATCAATGTTTTGATTTGTTAGCTTTTCCAATGAGTAGGATCATTTCAGTTGTTCCTATCAAACGGATATGATATCTAGGCTCATTTCGTTTCCACCGATTGGGATCTTCAATATTTGAAAGTTTGTTTCAGCATAGGTCACTCCTGTGGTAGGGTGCATCCGTGCATTCTTTGTTGCAGCCATTCACATACTTTTTGATACCCTTGTAGGTATGCTTCACGTGTTCGTTGCATTGTTAACGATACGAGCAAGCATGTTGCTCCAAAAGAAATTATGAGGCTGAAGAAGTTGATTGCCTATTGGAAGGAGCAAGCAGGCAAGCGAAGTGATGAGGACGAACTGGAAGAAATACAGGAAGAGAGGGCCACGAAAGAGAAAGCAGACAATCGCCTGACTGGCTGACAGCGAGGTGCCACCACGGAATGCTACCGTTGCATTCTCCTAAGCTGATAAGAATCTGCGACGGCAACGAGTTCTTCTGCGGTCGCTCTCTAACAGAACGTTGTGATATCATCTGACGGTGTTGTACACTAACTGTATAGTAGTTACATATTATATTATGGCAGCGATGCCCGTCTGTACAAAGAGGAATGTAGCACACAGTGATAGAAGGGGAAACTAGATAGGGCTACTTTTTTTTTGAGGCTTGATGCGCCCTAAAAGCTAGCTCACACGTAGCCGTGTAGAAGATTTGAATCACCATGTGAGCGTTCTTTCACCGAATTCTTGCTAATAGTAGTAGTATTCTGTTAGACAGACTGGGCAGCCTTTGATGATGTCAGATTATCGGCCGATGATGGGGGTAAATTGTTTACAGGCATGCGTTGTTATTGATCGCATGCAACCCTATTTGACCTTTCCATGGGCCTACATTTGAGCCCCGGCGGATCTCCGTTGCCTTGAAATTCAGAGCCGAACCCAGAAGGTGGCCTACAAATTCATAAGAACTGAAGTTGCTTATACAAGCAACCGCAGAAGATGAGAATCCTCAAATGCACGAAAGCTCTCAATCGCCTGTGTTGGTTGGTAGATAGTCGCAGCAAGAACAGCTAATGCGCCTATTTATTTTTTTGCCTTAAGAACCGAGGACCAAGCACCTAATCCTAGACACCGAACAAAAATTGGGGAGGTGACATCCAAGAGTCTTTAACATGCTATTGTTGACTCTGCATAATAATCATATCGTCAGATCAAAACAAACTACTTACCTACTACATACCATAGTCTGAATGTGACTGCTCTCCTACGGTCTTACTCCTACCTCGTCCTCATCTGAAACTCCACTTCCTTTTTCCTTCTTCAAACAAACACTCCACCAAGGAAGGGAAAGAAAGCGTGGAGGGTTGAAGCCATGGCTGCTGCTGGGTGCTCTTCCTTGCTTCTCATGCTGCTACTCACCTGCTGCTGCGTGGCGTCCGCCGCAGATCAAGAGCTGACGCACCTCCACTTCTACTTCCACGAGGTCAACGCCGGCGCGCCCAACGCCACCGTCGTCAACGTCGCCAGCCTGCACAAGTACGTAACTATTAACACAACGCCTCGCTAGCTATAGGCATGTATCATTGTGTGCTAAGAGCCAATCGATCAATGGCGCTTGGTTGATTGCTCTGATAAAAAATGGCGCTCGATCGGTGGTTGGTGCTATATATGCATCAGGAACGCGTCGACGTTCGGGGACCTGAACGTGTTCGACAACCCGCTGCGAACGGGGCCGAGCCCGGCGTCGCGGCAGATCGGCAGGGCGCAGGGGGTCGCGGTGCACGCGTCGCTGGACGAGTCCGGCGGGCTCACGGCCATCGACTTCGTCTTCTCCGACTACGGCGAGTACAGCGGCAGCACGCTGGCGACGCAGGGCCACTTCACGGTGTCGGGGCCCTCGGAGCGCAGCATCGTCGGCGGCACGGGCAAGCTCCGGTTCGCGCGCGGGTACATGACCAGCAAGCTCCTCAGCTCCACGGAAACCTCCCTCGTCGTCGTCTTCGACATGTACTTCACCCTGGCTCACTGATTACATGTTTTGTTGCAAGCGAAGCGACTACATTTTCGTGTTTTTCTGGCAATCAAACTTCCATATGCCAACGAATAATTGATGAATTCTGACTTGTGGCGGTTGTATGGCGTATAGCAGGGTCTTTTATAAACTGTATCGTGCTCATTCAGCCGTTTGCTAATTCGTGATGTCATCCTCACAAGCAGATCTTATACCAGAAAACTGCATGATTTACCTCGAGACCCGCAAGTCTTGGCTCCATTCAGCTGTTTCCTAATTCGTGATGAATCATCCTCACAAGCCAGATCTTATACCAGAAAACTGCATGGTTTACACGAGACCCACAGGTGAGATCTATTAGCTGCCGTCGCCACATCTTCGTGTATGCGGCGGTGCACAACTAGCGTTCCGGGTATGCGGCGGCGCTCCGGATCGCCGTGTAAGGGCAAGGTCACTTGGTCAGCGCCGGCCGGCGCCGCCGTGTGCGGTCGCGGCTACCGGGGGCGGCAAGCATCCTGGACGGAGGGATGAGATGAACTAGCGCCCATGGATGCGATGCGGCGGCGCTCGGGCTCGCCACGGCGTGCAGCGGAGGCGGCGTCCAGGGAACGTGGACGGTATTTGAAATACCGAACACCCCTGGGGTCCTGGATGCCGTCGGATCGAGGAAGCGCGGCCCAGATCGTGCGTGGGACTCGGTCGTCCTGGTGAGGCAGGCGCAGGAGCGATGCGGCGCCGTGGCGATGCTCCGTCTCGTCAGCGAATGGCCGCCGCCGGTCGACGACGAGGGAGACCTCGCTCGCCGCAAAGCTAGCTCGCGCGATCCAACCGTGTCATAGCGTGCGTGGGACCTGGCAAGGAGACGGCAGACAAGCTCCGGGCCTCCGGCCAAAGCGCGGCCGTCGAGGAAGGCGGCGGCGTGGCTATCGACCCCGAAGTCCCGAACACGCAACTAGCGCCCAGGGGTCAGCAGCCAGGACCGATACACTCTTCTCGAATCGAAACGGCGGTTACGGCGAACGCTGCCTGAACATGCTGCGTCGCCATGGCGAGATCGGCAGCGCGTGCGTTTCTGACGCCACCGGCATTTGGATCGGAGGACCTCTCCCCGGCCGGAGCAGGATCGCGGACGGAGAACACGACCGGAGCGACAGCGAGCGCAGACGTGTCCCCGGCGGGCGTGCCGGGCACCGGGCGTGTCGATCGTGTGCGCGTAGGAGGCTACAGCACCACACGGGCTGCTTGCCTGCTTGCGTGTCGACGGCCATCTCCGTGGCGGCGGCGGTGCTTGCTTGTGCACGTCGTGCAGTCGCCGAGGCTAGACCGGCCGCGTCTCGACGCGCCTCGCCGTGCCCGTCGAGCTCGGTGGACACCCACCGCCCACAAGGACATGGTCAGCGCCGGCGCCGCCTGGAGGAAGGGCGGAAAGAAGCCTGGAGGAAGGGAGGAGGTGAACTAGCGCCCCGACGGGGATGCGATGCGGCGTCGCAAGCGCTCCCGCTCGCCATGGCGTACGTGCGGTGGAGGCGGCGTCCAGTGCGACGGTACCGACCAACGGGGGGTGGACGGTATTTCAAATACCGACCGCCCTCTAGGATCATGGCGGCCGTCGGATCGAGCCCGTGCGGAGCAGATCCTGCGCGGGCCGCGGTCAGCGGCTCGCGGTCGCCTTCGTCAGGCAGCTGCGGGAACGCGCCGCGGCGACGGCGCTGGAGCTCGTCGGCGAGTGGCCGCCATTACCCTAGGGGGGAACGCGCCGCAGGAGCACCCCAGGTCGGCCGCCGTCAGGAGCTTTTCCGGCCGGCGAGGGAGCTGGGTCGTGTCCAGTGTCTCCATGAGGATGTGGATCACCATCTCGAGATTCCGTGACTGCATTTCCAAGTGCAGAATTGAAACTTCAAACCGAACAATTTTTTTAGAATAAAACAAAACGAACATTTTGGTTGGCTTCTGCGGGAACTAAGTCAGATTTCAGCTGATTTAAAAAAAAGATGAAATTTCCTGGATATGGAAATATGGATCGCCAATCAGCTCACGCGAGCGAGAGTGAGCACACCACATGCGGGAAGCGCATCTGTTCCATCATCTCCCCGGCGCGCCCTTCCGCCCGACGCCGCAGCCGGTCGAACAGCTCGCCGCCCCGACGTGCGCGTCGACGAGCACGCCAAGGATTGACCTCACGTTCTTCGCCATCGTCCGGCCCACGGCGGCGGGATCGTCGGGCCTGTCCACCGCCGGAGGGGGCCCCGTCATCATCTCCAGCCGCGTCACCCGGAACGAGCCGTCGGCGTCCACCGCCTCCCGCACCTCCTCCAGCGTCGGCGCGTACACGGGCACGTTGAAGCCGTCCGTCTTCTCGCAATCCATCACGCCCTGAAAATAAAATCATCGGTTCGTGCAAGTTGGACTGATGCATTCTCAATTGGAGATGACTGAAGCCGGAAATAAACTTTCCATTGTTAAAAAAAAATCTGAAAATGCTCACCTCACGGACGAGGTCGTCCCACGAGCTCTGGAAGTCCCCGAGCAGAAGTCCAAGGCTGCCCTGGTCGGTGGGCGCGGTGGAGGACGGCCTGCCGAGGCAGACGAGGAACATGGCGCCGCCGCGCTTCAGCTCGGCGGCGCGGCAGCGCAGGAAGCGGGCGAGGTCGGACTGGAACTGCCGCCTGTACGCCGCGCCCGTCGCCTCCGACGCGCCGTGCACGAACACCTTCCCCTTGTTGTACGCCAAGGAATCCCTGTCCACTGCTTCTGTCGGTACCTGTACGTACTCGATCAGCAGTAGCACAAACATTAACTATTACTCATGTGCATTCGAGATCTAGGATGATTATTAGCTCGTCGCCGAGTCCATCTAGATCACGACAAAACGTTGAAACCAATGCAAAATGGGGGACCTGAGAGAGCCAGTGCAGAGAGAAGGTGGAGGTGAACACGTTGACGAAGCTTTCAGGGAAGAGACGGTCATGGAAGGACCCAGGCACGCCGGCGCCGAAGTACCTCCGGCTCCCGGCGGTCGTGGAATCTTGGAGGAGGCGAAAGAGGGTGTTGAAGTCGTTGCTCGCGAGGTCGGAGAAGAAGACGCAGAACTCCGGAAGGTCGTGGCCCCGGGAGCCATACATGGCCGTCATGTGTTCAACGATGGCACCGGCGACGATGAGCGTGTTCTGCCCGCAGGAGCATCCCAGGTCGGCCACCGTCAGGAGCTTCTCCGGCCGGCGAGTGAGCTGGATCTTGTCCAGTGTCTCCTTGAGCACGTGGATCACTATTTGGAGAATCTGTGACTGCATTTCAACAGGCGCGCACGTACTTCAAGCTGAAATAATGTAAACGGCAAGAACTAGCTCCCAAATGAAATTTCATGCTGATTGTATTCTAAAAACAACAATTTTTGTGTCCATTTAACAACGCATCCGAATTAAACGACGGCAAAAAGAAGCTGATGCGCGTTACTGTTACCTGAACTTGGCTGTTGTTCATGTAACTGGACTCCCCCTGCCCGCCCTCCATGGAGAAGACGTCCTTCAAGCTCTCTTGTCGAGCAATGGCCGTATTGTCTTCTGCTGTCGCAGTCATCATTTTCGCAACAAGACGCTCAACACTGCAGTAGGAAGAGCGAGTAGCGTAGCAGATCTGCAGATGCCCGGCCTGATACTGACTTGTGACTTGATATGCTGCTGGTGGTCCTTTACATTGCGAATATATGGGGCTCCGTCCATGCTTAGTTTAATTAGCGGGACGTTGAGCAGCAAGTCCTTTTAAAAATAAAACAAATACACTAGTATTATTAGTACACACTAGTATTTTTAGTACAATCAAGTACTCAATTAAAAATAAAACAAATCCGGTATTGACTTTGGACTTCACATTTTGCCAAAAATATATAAAAAAAATGGTCACCACAGGCTGACATCTACCTGCAACTGGCCGGCGTGGATTGTACTACATGAGAGGAAACATCGTAAAAAAGGAGTACCAATCTTCTAATCTTCTGTGCGGAATGCAAAACGTGTGATACCTACTTTGTATCATATAGTGGTTATCCCTTGCATCCAATTGAAATATAATTACACTAAGTGTGC
This sequence comes from Echinochloa crus-galli, assembly GCA_900205405.1. Lineage (NCBI taxonomy): Eukaryota > Viridiplantae > Streptophyta > Magnoliopsida > Poales > Poaceae > Echinochloa > Echinochloa crus-galli. The sequence goes on along the minus strand of OAMR01000238.1, from coordinate 1,705,087 downwards.
CGGAAATCCTATTAGTCAAATTGTTTTTAGCTTTCAAAATGTGGCTTCGAATTTTAGTAAAATGAAGATGATAGCCCAAAGTGATTTTACAGAGAGTAAACAATCGATATCACATAACAAAGTAGGGTTGATATATTGTACATTCCAATGTTACTACTGCCCGAAATAATTACTCAACGCATGCCAAGTTCTTCTATAGACATCACCATGTGATTAACATGTTCGTTCCAAAAGATTTTGGAATTTCATTGATCTTTATCTTTATTTCAATTAATTATACAGATCAATCTGAAAAAAAACGTTTTGGTCTAGTAAAACAGCATTATTTATCGACAGGAGTATGGGTTGTTGGAATTTTTAAATAATATTATTTTAATGATTAATTGCAAGAATAGGTACCAAAATGCGGGAATTGTAATTCCACATTTTGGCACCTACTCTTACAATTAATCATTAAAATAATATTATTTAAAAAATTGGATTGTTGTCCTAAGGAAATGAAATACGATATGTAAGAAAACATATGAAGCTTGATACTTAAAAAACAGCTGAGTCATCATTTAACAATCATATAATAGATGTAAATTGTCGCTTGAGAGTACATGAAGGTCGAAGAGAAGAGACTAGAGAGAAGCACACAGGGCCGACTAGTTGACACCTCTAAATTAAAATCAATTCCTGTTGAAGGATGGCAGGCACATATCCGATTGTTCAACCACACACATGCCTCAACTTTTCAACACCATGAAACGTCCAGGAAGCCCAGCTCGACCTGCACATTACAATATAACTCATTTTCTGTGCCGCCTTATCGCTGCCAGTTTGAGTTCAACCACTGGTGAAAACCTTTATCACTGCCAGCTCAAGAAACAACCCGTGGTGAATGTGGTGACCATCATCATCACTGTTTCTAGTCACAATTCGGCGATGGAGATCTTTTCATGGCCGGCCAAGCACCAAACCAATGGTGAAAATGGCACATATTAATGTTAGTAACTAGTAATCCATTTTACTTCCTACCTTGTTTATTTGGCTTGAATTTGTAGGTTTGGCTTGAATTTGATGGACATGTTGTTTTCATGCCAGAGGCCATTTCTCACCATTTTTTCTATGGGTGAGCTAGAATTTTGATTGCTGCACAACACTAGCTTCATTCAAGGTTGGTGTCTACACTCATGATTTCTAGCTTGTTTGATTGGTTAGATTGCCATCAAAATTTGAGATGAAATTAATGAAGAGGCTAGACAAACAAATAGAAGGGAGGGCAAGGACAGCCCCTGGGAAAATAAGTGTACATGTATGCTTTTTAGAGGCCCTATCACCATTTTATGGCTTTATCACTAGTGTGTCCAACTGATGTGTAGATCACGGTTGTTGATAACAAGGATCATGGATCATGTGATCGCTCTTATTTTTTCTAATCAATTAGAAACACTCATCCACCAAAAGAAAGCTCATACAGACTTATTTTCTGCTGATCTTCTGTACCAAGTCCATGAATTGGCCAGAAGCTGACCTAGCTATCGGATTATGCTGTTGACACTTGTTGCATGCGTTGATGGCCTATGTACACAGATCAGAACAAAACTTGGACACTTGAGCATAGTAGTATATCAATGGCATAAATGTGCCAAATCATTGAGTGGAAAAGTTAGTACTTAAAGGTACATGTATCTATTTAGTATGAACTTATAAATATACCAAACTAATCAACAGAAGATTACAACAACAACAACAACAACAACATAGCCTTTTGTCCCAAGCTAGTTGGGGTAGGCTAGAGGTGAAACCCAAAAGGTCAAAAAAAAACAGAAAAAGAGTTAGAGCAAAGCAGAAAAGAAAGCAAAGATCACGGCTCAGGCACACTAATAGTGATAAAATAGTATAAAGACTATTTTAACAATTTAAAATAAAACAAATCCGGTATTGACTTTGGACTTCACATTTTTCCAAAAAAAAAAAAGGTCACCACAGGCTGACATCTACCTGCAACTGGCCGGCGTGGATTGTACTACATGAGAGGAAACATCGTAAAAAAGGAGTACCAATCTTCTAATCTTCTGTGCGGAATGCAAAACGTGTGATACCTACTTTGTATCATATAGTGGTTATCCCTTGCATCCAATTGCAAATATAGTTACACAAAGTGTCCCAGAAATCCTATTAGTCAAATTGTTTTTAGCTTTCAAAATGTGGCTTCGAATTTTAGTAAAATGAAGATGATAGCCCAAAGTGATTTTACAGAGAGTAAACAATCGATATCACATAACAAAGTAGGGTTGATATATTGTACATTCCAATGTTACTACTGCCCGAAATAATTTCTCAACGCATGCCAAGTTCTTCTATAGACATCACCATGTGATTAACATGTTCGTTCCAAAAGATTTTGGAATTTCATTGATCTTTATCTTTATTTCAATTAATTATACAGATCAATGTGAAAAAAAACGTTTTGGTCTAGTAAAACAGCATTATTTATCGACAGGAGTATGGGTTGTTGGAATTTTTAAATAATATTATTTTAATGATTAATTGTAAGAGTAGGTGCCAAAATGTGGAATTACAATTCCCGCATTTTGGTACCTATTCTTGCAATTAATCATTAAAATAATATTATTTAAAAAATTGGATTGTTGTCCTAAGGAAATGAAATACGATATGTAAGAAAACATATGAAGCTTGATACTTAAAAAACAGCTGAGTCATCATTTAACAATCATAATAGATGATGTAAATTGTCGCTTGAGAGTACATGAAGGTCGAAGAGAAGAGACTAGAGAGAAGCACACAGGACCGACTAGTTGACACCCCTAAATTAAAATCAATTCCTGTCGAAGGATGGCAAGCACGTATCCGATTGTTCAACCACACACATGCCTCAACTTTTCAACACCATGAAATGTCCAGGAAGACCACTGGTGAAAACCTTTATTACTGCCAGCTCAATAAACAACCCGTGGTGAATGTGGTGACCATCTTCATCACTGTTTCTAGTCACAAATCGGCGATGGAGATCTTTTCATGGCCGGCCAAGCACCAAACCAATGGTGAAAATGGCACATATTAATGTTAGTAACTAGTAATCCATTTTACTTCCTACCTTGTTTATTTGGCTTGAATTTGTAGGTTTGGCTTGAATTTGATGGACAAGTTGTTTTCATGCCAGAGGCCATTTCTCACCATTTTTTCTATGGGTGAGCTAGAATTTTGATTTCTGCACAACACTAGCTTGATTCAAGGCACTCTCATGATTTTTAGCTTGTTTGATTGGTTAGATTACCATCAAAATTTGAGATGAAATTAATGACATGTATGCTTTTTAGAGGCCCTATCACCATTTTATGGCTTTATCACTAGTGTGTCCAACTGATGTGTAGATAACGGTTGTTGATAACATGGATCATGTGATTGCTGTTCTTTTTTCTAATCAATTAGAAACACTCATCCACCAAAAGAAAATTGCTCATACAGACTTATTTTCTGCTGATCTTCTGTACCAAGTCCATGGATTGGCCATCAATGCTGTTGACACTTGTTGCAGGCATTGATGGCCTATGTAAACAGATCAGAACAAAACTTGAACACTTGAGCGTAGTAGTATATCGATGGCATAAATGTGCCAAATCATTGAGTGGAAAAGTTAGTACTTAAAGGTACATGTATCTATTTAGTATGAACTTATAAATATACCAAACTAATCAACAGAAGATTGATCACTAGATTTGTAGCAACAAAAAGGAAAAAGATTATTGAGCAGAAGAAATATTTTCTACAATACCACTGCCTTACTCCGAAATGTGTAGCATTGAGTTTCAGTTGCATGCATATATAATGCATATATATACTTTTGTTCTACCCCACAAAGGGTATAAAGAAAAGTTCCAACAGACAAATAATATGAAAACCAAAAGGCGAAAGTGCTAAAAGCCTAGCTGCAGGAGCTTTACGTGGTTTTGGCAAAAAAATGAAGGAAATATTTATCTATAAAACAATTAATAAGTATAGCTTAACTTTTGGTGACATTCCCTGACGTGGCTATACAGTTTAATCAATTGCTCCCTCCGATTCACAAAGTTTATTGTTTTAGCATTTTACAAATTTCAAAATACTTTCTCTGCATATTCTTCCAGACACGTTCTTATGCTCAATCCCAAAACAATAAGTACAACGTTTTCTTATGACAAGTACAATGTTTTTGCCAGCTCGAGGTTTCTGTTTTTTTAAGAAAATAAACTGTATCAACACTATCATTGAATGTTGCGAGTGTGCACCTTGAAATGAAAAAACAGTAATATAATGCACATCCATCTTATAGAAAGTAAAAACAGGCAATTAAATGCACATACATATTGAACAGAGGAAGTATGCATGTTAAAATGTTTTACAAAGGTAGTAATTTTGATTATTAGCTATGGGCTACATGATGAATAGAATAATTATATTACTCATCTACAAATTATTGTATTTCAATATAAGATATATGTCCAACTCGAATTTAGTGCGGATTAATTGGTGGATTAAATTTTGGAACAAGATATGCTCAATGCGGATTCAGCGTGCAATGTTGATAGGAGAAGAAAATCGAGCAACCCTACCGCGCCTTAGGCCTTCGATGCCCAAGGGTGAAGGCAGTGGCGGAGGCAGGATACAGCTGGGGGGGGGGGCTCTCCCCCCACAGATCCGCCACTGGGTGAAGGGTTGTCATTGTCCCACCTGAACAGCGCGCTTGTGAATATGGCCTAACTCATTCTTCCCTTTTTCACCGTAACCTATGTTCTCCAATCTGGTATATTACCTTCCCAGGGAATTTTAATTTGCTAGTACGGTATTGATCCAGACTTAGCTTGATGCTCAAGTGGAAACTGGAACAGTCCCTTGTTCCAAACAGGTCAGGTGATCATCATCATAGGCAAAGCATCGGCAAGGGCATCAGAGAGCTCCACAAGATCAAGTGATGAGCCATCCGGGCTACATGCAGGACAGGAGTTGGATCCGAGCGAGATGGCTCCTCGTCACCCCAAGCTCTCCCCGCCATGGTAACATTGTGCCCTTGATCTTGGGCCTAAGGTTTAAACACGAGCAGCAAATAGATTCAAATTCGTCGCAATAATAATTGTAAGGTACGACCGAGAGCATAATGGATATACAAGCATATATAGTTAAAAAAATCCCGAATACACCATTAAAACCATGCATATGAAGAAGGTTGCTAACAAATTAATTTCTGCATCCTCTTCATCAATTTTCCATTGATCGATCTGAATTGCCTAAAGCTAAGCTCTAATATATATTTACAGGATTTGTTGCGTTCATTTCTAGCATCGGCAAGATTTAAAACTCCATGAATCATGATGTATGAGACCAGTAATAAAGCTCAAAGAATCATGGAAGTTATTAAATTCACTCGTACCTTGCGCGCTTCCTCGAGGCCTGTTCGTCCTCTCGCGCCGCAAGAACGTCGCCGTCGTCACTCTCCTCCTCTCCGTTCTCGTTCCGGAGAGGACCGGCCGTCGCGGTGACCACTCCTCCATTGGAGTCGGTGGCCAGCTGCAGATCGCCGAAGAAGCCGTCGGCGGAAATGAGCTCCTCCACCCGGTCGCCGTCGCCGTCGCGGCAGAACACCTCCTCCTCCTCCTCCACGTCGCCGTCGTCCTCCATCATGAACCGCTCGAGCTCGGCCACGTACGCCAACATGGCCTTCTCCCCTGCCAGGGGCCCGTCCGTCACGCCGGAGTCCGGCGACCCCTCCCTGCTGCTGCTGCTACCTTCGCCGCCGTCGCCGCCGCACAGCCCCGCGAGCCACCCACCAGCGGTCTTGCCGCCGCCAACGATCTTGTTGTTAGCATCTGCGTTGGCAACAAAGGCGGAGTAAGCGTCGCAGAACTCGTCGGCGGCGAGATCAAAGTCCTCGAAGCCGAAGACTTGTACTACGTCGAAGTCGTCGATGTCGAAGCCGAGGTCGACGAAGCCATCGGGCTTCACGGCGGCGGCGACGTCGCCCGTGGCTGCTGCCATCGCGCCCACGTACGCGGTCGAGGAAATTGCTGCGCTTCCCGTCGTCGAGGCCGATCGAGCGCGTCGCGTTTCACCAAGCTGCTGCTGCCTGCTGGGCCGGTGGGCTGTGTGGTGTGGGTGTGGCTGGTGCCCTGGCCGAGAAGGGAGATTTTATATAGTGGCCGTGGGCGTGGCGTGGCATGGGGAGAGGAGGAGAAGGCGGCGTGCTCAGCTCGATGGAGGTCGATCAGGTCGGTTCGGCGCGGTTCCTTATCCGGCACGGTCTTTGAATTCGTGGTGGAGGAGGAGGAAGCTTCTCGGCGCCCGTTATGGCGAGTCCGTTCGCGTTCAGATCGGGGCGGTTTCCTTTGCTTGCAGCAGGGGGAACCGACGCGTCCTCCTCCGTTTTCTATTTTCGTGGTTCGTGGAATCCGATCGAGTTTCCGGGGCCGATCGGGATGGGAGTTTTTTTTTCTACATGTTTCCGTTAATTTTTTTTCCTAAACGTGAGACGTGACGTGTAAAGCTGTGGTTTTAAGCATGCCGCGTAGTTTACGCGACCGGATTTGCCGACTTTGAATGGCCGCCGGTCACGACTCACTCACGACGCGGTGTGTGTGGCAGCATAGCCCGCTACCGCGCAATAGCCCACAATAGGGCCCGCAGAAGCTGCAAGTTACCTGAGTTGGGCCTTCTGTTTGGTGTTTCCCTTTTGTGTGGGCCTGTGAAGGAGAAGGAATGGTTTGGCTGCCGAGACGGCCTAAAAGGTCGGACGATTCCTACTACCTAGTGGCCCAAACTAGCGAACCCCACACTGACTTGCCGACTTCTTCCATCTCGACTGAAACGGTGGCGACTGGCGAGAAAAAAAAAGGAAACGAGAAAAAGAAAATTGGAGGTGAAGCCGTCTGCCTGACTCCTCTCCCCCTCCCGTTCCCTACTCATCATCAGCCAACCAACCATCGGATACCCCAAGCAAGCACGAGCTTTGGGCCGTTCCAGTAAGGAATCCCAACCACCCTCCCGTACCGTACCTCTGGCCTCAGCCCATCATCATCCCTCACGGTCGGTGTCACACAACAAGCGCGCGCGCGCGCGCACGGGCGGCAGATCCTTGGGCGCCTCCGTCGTCTCGTCTCACCACGGATGCGCGCGCGATCTGCCGTGTCGTGTGGGAGGCGAGGCGAGCGCACACCACCACCGGCAGTCCGGCACCAACACGGGAAAGGGTAGAGGTCTCGCGTCGCCTGGCATCGGCGGCATCCCAACGGCCGGCCGGCCGGCTCGCATCACCATCAGCGGGGCCGCGCTTGCCTGCCCCGTGCTATGATATGATATGCCAGGCAGCGACCTCGAGTCCTCGACCTGCTCCACCCTCCAGCCACGCGCGCGCTCACACGCTCGGCGCCACCGCGACGGGAAAAAGTCACCGGACCACGACCCCAACCGCGTGACCCTGCCCAGCTGCTCTCCGGCCGGCAATACCTGCTAGCAGCACATGTGCTAACAGCCAGCGGAAATCATCTGAATATCCGACTAACCGGCAAGCTTGTAACCCATTGAAAAGATATGATGTTCTGGTGTGCAGAAAAAAAATGTAATTGATGGTAAACATAAACACAAATTAAACCTATCTAGCCCCCATAAACATTGACAGCAGCAAGGTCCAGGTCTTTTTCGATTATCTAACTTCTTTGCCGTAAGTAAGCCTGTGGACAGCCCTGAGAAGACCAGCTAGCCACTTTGCCGTGCTCACCCAAATGATGGCATGATTGACTTGAACCTCTCAAGGTACCAGGCCGATGAACCTGGAGTACACAAGTCAGAACCCCCGGGGGCCGGGCTCTCCTCTGTTGCTGTACGGCAACAGTTCTCCGAAACATACCGCAATTAATTCCAAAGTTGTTAACGCACGTTCATGCACTGCCTGCACCAGCTATCTGATCAATCTAGCCCTTTCAAGGCCTGAAAACGAAGCGTTGGAAACTGGATGGAATCAGCCACGAACGGACGGACGGGTTGGTTGCGATAGCTCCAGTCCGCCGTGCCAAGATGTTTCGCGTATAGAGGTTTGCCGACCGGCCGGATACCATACCACCATCATCGATCGGCTCCTGCTTGTCCAACAACTCATGGTAGCTAGCTTGATTAATCGATCGACACGAACCATAATTTATTACTCGATATAGGCACGGCTGCACGAACATATATCCAGTTGCATAGGAGGGCCTGCTGTCACGTCGACAGCAACACAAAATTAATGGGAGAAAGAAAAAGAAAAGAAAAGGAGTCGCGATCCCGATCTAATGTAATCCCTATCTCACTACCTGATAATTATCGCAGGTTAGTCGATCGACAAGAAAACTTTTTTTTAACACCAATAGCCAATGAAACTTTTGGTGCATGCACTCTGCTTGGAGAAGTTTTCTTGACAAGAGACAGTCGTAGTGACTCTCGACAGCGGATCCAGTAACTAACAATAATTAACTAACTACACCACTGTTGATGTTTTTTCCAGCCAACACACACGAATGCGCTAGACGCGCGGGTCACGAACAGACCAAACGGCAGGACGCTGTCCAAACCGGTTATTACCGATCTGGAAATCCGGTCAGACCGGTTTCCTAGGGTTTTTGCCGGATCGATCGTTCGTGAGGGTAACTACCAAGCTTACGTGCTGGAGGACGACTAGGTTTACGAGCAAACCAGTAAAGAGATAAACAACGCACTTACGTGGCGAAGAACGACTAGTTTACGAGCAAACTAGCAAAGGCCGTCGAAGCTCTCGCCCGGGAGGGACCCCGTCAGGGCATGGACGTCGTCGGCGTGTCCTAGGTCGA
>OAMR01000238.1:1650739-1695389 GCA_900205405.1 Echinochloa crus-galli | reverse complement strand
AGGGTAACTACCAAGCTTACGTGCTGGAGAACGACTAGGTTTACGAGCAAACCAGTAAAGAGATAACCAACACACTTACATGGTGAAGAACGACTAGTTTACGAGCAGACTAGCAAAGGCCATCGAAGCTCTCGCCCGGAGGGACCCGTCAGGGCGTGGACGTCGCCGGCGTGCCCTAGGTCGACCAGCAAGCCTTAGGACGCCATCTATGACCGTGGAGATCAGAGGATGAACAATATGGAGGTTGGAGAAGATTAGGGTTTGAGGAAAAAAGTAAAGGTAATGTTTGATTCGATTGTGGATATCCCCTCAATCGGCCACGAGCCTTTATATTTATATTTATAGGTCAGGGAGGTCTTACCCCTTTAGGAGTTGAAACCCTAATAAATCTCGTGCTAAAATACAACTCCAACTCGGATTACACAGCTCAAAACCGGTCTGCCCGGATTGGGAAACCGGTCTGACCGTTTTTTCCAGATGCAGATCTTCCCGAAGTCATAACTCCTTCATCCGGAATCCAAATCAGGCGTTCCACATATGTATCTTGATCGTCTCGACGAGAGCTACGCATTGGTGAAGTCCAAATCACATTTTGACAATGTTATCCAAACCGATCTGACCGGTTTGCACAGCCCTGCCACTTTTGGGTGTCAACAACCACCATGTATGTGGATAACAAGAGAGGAAGCGTACACTACTCTAGTCGATGATGCACATATCTCATCTTTTTTCACCGCATGCATCTTGAAGAGTTCCAGGCCTGGCGTGCTTTTGTGTGTGTATCCGCCTGCCATCCGGGGAGACACACGTTACACATATGAAAGCGCGCGCGCTTGTTACCTTTATTTTTTCTTTTCCCGTATCATAGCGCGAAAACAACACGGATCCGTAGACTAGCGAGTCAATACAGTGGCATAGTTGGTACGTCTGTCCAATTGGAGATTTGTTTTTTACAAGCACGATGCCATGAAGTCGATCAACGCACAGATACTCTGATGCTCGGATTCATGGACTACAATCTAAAAAGGTACCCAACCAGGGAAATTAAACAAGCTCAAGTCATCCATATGACGATCGACCCTATGACGGGAAAAAAAACAGCTCGTGGTGGTTGGAAGTCGTGCTTTCAAGGTCATGATCTTCTTAAAACCATGGTGTCAAAATTTGGATTGGGGAGCCTTAATTGCAACCAATCGCCTAGTTGCTGGGATTTGATAGAGCAAACTCATTGCTAGTTGAGTTACAGGATGTCTAGAAGGGATTAACAGAATAGCTAGGCGGTCAGGGCCGACTAGTTGACACCTAAACAAGTTGACTCCTAAACTAAAAGCAGTGTTATTCCTGTTCGAGGAGATACTATACCCGACGCATTCATGCACACTACACGCCTAAACTTTTCAACGCCATGAAAGGTCCAGGAAGGACAGCTCTACGCACATATGCATGGATGATAGATGAGGATGGGCGAACAAAGATGTATACGCGCGATGACAAGTGATATGCATGGTCCTAAAAGTTAATGGCCCCTGGGAAACAAGTGTACATGCATGCGTTGCATCGCCCAACTTTCCAATTTGAGAGGTCCTTGTCACTTCTTTTATGACTTCATCAGTAGCGTTTTCTATACTACCGATGGTTTTTTTATGTCAAGTTGAAGCCTATGTCAAACCAACGGACATTGACAACAGAGATTGTACGTGTTGTTCTTTTTTTTTTACTTGTTATCATCAAAATTAAATAGAAATTGAACCTCTTGATCAGCAACTCAGAAAATTAAATATCTTCTTTTGCTCGTACACACTTGACGTCGAAATAGGCCAAGGTGTTGGTCTTGATTTTGTATTTTGAACAACCATGCTAAAATTTTATTTCGAACTGCAGCATGCACAAATTGTATTGTTGGCTCCAGGACTGGAGCTACCAAATTCTGCAGTTGATGCTCGCTGCCGGCGCCGATGGCCTGTCCACAGACCACAGCTCAGAACAAATCTAAACACCTTTTCTTTGTTAAAAAAACAAAACTGAACATTGCTATAGTCTATCCAACAACATAAATTTGTCAAATGATTAAGAAAAAAAATCACTTCAAAGCAAATGTACCAAACTAATACTTATATGAAGAAAGAAACAAGAAATGCACCAAATCAACTGAAGATTGAAATATTATTAGAAATAATAAGCCAATCTCACAGCCATACTCAGAAACTGTTCAGCATTGAGTTTCAGTTGCTCGCATCGACGTGAACTTTGTTACTTGTTACTGCAATAGCAAATTGAATATGCTTCCCTACAATAGGTTCCAAATACAAAATAAATAGTATTCTGGAAAAATCATGAGTTTTGGAGTGGCATAATGTGCCATCCTACAGTAATTAAGAAGCAGGATTTTCACGTGGTTTCTGTAGATATGCTTTGATTTTCTGAAAAATAAAGAAAATCTCAACATTTATTTGTATATGTCATTCCTTGACAGTTTAATCAGTTTCATGGATATGGATTGAAAATCTCGCCAGAATATCTAATATGGATTGCACTCATTGAATTTGCATACCATATCATTGCATGAGCATATAAACATTAATTATGGCACCACCCAATATCGACCGTTGGATTGCTGATCGGACGGCTGCCCTGGATGCATCAGCAGAGGTCGCCGCATCAGATCCAACGGCTCCAAACCACCGGAGCCTCTATATAAACCTCCTCCATTGCCCACCTTCCTCTCCACTGGTAACCTCCATATCCTTCCTCCCGTCTCTCTCGGCAGGTGAACTCACCACTCGTCGGCGACGCCATGAAGCACGCCGCGAAGCTCCCGTCCCGTGGCTCGGCGTCCTCGTCGCCCGCGACGTCCGCGCACAGGCTCTCCCACTCCATCGCGAAGGCGCCGCCGCGGAAGATCAGGATCATCCACGTCCTGGCGCCGGAGGTCATCAAGACGGAGGCCCGGCACTTCCGCGAGCTCGTCCAGCGGCTCACCGGGAAGCCCTCCCCGACCGGCTCCGGCGCGTCAGCGTCCACCGAGGACGCGTCGTCGTCCCCGCCGCCTCAGGACTCGTGCGACTCGGCGCGCGACGAGGGCCCCGGCGCCGGTGCGGGCGCCGCGGCGGCGATCGAGTTGAAGGTGAAGGAAGAGCCGGAGACGTCGTCGGGTGAGGAACGAGGAGGAGGGTTCCTGCGTGCGCTCGAGTTGGATGGCTGCAACGACATGTTCTTCCAGGGGCTGGAGGATTTCCTCTTCAGCTCCTGCAACATGGACATGGAGTCCGGTTTCAATTTCTGATTCAGGTGCATGCGCTGGGGAAGCTGGGCATTTTTTCCCAACATCTTGATCTGTCATTCCGTGCCTGTATTACTGAAGAATTTTTAGTTATGAGATGAAGATCTCGAGTTTGCTCAGTTTGCCAAGATAAATCATCGTCATCAGGACATGCATTTCCTCTTTTCGTTTGTTTCTCTCTGTTCCAAAATTCTATTTTTAATCATATCATGAGCAGAATGGAATGTCCCTGCATTACAGAAGAGTTTGTAGTTATGAGCGATCTCTGAGTTTGCTCAGTTGCGAAGATAAATCATCATTACCAGATATGCATTTTCTCTGTTCGTTTGTTTCTCTCTCTTCCACGCTTTTGTTTCTAAATCTAATGAGCAGAATGGAATGCCATTTGTTTAATTTCTTTCAGTTTATTTATCTGTGTTTTGATTTCAACATTATTCCGCTACTTTTGGGAAGTAGAAGGGTGGTGATCGGAGACGCTGGCTCTGATCTGAGGCTAGTGCAACTGGAAAGTGAATTCTCTGTACAATGCAGTGTCAGTCTGTCAGGAGTCCGGTGCGGAGTATCTGATTATGTTTAGTTACAGGTCACATCGCCAAAATTCCCAAAATTCTCTCTCCAAACTTCACTATCCACCTATCACATCAAATCTCTCTCCTCGTGCATGGAACACTAAACGTGGATAAATAAAAAAACTAATTATATGATTTTAATGTACACGACGAGACGAATTTTTTGAGTCTAGTTAGGTCATGGTAGGATAATGTTTACCATAAACAAACGAAAAGTGCTACAGTATACGATGTGACATTTTCACCAAACTTTCTCTTCTTTTTTTTAGAACTAAACACAGCCAAAGAATGACTAAACTTGCCCCCCACGTTCACAGAGAAAAAACAAAATGCCCACAACAAACTGAAGGCACAATTTGTATTTGCTCTGTGACATTCTTTCGAACTGACTTCCATTGATCAAACACGATGAGTTTTCCTTTGATTCTTTAACACAGGATGCCTACTGTTCGAGTTATTCAGCCTTGAGCAGTTATTCAGCCTTTGATTCTACTGTTCGAGTTATTCAGCCTTGAGCAGTTATTCAGCCTTTGATTCTTTTACACAGGATTCTTCTACACAGGATGCCTACCGTTCGAGTTATTCAGCCTTTGATTCTTTTCAGGATGAGTTAGCCTTTGATATTTCAACAGAGTGGTTGCTGCCGTCACTGTTGCTGCACAGCTGCCCTGCTGATGAGAGCACAACAGCAAGCATAATGGACACGGAAAAGACTAGCGTTTCGCGGTGCACACTATTCAGTAATATCCAGCGTAGTTTTGAAACTGGGATCCTTCAGTAGATATATAACACGACAGCTGATTTCTGAAATCTGGGAGGAAACCATCCGGTAAACTGAAATGCAACACCTTACTTCATGACCTGAGGTCATTTAGAGTTGCTTGCACTTAGAATAGCTGAAAGGAACGTGAGTCAAGGAAACAACGTGCACAAGAGCTTGTATGTGCAAAGACTGAGAAAACGGCCAGAAGAAGAAGAAAGGAACCATAAACAAGAGCTATGCGTGGAGTTCAGTTAGTGCTGAGACATTAGCTTTCATATTCTGATATCACTGCATCTGCTGTGCCATCAATTGGATTTGGTTGTGGCCCCTCCAGTCTGGTCAAGACATCAGGTGCTCCAGCGGCATCTCTGATAATCTGAAAAAGATGACAACAGAACCATGAGAAGTTCTATTTTTCCTTTTCCATACTTCAGAAACACTCAAGGAAAACAGCATGAGATTAAATCATCCATTTGTGTACTAATGCAGCATGGGCAAGCAAACAATCCAAATCAAAGGCTTTGGAAAAAGTTGTGCCCAGCAATCTGGACATCTGGTGGATAGTGATGGTGACAGGAACAATTCGATCGGAGGGATAAGAGAAGATAGTCGATGGTTAAGCTAAAAGGTTGATAATTACAAGCATCTTATCCGTGGCTGAAGAATAAAACTGAAATGTATGTGTTTTCAAACCATTTCTCCTTATGTTTCCTGTCTTGGATAGCATTCTCCTAAAGGCATGTTGTATACATAGTTAAAAGAACTAAGGGGCTGTATTTCAACTGTGCACGATAATAGCAATCTTTTGCGGCATTCTGACTGAGTTGGCCATCAAACCATCAGCCTTCAACCAAATGTGCTAAAAAATTGAAGTTCGACAAAAGAACTAAGGGGCTGTATTTCAACTGTGCACGATACTAGCAATCTTTTGCGGCATTCTGACTCAGTTGGCCATGAAACCATCAGCCTTCAACTAAATGTGCTAAAAAATTGAAGTTCGACAAGGGAAGAACCAGCTGTTTTTTTTTTTGGCGAAAGAAGAACCAGCAGTTCAATAAGTGCAAAATAGCCTATATGTTGTCTCTATTTCGTTATTGAAGAAAAGACTCCTAATTTCCCTTTTTTAAGAAAATGGTACATTAACCAACACTGTCTTCAATGTGATTGTGCATAGACAACAGTAGATAACAGTACATATGACTTTGCTATCACTAAAACCAGTAAAGAAACTTACCAGTATTTCTTCATCCAAGTAAGAGATCATGAATAAGCGTTGGAATGTTCCATCTGTAATAAAAAAGGACATTCAATGTCACTACATGATACAAGGAATGCACATGCCATAATGGCATGAAAACTAATGCAGCTATGCTTACCCAATCGAAGTGTGCATGAATGACTGTTAAGTGTCAGCTAAATATTGCAAGACTAGAAGGAACAGCTATGTCATGACTCAAAAAAAGTATTCCAAGAAATAGGTAGCAAAAAGCCAGTTTTTCAGAGCCAACAACAGCATACAGGTTTGGTGTTTCGTAACAGTTACAGTTCAGCAAGCTCACCTTATTCACTCTTTTGATCTCAAAAAAGAAAAAAAGAAAAATTAATTCACTCTTTGAAATTCAACATGTACACCAATAAGTTCATAACCACAATTAGTTCATATTCCATACTCAATGTTTTGAAGAAAAGGAATTCCAATATTTTAAAGATTCATAGATGGTTTCCTCCTTGACCTTAGAATCTGCCTCCAATTTTGAGGCTGTTTCCAGTTTCCTAAACCCGGGCCATAAACCAGGGTAGCATTCTTCAATTGTCACCGTTTAAAGTAGAGCATGTTTTCCCAACTTGAGTAAAAAGTAATAGCAAAACATAATCCTCTATAATTTAATATTTCAGCAAAGAAATTGGAAAGATCTCCTTGACCCAAAAAAAGTGTAAAAAGGTTGGAAGTTGCTTTGAGCTGGCGGGACCGCGGAAGGTCCTCAGAAACTGGAAGACGTGTGCTTGATCTATATAAATTCCAACAATGATAGCATCCTAAACCAGCATATCTGTACAAGAGCGATTGTACAATATAGCCATGTTAACTTACTAAGTGGCAATTTAAGCCCCTCTGCAACAGCATCCCTTATAGGGCTAGGAAGTTGTTGTAGAGCTCCTGCAGTTTGCCCAAGCAAGCCCTTCAATTGTTCAGGCAATGTTTCTTCACTAATTTTGGGGATCTCTATAAGGCCCTCAACATATTCCTCTTTCATCCGGATGGGGCCCTCAACTGACAATTGAGTAGTCAGTAGGAATTTGCTTTGTATCTGGGAACAGGAAAAACATCATAAAATTGTGAGAACATGTGTGCAACGACAACGTGATCCCCAATCATACAGATATATTCAGTACACAGATAATGCAGATACCAACAGCCTGCTAATAAATGACACTACCTTGCATCTTGTATAGCTACTGACTAACCAGGCACATAAATGACATAGAATGGATAATCTTAAGAAAAACGAAAAGATGATGGATCCCACAACTTGTGTAAAGTAGTAGGCACCCTCCTACATCTTACCGTATTTAAGAACTTGAGGTTAGATGAGATTTTGGAGTATCCATCCTTGATCAACACATCAAGTCCCATAAAGTGTGCAACAGTTGTAGGTGATCTCCTACAAAATAGAACACACTTGCTATGAGAATAAACCAGAAGAATCGAAGGGAACAGCTGTGTCATGACTCAAAAAAAGTATTCCAAGAAATAGGTAGCAAAAAGCCAGTTTTTCAGAGCCAACCACAGCATACAGGTTTGGTGTTTCGTAACAGATACAGTTCAGTAGGCTCACCTAATTCACTCTTTGAAATTCAACATATACACCAATAAGTTCATAACCACAATTAGTTCATATTCCATACTCAATGTTTTGAAGAAAAGGAATTCCAATATTTTAAAGATTCATAGATGGTTTCCTCCTTGACCTTAGAATCTGCCTCCAATTTTGAGGCTGTTTCCAGTTTCCTAAACCCGGGCCATAAACCAGGGTAGCATTCTTCAATTGTCACCGTTTAAAGTAGAGCATGTTTTCCCAACTTGAGTAAAAAGTAATAGCAAAACATAATCCTCTATAATTTAATATTTCAGCAAAGAAATTGGAAAGATCTCCTTGACCCAAAAAAAGTGTAAAAAGGTTGGAAGTTGCTTTGAGCTGGCGGGACCGCGGAAGGTCCTCAGAAACTGGAAGACGTGTGCTTGATCTATATAAATTCCAACAATGATAGCATCCTAAACCAGCATATCTGTACAAGAGCGATTGTACAATATAGCCATGTTAACTTACTAAGTGGCAATTTAAGCCCCTCTGCAACAGCATCCCTTATAGGGCTAGGAAGTTGTTGTAGAGCTCCTGCAGTTTGCCCAAGCAAGCCCTTCAATTGTTCAGGCAATGTTTCTTCACTAATTTTGGGGATCTCTATAAGGCCCTCAACATATTCCTCTTTCATCCGGATGGGGCCCTCAACTGACAATTGAGTAGTCAGTAGGAATTTGCTTTGTATCTGGGAACAGGAAAAACATCATAAAATTGTGAGAACATGTGTGCAACGACAACGTGATCCCCAATCATACAGATATATTCAGCACACAGATATGCAGATACCAACAGCCTGCTAATAAATGACACTACCTTGCATCTTGTATAGCTACTGACTAACCAGGCATATAAATGACATAGAATGGATAATCTTAAGAAAAACGAAAAGATGATGGATCCCACAACTCGTGTAAAGTGGTAGGCATCCTCCTACATCTTCTGGCATTACCGTATTTAAGAACTTGAGGTTAGATGAGATTTTGGAGTATCCATCCTTGATCAACACATCAAGTCCCATAAAGTGTGCAACAGTTGTAGGTGATCTCCTACAAAATAGAACACACTTGCTATGAGAATAAACCAGAAGAATCTTGACTTAGACTAAATGTCAAACGAAGTTATGACTTGCACCACGCAAGCAGTGACAGGGAGTCAGGGACATACTCAAACAAAAGCCGGGCCGCAAATGCTCCAGGACTGCTGTCACCAAACCATTCAAAGTTCCATCGACCTTCCAGGAAGGGCGATCTGCAAAATGGACAGATGTTATGAAACTAAGGCTATGCTTACAGAATAAAGCTTTTTCAGTCAGAAATGAAGCAAGTCCATCCGTCTTGGTGCTTTTTTTAGTGTTGTTCTGACAAGATATTCAAATAACATGCAGGTGTAATACATCTACTTTAGCTGTAACTTACGTTGTGGGGCGGGGTGTGGGGTTCAGCCGCTCAAGTCCAATGATTCGTTCATTGACATCAATTCTCTGCATCTCCGTGGTCTTACCACTAACCAAGGCCTCGAATCCTCCAGCATCTTTAAACTGAAATTGATAGTTTTCACATACCCTGGTTGAGAAATACACTTCAAAGCTCATAGTCAACTAAGTGTATTGTTTACTCAACTGTCATCTCACAGATTAACACGCAAATACAGAAAGCTATCCTTTCTAATTGTTGAGTGTACTGAAACTTAGATAAAGATTGCAGGTTTAGAAAGCGACACTGGCGCCTACAATTTGACAGGGCAGTGGGAACGCGATTACAAGGACTAGTACGGCTGGATGAGTAACTCCTGACCAATCATTTCGCTAAGAAGAGGAACAGGAGGCTCCCGCAGGCACCATCATGGGAAGATCAGGACAGGGGGGGGAGAGAGCTCACTGCTAGGAGGAGGGACTCCTTGGCGGAGAGGCGTTCCATCTCGCGGGCATAGCTAGCGGCGGGGCCTCCCTGGAAGGTCTGCGCCGTGGCCCTGCAGCGCCCCGCGGAGTAGCGAGGGCGACGGGGCGAGAGGCGCACCCGGCCGTCGCGGCGGCCGCGGAAGGAAGGGAGAAGCGCAGGAGAGGACGAGGTCAGCGCCACGGTGGCCGCCATGCCTGACGAGCTGCGCTGCTGTAGATTTCTCCCTCGTGCTACAGTCTACCGCCTCGGTGGTGGTGGTGAGTTGCTGCACGCGGCTGCCAAGCGCAAAGGCGACGTGGAAAAATAGCCAAGTAGGGGATCAAATTCGCCTGATATTTTTATTTCAGCCTCCATCTACTTATTGCCCCCCTTGAATATTTTTTCATAAACAAAACGTTAATATTTTTCCCCAAAACGTTAATATTTTTCCCCAACCAAAACGTTAGGACAGTCACAGTTCGCTGGATACCTCACGAATGAAACATGGAGAGAGTGCGCACATTTGGATGCAGCCTGCTACTGTCAAACTCAAAATATAAGCAGGACTGAGATTAACGATTTCTTCTCAAACATATCTCAAAAAGCTGAAATCTAGAGCTGAATAACCCATTGAAATTACAACAGTCTATCACCTAAAGCTGCAAAGAGAAGTCACATTAGCAAATGGGAAGCCAATACAGGTCGCCCGCCCAAGATGCATGTACATCTCATGCCAAGAGCAGCGCCTCAACTCTTAGGCGGCACCTCTCCGCTGCTCGTTCTCGCCATGGGCAAAGTGGCACCGCTCGCCGAATGTGCATGTACCCTTCACGAAGTTCTCGCATAGCTTCGTCTTGTAGTTGCTCCTGCCCCCGGGGGCACCCCCTCGGCCTCCAGCTGGTGCAGGGTTTTTTGGGGGCATGCTGGCGCTGATGGTGGCGATGAGGTCGCTCACCATGTTGCTGGCTTGCTTGATCTGGTCAAAATTGCCTTCTAGCTCGATGTTCTTCAGGTTCGGATCTGACTCGTGGTCACGGATCGAGAGCTTGACACCGGTAACTCGGCAGATCTGCTTTGTGTTGACGCCACCCTTGCCGATGATGCCGCCAGCAAGTGAGGCATCAACACTGATCTTGGCAGTAGCTGAGGCGCCAAAGTTCCCTGCTGGAGGGCCCAAGGCAGCTGGTGGAGGCGGTTCAGGTCGGCCTCCAAACCGACCACCCATTGGAGGGCCTTCATGCGACATGTAGGCTGGCTTGCCAAGTTCCCTCTCACCATGGGCAAAATGACACTTATCACCGAATTTGCACCCTTCCGCGGTGTTGTACTTGGTGCACATGCGTGTCTTGCCCGTCGAAGCTGCATGATGAGAGTTGGCAACAGCAGCATGATCCACAGGAGCTCTTGCTGGTGCAGATACAGCAGGGCTGCCTAGGTTGAGCATTTTTGCAACTGCTGGGTATCCACCAGGGACAAAGTGCAGAAAATGGCATCCCTCACCAAAAGGACACCCAATGGTACTGCAACATTCAAAACAAGACAGATTAAGTATCAAAAAAAAACAAGATAGATTATCTACAAAGCTGCATTTAACAATTTTAGGTATGCAGGAAATTCCAAATTATTCAATGACATAACCTAACATCTAAACCATATATACAGGGAATGTTCAAGAACCAATAAAGATCCACAAGAGAAAATCATATTCATATAGCAAGTGCAAACTGAATATGCTCGTGTGAATATTTCTATTGCTAATTGCCACTAGATCAAAATTTAAATGATAAACCCTACTCATCCTAGACCTAGAGGAAAAAAATCACCATGGAGCTGATTCATAGCGCTTTCAAGTATTGTATATTCATCTAAAACAACCACAGAAAACAGCAAGTAGCTCGATGCAAAAGACTTGCTCATGTATCACGATTTACAATATTATTCTATAGCTTCCGCATCAAATAAAACTTACATATAATTGATTTGTAACTGTAACAAAAAGGTGAAAAATACATGTTACCATTCTGATGTTATTTCGGGTAGGTTAAGATTATAACCTGAAAAACTTGGTGCAAGGCTTCGATTTGCTTGATTGACCAGTTTGAAATGACTCCGTTTCTGTTGCATAAAATTAATTACATTTTCTCATGTGTTAGAAGTTTGCATTACTGATCTTCTAATCAAGTAAGCATATATATAGAATTTATGTCTCATGGATGTGAAAACAAAATTTTATAAGATAAAGATGATATTCGATGGTATTTATCCACTTATCCTGCAGAAAATAGTGGTTACACTGAATATAATTGAAACACAAAGGACTAACACTAGGCTTCCCAAGTTTTATACTGGTAGATACCATGTGTCTGCATATTTCTTCTTGTTGGTTGAATTGAATTGGAGCTGCACTGCTGTCACATTGCCTTTGATCCACATTCAAGATTCAAAAGGTGCCACGATTTCCAAACATGCTTCCCACTGATTTTTTTTCTTTTCTAACCTATAATTCTTCTTTTCAAGAAAAAAAAAACTAGATCAACCTTTAATCCCTATATTATACTAGCTGTTCCAGCTTTCAAGATATATCTACTGCAATTTTACTATGGGGACAACAAGCTCGCTTTGAGATACTGGTCCTTACTAGATCAGTGTATCTAGAGGCAACATCTGTATCGGAGTGATGAAGATAGCTTAAGGGTGTGCCATATGTACCAGTAAGCTCAAAACCCCATATCATACATGCCTTCAGGGTGCGGCCAAGGCTGAAACTGCTTAATCTTACCAATGCTCATATGTGTTTATACAGGAAACAACATCATCTTATCTTGATGTCACATAAATATATGGTCAAATTTAAGCATCTTCACTAGCACAGCACTGGCCTTAAGGTCTGCTACTCCAGTTCAAGCATTTGGCATGGTCACATAAATATACTGTGAAATTTAGGACAACCATTGACTTGATGTGAGAGGGGAAAATGTCGGTATACAAAATCAAATTAGGGGATAATGAGCTGGTAACTGGTATCGTTCCACCAATCCACACTATATCCGAAACAAAGCAATTTTGAACTAAACCGAAATACTATTCCCACTGTATCCCTAGCCCCCAGCGCCATGATGCGCATCTCATTGCGCGTCAACAACCAAACAGCCACCGCAAGTACACCCTCTCATCATTCTCGCGGAGCAAACCCGTAAATCCTACCCTAAGAACATAACTGCCGCAGATCCAGTCGCATACTCACACACGGCATAAACGACCAACATCTAGCAGAAAAAACACTGAGGCGCGCGAGAGGCGGAACAGACGCGAGCACGACGCCTCACCTTTGGAACGCTTCCCACCGGCGGCGGCCCCGTTGGCCGTCTCCGGCCGGGATCTCTTCCTGGCCGCGGCGGCTCCCTCCATGACCAGCCCTCGCGTCTGGAAGAGGCGTGCCGGAACCCTAGCTCCCGATTCGCGACGGAGGAGAGGAGATGAGGAAAGAAAGATTGCGAGCTCGTGGGGGTTGCGTTGCGTTATGGCGTGCAGAGAAGACGTGGTGGTGTCTGGTTTCTTATGGAGGTTGGGCTTTGGGCCTCTTTCCGGATTGGTGGTGATTGCGAGGAGTTAGTGTCCTAGCCCAACTGTTGCTGGGCTTTCAGCCCCCAGTTCGAGTTTCTTCATATCAGAACGAAGTTTCCCACGGGAACAGGCTTATTTCCTTTGAATCTGATGAGATTATTTCTTCCCTTTTATTCCATTCAGGCTTGTATGGTAACTTTACAAGACACAGTATCACGTAGTAGCAATCTTCTACGCACACCGGGAGAGTAAGAAACAGACCGATCTTTCTAAAAAACAGAAAGAAACAGAGCAATCAATTACCGACAAAATGAAGACAAAAATCTCGCGCTCGCGTTCTATAAGACTACCGTGATTGGGGATTGTTTCTTTCCTATCTTCAACATATTGTTCATGCGAAACGTGATCCCTGAAACATCTCAAAGTTTTACCATACCAAATGCACACATGTTTTTCTTCCCAAAAGAAACAACCAATCTCAAGACGCAAACAGTTGCGCCGTGCATGTTCTTCAACCTCGCTCGCTCGACATAACTCGACTCTAAAACTCTACCTAGACTTAGCACTACTACGCATCACCTCCTGCAGGATTCAATTTATTCAGATCGGAACAAGTTTTTTCCTTTCCATTTGGCAACTTGCCGGCCGGCTGCATCTGCATCAATGGGTGGTTCACATGCTCCTGGCTATCATCTCCTGGCACCTCCGGTCGTATGACTCCTGCTTCTCCAGCAAGAACTTGGCACGGCACCTCGCGATGAACTTCTCCGCTAGCCTGTCGATCTCATTCCCGCCGCCGGCGCCGTCGATGTCCTCCCCTTCTTCGTCGTCTTCTTCTTCCTCGACGACCAGAACTCCATCAGCCGGCATCTCCTCCTCGAGCCAGCGCAGGTACCCACAGTACTCGGTCGCCACCGTCGTCCCATCCTCGCCGCCGCCGCCGCCGCCGGCCACCCCAGCGGTTGCCGGAACCGCCGCGTTCCACGCCGACTCCAAGGACGGGTACGCGAGGTAGCCCGCGTCCGGCGTCTCCGCCTGCGCCGACGAGGAGCCGCCGGACCAGGCGAGATGATGCGGCCTCATGACGAAGTCGCTGGTGACCTTCTTGCTCCTCTGCTTCCTTGACGAGGACCTCGAGCGGCAGCTGATGGCGTGCTTCTTCTTCTTCCTCAGCGCACCGCTCTTGGTCTTGCCGAGCGCGTCGAGGATCAAGGACTTGAACTTGGCGAGGGCGCGCAGGACGCCGCCGACTCGCGGGTAGACATGAGATTGGAGAATCCTGCTGATTTGGGGGGAGATGGAGTTGGCAAAGAGTGCATCCATGTGGAACGGGATGGGATCGATAGAATGGAGGTTACGGTAGACGCTGGTGCGAAGAGGCTTTATATAAAGGTTGAAATGTGCCTCGGTGTGCGTAGGGAAATTTAGGAAGTTAAGCTGTGCTCCGTACGGAATGACATCTGATCATATCTCTTTGCGATACTTTTACATAATATAGATGATTAAATAAATATCAAATATCCTTAGCCTCCAAGATTTAAATCTCTCGGATTCAATTGCTAACTGTACGTACATCTGAACCTGAACATGTGATTGTGTTTTTTTTTTCAGGGCTTTGCTATCAGCTGCTAACATGGATAAGAGCTCATCTGCAGCTTGATAGCATGTACGTGTGCGCAGAACAGGCTGCTCAATCTGCCTCTGCAAGATGAAAAGCAGTATCAACACAATAGTGTCCTCGCCAAAGCTGGTGAATTCGGGAGAAGAAAAACTTATATAGGTGATCGTGATAGCTCCGTCATTATCATGCAATAGTGTTCAGTCAGTCTGTACACGCTCAATCTGCACAGTCACTTCTAGCTAACAGTAAAAACTACCGCTAGCACATTTACTGTTCGTTGAGAAGGAGGAATGATTGTGCATATATCCATCCCGTGATCTCACTGTCTGCAACATGGATAAGAGCTCATCTTCAGCTTGATAGCACGACGTGCGGGACAGCTGGACCCTGGCTAGATGAAGCATAAACAGGCAGTATCAAGTTGCCATCCTCGCTGTGATCTACCCCGTTTCAGGAGCAGCAGAACCAGATGAAGAACGACGAAGAGTTTCTCCCGCACGGAATGTTGCGTGGCTTCTCGACACTGTCTGTTTTCGATCTGCCCGGCTTGCATTACTCCGAAACGCTCTGTTCACACTTTACAGGACACCGATCGAGGCTCCAGCCTAGCTAGCTCTCGCTCTCATCGTCTTCTTCCTCCCCCCACTTCTGTTGTGGGTCAGTCGTCGAGTGACGAGAGGTGCTCTCGCATGCATTATTGTCCATGGATGACTCGCGCGCAATTCTTCGGCTGGATAACAACCGCGAGAGGGATCGACTGCAGCCGTGACGCCATGGATGCATGCACTTGTGTGCTCATGCGTCTCGTGTGCGCCCCGGCGAATCCAGTTGTTGGGATACTCGGGAAAGGGGAAGGCTCCGATGATCCCATGGGAGCGAGAGCGAAGCGAATCAATCATTCGTGAGCTTGGTTGTAACGAAGGGAGAGGAGAGATACCATTGCATCACCCGTGGATTCTTGACATGGACCTCTACCGAATCAACATCACCTCTCATCTCTCTCGGCGATGTCGAATCGGAGGAGCCTGTGCGGGGCACACGCCACGGTTACTCACACGGCAGCATTATATCGGCGGCGAACGAATCCATCTAGAATGTCGCAGAAACCTTTTGCTGCTCTCGCAACCGATTAGATGTCACTGGTTTGTGATCACTGGTTTGTGCATTGTGAATTTGTGATCTGACGAAGGCGTCCTGCATCTCAGAGGTCAGGACTCTGGAGTGGTGAAATGCAGCAGCAGTCTTCGTCTGGGCCGCTATCTGGAACGTAGGCCTAACTGGGCTTCCAGCCTCGTGAAACATAAGGGTCCATTTATCGCGCGATGGGCCAGCCGGTCAGAGAATTCCAACGAAGCCCATTATAATACGGACCCCGATCCACCAAGTGCGTGGCCCAAAATACTGCGAAACTGTCCCCAATCTTTTACAGAAAAGTCCTCGTACGAGTTCGTATTACAAGCTAAGCCCTTGCTCCAGTTGCGGCGGCGTGCGGCGGCGCCGGTGGTGAGGATAGTCGCCGTCGGTGTGACCTCTCTCTCCGTCCAGTCAAGGACATGGTGGCGCCACCTGATGCTTGCCGCCGCGGGAAATGGACTTCCAGATCCGGCCGCTCATCAGTCATCACTGTGAGGATGCGAGGTGCGAGCTTTTTCCATCTCCTCGGAACAGCACGGCAGCCTGCATTCATCAGAGGAAGCATGTATGCAGGTAGGCGGACACCTGAATTGATGCTCTCATGCTCCAATTCCAACGCGCCGTCGGAGGAGATGCTCCGAGGGAGACGACTGCTAATCTCCGCGAAGTCGTCAAGGTAATCCTGGATTAGCTTTAATTATCCCCAGGACAAGATGCGATGCGATCGGGGGAATGGATTGGGTTTGGGTTGACACAAGGGCACCTGGCCACCTGGCTTCCCATGTCGTTTGCGCGGCCGAGCCATGGACGAATCCGAGGAATTAAAAAGGGTTTGCACTTGGGAGTTCGGACTTCGGAGAGCCGATGAGCCGAGCAATCTTCCGCGGCAATGGCCCTTCAGCCATTCAGGAGACGACGACCCAAAATACTGCGAAACTGTCCCCAATCTTTTACAGAAAAGTCCTCGTACGAGTTCGTATTACAAGCTAAGCCCTTGCTCCAGTTGCGGCGGCGTGCGGCGGCGCCGGTGGTGAGGATAGTCGCCGTCGGTGTGACCTCTCTCTCCGTCCAGTCAAGGACATGGTGGCGCCACCTGATGCTTGCCGCCGCGGGAAATGGACTTCCAGATCCGGCCGCTCATCAGTCATCACTGTGAGGATGCGAGGTGCGAGCTTTTTCCATCTCCTCGGAACAGCACGGCAGCCTGCATTCATCAGAGGAAGCATGTATGCAGGTAGGCGGACACCTGAATTGATGCTCTCATGCTCCAATTCCAACGCGCCGTCGGAGGAGATGCTCCGAGGGAGACGACTGCTAATCTCCGCGAAGTCGTCAAGGTAATCCTGGATTAGCTTTAATTATCCCCAGGACAAGATGCGATGCGATCGGGGGAATGGATTGGGTTTGGGTTGACACAAGGGCACCTGGCCACCTGGCTTCCCATGTCGTTTGCGCGGCCGAGCCATGGACGAATCCGAGGAATTAAAAAGGGTTTGCACTTGGGAGTTCGGACTTCGGAGAGCCGATGAGCCGAGCAATCTTCCGCGGCAATGGCCCTTCAGCCATTCAGGAGACGACGACCCAAAATACTGCGAAACTGTCCCCAATCTTTTACAGAAAAGTCCTCGTACGAGTTCGTATTACAAGCTAAGCCCTTGCTCCAGTTGCGGCGGCGTGCGGCGGCGCCGGTGGTGAGGATAGTCGCCGTCGGTGTGACCTCTCTCTCCGTCCAGTCAAGGACATGGTGGCGCCACCTGATGCTTGCCGCCGCGGGAAATGGACTTCCAGATCCGGCTGCTCATCAGTCATCACTGTGAGGATGCGAGGTGCGAGCTTTTTCCATCTGCTCGGAACAGCATGGCAGCCTGCATTCATCAGAGGAAGCATGTGTGCAGGTAGGCAGACACCTGAATTGATGCTCCAATCCCAATGCGCCGTCGGAGGAGATGCTCCGAGGGAGACGACTGCTAATCTCCGCGAAGTCGTCAAGGTAATCCTGGATTAGCTTTAATTATCCCCAGGACAAGATGCGATGCGATCGGGGGAATGGATTGGGTTTGGGTTGACACAAGGGCACCTGGCCACCTGGCTTCCCATGTCGTTTGCGCGGCCGAGCCATGGACGAATCCGAGGAATTAAAAAGGGTTTGCACTTGGGAGTTCGGACTTCGGAGAGCCGATGAGCCGAGCAATCTTCCGCGGCAATGGCCCTTCAGCAATTCAGGAGACGACGACCTGCTTCCCGCTGCCTTTTTCAACACCTGCTAGTTTGCTACCCCACCCCACCCCAGCACCAACCGGCGAGGCACCAAGCCTGCAAAAGATTAAAGATATATACACACGTGCATCCAGATAAGATTCTTGTTTAATCCTTTCCACGTTGGCAAGCCTGCTCGTCCAAATCCTGTCCCTTGCATAAGTTTCGCCGTCCACTTGCTCGATCTCCTGCTCACATTCTGCTTTTCTTCTGCATTCAGCTACATGGACAAAGTAGACCTACGTCACTGCGTGTGCAAATATTTCAGCTCCACAAGTGGTCATTTTCTGTCAGTCAGAATTGGGATTCACACGGTTCAAAAAAAAGAATTGGGATTCACAGTCTCACTATATGCTATCTGTGGGACCGGGGCGGCAGCTCCTCGGTTGATTTCTCGTTCTCGTTTCTGATTATGGAATTCCCAAGGCACAGGGAGTCCAATACTGATCAGACAGCTGCAGTTCTTTTTAATGGAAGATCAGTGACCACCCCAAATGGACTCTCCATTGAACTGAAGCGATGATTGGATTGATTTTATGTGATCCCACTTAGTTACCACTTACCAGCAATAAACCCATGAAAGCTCTGCTGAGAAATTCTGTCTGTTAGATACGGTCTTGTGCATTTCTGCAGATTTAGAAGTATGCAAGGCGCTATGACCTGTCCTCCTATACAGTCTTATGTAATTCTACATTAAACTGAAGTGCACTACGTGTGTCCATACTAGACCAACTCAGTAGTCATTTGCTGATGACCTGGAATCAAGATTTGACAGTGTCGATGCGTCATTGGTAGGACCTGGATGGCAGTTTGGACCTTGATTTGTCATTCTTCTTTTCGGATCAGGGAGATTCCAAGAAAGCAACCAGTCCAGTGCGCATTGGATACCTGCAATTCTTTCTAACGGCTGATCAGTGACCAGATCACACCCCACAATGGTTTCCCCATTGGATTAAAGTGATGATTGGAACGATTTAATGTTGATTTTATTTGACTTTATTATCAATTGGAGACTGATGAAAGCTTTGCTCAACAGAAGTGCTATTGGATTTGTGGTTCAACTAAAAGTGCCATAAGCTGATGTGTCTTTGCAGCAAGAGTTCTGATCAGATCGAGAGGTAGTGCAAAAACAATTAGACAGCCAAGGCTTTGGAATCAACAGGATGAAGGGAGTGGTTAGTGCTGAACTCTGCAGATTTAGCAATACTCACACATTGTCTGTGAATTCAAGGCACCATGAACAGTTCTAATAATGACAGGAATATACTCACGGGCCACGGCAGTAAGGTGTATTAGCTCTTCTTTTTGCAAATATCAAAATAAAACATATATTTGAATTCCAATCAAACAAGTAGCTATACCTTGTAGTAATTTTTTCTCAGACCGGACTATCCCTTGGAATGTTCTTGATACAGTGTAACCTTTTACCCAAGTGATGAAAAAGGATATGGACCGATTAGGCATCGCTTAGATACGTGCTAACAGATACGAGTCCATTAAAAGATGACTGAAGCAAATGAGAATTCTTCAGCAATAAATGAATAGATCAAACAAAAACAGGGATCAATGTTACCGTGGTATTTGATTGTTCCTTACCAAGAATCACATGTTAGTGTATATCCACCCAATTGAAAAACATATCTATTTGTTTGGCAATTGATCTTTTACTACCGAGTCCTTTTCATGGTAGTTCCTGTCCACTTATTTATTATTTATGTCAGAACGAATGAACATCACATCCAAGAAGGTTCAAATTCGAAGTTTTGTTTGATTCATCTATTGGCCTACCCTACCAGAATTATGGGTGCCAATTCATCTCTTGTTAGGATATCAAAAGACAAACAAGATATAGGTTCAACATAGATTTGTCCCCCCTGATCTTTACTGTAAATTTGTATGCTTGCAACCCAGCTAGAAATGGTTGCCATAAGAATAAGATCCAGGTAGAGATGGTGAAAGCATCAAAGCCAGAGTTTGTCCCCTAGCCTTGTGTCTGTACATGCAAGCTTGCACTTTATATAGGTGGTGGATATCTTTGCATCTTATTATTCTTTGTCAGTTGCTAGTTGCTTGGCTTCCATCAGGAGGCCCTGGCCCCCACAGGGAGGACTTCATATTCCAATTGGGATGATCAGCAGCCCTTCCTGCACCCATTCTTCATTTCCAATTCTGCTGCAGATTCCAATCCTTCCTCCAGATACAGAGTGAGGAAGACAATTGCCAGGAAGCCTTCAGCGCCAGAAGCTGCTGCACATGTGATACCTTCAAGTTGTAAGTTGCTCTAACCACATCTGCTGATGTATCTTCAGCTATTCCTTCTTCCTACTTGCTCGCATTGCCGTATTCTTGCTTCCTCCTCCGGCGGCTGCGCCATGCTCGTCGGCTGTTTGGCAATTCCCAGTACTGATGTATTGTGCGCTCCGGAGGCACTCACCGCTGTCGAATTATTCTCATCGCGTTGCTCGACACGCCACCGGGAATCTGGACTGGTG
This sequence comes from Echinochloa crus-galli, assembly GCA_900205405.1. Lineage (NCBI taxonomy): Eukaryota > Viridiplantae > Streptophyta > Magnoliopsida > Poales > Poaceae > Echinochloa > Echinochloa crus-galli. Next base: position 1,674,972 of record OAMR01000238.1, on the reverse strand, counting down.
CAGGATCTTATTCTGCCACTAGAACCAAGCTTCAAACGGATGGAAGTGGAACATTTGCATCAGCCCTATTTAACCATCGCCGTTGCACTAATCCTTCTTCTCTCCTGCTCCAATTGCTGCCTTAATTCGTTACTAGAACCTGCGGTTCGAGGTCTCATATAATGCTAAAATAAGCTCTACCTATAATGAACTCTTGATATATATTAAGTTCATCTTGAAATAATTGAAAGTTGGTTGTACTTGTTCTTTTTTCTGATTGCTTGTTTACTTGTTCAGTTCCAAGACTTTGTGTTCTAGATGATGAACAACAAGAAGATTAAGCTGCACGACTACCACTACGGTTCTCCACTGTACGACCAGCAGATGTTTCCGGCCACCGCTGCCGCTGGGCTCTCCATCCACCCGGGGCTCGTGGGCTCCTTGCCGCAGCAGCATGGCGGCGTGTGCAGCTGGCTGCACGACGAGTACATCCCGACGCCGAGAACTGTCCTCGCGACGCAGGGTGGCTGCGTCGGCTCCGACACCGCCGCGTTCTTCGCCGCCGAGCACCTGCTGGGCATGGCGCGGTTCGACTGCCCTCTCGGGGCGACGGCGCTGCCGGCGATAACAGCGGCCAAGACAGCGCCCTTCGTCCGGTCATCGCCGGAGGCCGAGCAGCTGTACCGGCCAGTCGATCCGCTGCTGCTCCGCGACGACTCGGTGAGGACCTACTACGTCAGGCCGCAGCAGCGTGACGCCATGGAGGCGCCTCCTGCACTCAAGCTGCCATTGCAGCAGCAGCAGCAAGAGCGAGTGCATGGGCTGTACGGTGGCAACGGTTCCACCGGTAGGCTGCTCGGCGGCGAACCCAAAGCACACTCCTTTTCAGCTCATGTAAGTGAACACAATTAATCATGGATAGAATTCTTCTCTTGAATCATGCCACGATCAGGTTCTGATATCGATTCTTCCGTTCCCTAAACCCTGAAGGTTACGGCGAACACGCTTCTGCCGGCGATGGAGGCGCCGGGCATGCAGAGCCCAGTTGAGAACCCGCTGTCCAGGAGTTGCAGCATCGGTGCACCGGCGACCCACACCGGGAACGCCGTCACAGCGCCGGGTCACGGAGCGCCGAACAAGACGCGGATCCGGTGGACGCAGGACCTCCACGAGCGGTTCGTCGACTGTGTCAACCAGCTCGGCGGCGCGGACAGTGAGTGTCCTTGATGTGAAAACCCCGTTTTCCCCCTTGAAACGGCACGTTGTTATTAGTTTCTCATGGTGTGTAGTCTTCTCTTGTTGCTGTGTGACACTCGCAGAGGCGACTCCCAAGGGGATCCTGAAGCTGATGAACTCTGATGGCCTCACAATTTACCATATCAAGAGCCACCTTCAGGTAATACAAATTTCCGCAAATTTGAAGTCCGCTTTTCCCACCAACTCAGCAACTGTGGAGAATTTCAAATTTTAACAGATGATGTTGTTTTGTGGCAATTTATCTGTAGGATGATCTAGTTGAATTAAACTGACATTCTGCTACTTTCCTCTTCTTCTGTTTCAGAAATACCGCATAGCCAAGTACATGCCAGCATCGACATCCGAAGGTAATCCTGCAAGAATTTAGTATCAATTATTGATCAGTACTACATTATTCTCCGAACGTGTCAACGCCAAGCTTTATTATTCCATCATCGCCTTGCCACGGCTGACTGACACATGTTGTCATTGTGTAGCCATTCTGTTTATATTCCGTCCTATCGCCGGCTGACACATGTTGTCATCGTGTTGTCGAATTGCAGGGAAACAGGAGAAAAGAGCCGCGGGAAATGACGCGCAGAATCTCGACCCCAGCACGTAACTGTCGTCGTCTACCTTTTGCAAGAATCCTAATGGCAACCATGTGCATTAGCATGGACTAACAGCAGGACTCCCTTTTTTTGTTGCAGTGGAATGCAAATCACTGAAGCACTACGCGTCCAGCTCGACGTGCAGAGGCGCCTCCACGAGCAGCTCGAGGTGCTCTGTCTATGCGTCAAACACTGAACATAACATATAAAGAAACCTTGAATCCTACTAGATGGATTCTTTCTAGATATCTTTGTGTGTGCGTTGATGGCATCAAACTTTTCGTTGTTATTTTTTGATGGTACCAAACTTTCTGTTGATATTTTTGAGTGTGTGCAGATCCAGAGGAATCTGCAGCTGAGGATCGAGGCGCAGGGCAAGAAGCTGCAGAAGATGTTCGAGGAGCAGCTCAAGGCGAGCAGGACAGTAATGGAGCCACCGGAGGAGCTGCAGGGCGTCGTCATCGGCACCGCCGCCTTCCCCGGCGTCAGCGATGAGGAGGATGCGTTTGACGACGTGCAGCTGCTGTCCGTGGCCACCAGCGCTTACAACGATGCCGAGTTCCAGTCGAAGATAAGCTAGAGTCTGCTTTGTAATTGTAATCATAGGATTTGATTACAAATGTTGGTGTAGCTGTGTCCGTGTATGATAATTACAGTGTTAAGTGTCTTTGTTTTTGCCAAATCGAGATGTCAATTTCCTTTTAAAGAAATGTTCAAAGTTTGAGGATATATGCTTGAAAACCTCCTATTTTTACCAATAGAAATGTTGGAGGATCCCCGTAATCTGTGAAGCACCCACGATTAATTTTCAGATTACGTGTCATCACTGTTCTGACAGTTTCTGACTTTCAGGTTTATTCAAATGGACTTGAAAATCATTCAAGTTTAAATGGCGATATCCTGCCATGTGCAAAAGCGAACCTCTACGCCCCACCATAAATAAACCCCTAAAAAAACAAGGCGCAAGCCGTCAAACACAAAACTATGAACAAACGCTGACAGAGGTGTAAAAATTATTGTGTTCACTTGGGGGGTCATCAGAGGTTGAATAGGGCTGCTCACACCGGCCCGGCCCCCGCCCCAGCTGTGCGCAGTTGGGCTTGTTTTGAGCAGGCATTCAGACTTTCAGAGTCAATACGACCGGGCCGGACCCGCCGTCAGGACGGCGGTTGGCACTTGGCAGTCTGGCACCCGACGGTGAACCGTGGGTTTGCAGTAACTGCTCGGCGACTGGAACCTGAGGCACGCGTAAACGTAATCCCGGCTCAGCCAAACTTGTCTAGATACTGAGCTCTTGAACACCGCTGGCAGTTGAAGCATTGAACAGCTACTCTTTTTTACTTTGACATTTCAAATCCACCCACCAGGTACCAAAGTCAAGCAGGAAGTCTCTCTAACGCACAACGCCCCAACCTTTTCTAAAAGCGGAAAAGAATACAAAGAAATCTGTGTACTTCTGGAAGAAGAGACCAGTACCATAACATTTGCACCCCACTTGGACTGGTGGGTAGTGAACTCAGGATTGCCTAACATTTCTTTAGACGAGAAACACAACAGTACAAGGAAGGCTTACGACTTTTTAAGGGTTCAACATGGCACTCGAATCCAAAGCTTAACTTTACATAGTCAGCATGACATTTTGACATTTAGGAACTAACACTACGAGTTCAGTAAAGGCTATACCCGACACAACAGCAGTAGCCTGAATGAATAACAAGCTACAGGCTACCGCAAATAATCTGATCTTTGCCAGACACAATTCATATTCCATAACATGGAAGAAATACATAAGCTATGCTGTCCATTCTGTCAAGAACACCATATTGTAATGTTAGGCCTATCTGCCACACTGCAATCCTAGATCTGCACACAAGGGAAGAAAATTACTGAATTAGACTCAAACAAAGCACAAAGTCGTATCAAATTATGACTACGATTCATATATTCAGGTAAAGAATCTCCTAAATTGTAGTGCCGTCGATATACTATTATGGAAGATGTCATCATCATCCCTAACATCTGGACTGAATGTGACACTAGAAAGAGCGCACCTACTGCAAGAAACTGACCAGTTAATGAGGATTTGCTATGTCTTCTTGATGAAGTGGCGACCAAGCGTTTCTGATAATCCTGACATAGGAATGCTCTCACAGCCAAAGAGCTCTTGAAGTTTTGAATCACATAATATTGACCCATTGATGACATCCTGTGCAAAATCAGAAAGTGAATGATGTTTGTGGTGAATGGAGTGTATATTTCACAGTTCACAGCTATTCATTCACTAGATAATCATATGACTAAGAGTAGGAAACTTATATCAAATACATTTTGCTGACAATATTCTTGAAAAATGGAAGTTCGAGAAAAAAACATAATAACATCCAGAAACTTGAAACTTGGCCTGGCATGTGTAATATTTTACAACTGCTAATACAATGAATATGTATGGTGGCCATACTCTCCCATCCTCAATCCAAGATTCCAGGATATCTTAATCAATGAATATATCCAGATAAACAAATGCCTACACAATGTCATAATGGTCTGTCTCTGCCATTATGGCCTAAAATCTTCCCAGGAAGAACTAGTTCGCCTGAGAACCTATATGTACAACAGTAGTGATGCAGCATAACAAAATACCCAGATAGCACACAAAAGGGGCTATACAGTTCAAGTTTGTAGCACTAACAAGAAGTAATGAATATACCAGGTCATTTTCACTTTTCCCTGTTATCCTACTTCTGAACAATTGATTAAAGGTGTCTTCAAGAATTGAATGGTCTGCAGTGCATGCATTCAATGTACCTCTGAACAGATTTGTAGCAAAAGAAGAATTGGTCTCGTTACTCTGCAAGCAAAAAGGTAGTACCCAACCATACCTCGAGTTGATTTGCTTTTATGTAGTCCCAGAGGTATTTCAGAGCATCCTCTTGAGGAAATGTTCCATCAGTTCCAATAAACTTTGCTAGCGCGTCAGAAATAACCACTGAGGGTTGATTTATGGGAGGTCCAGGTTGAGGATCCATGGTGGGAGCCTTCATTCTTTTTACATCACGAACTTGATCTTCTGCAATGCCATGAGAAAGCACTTGAGAAACTTCCAATGTAGCAAACTTTCACAAATGCAAACATAGAATCCCCGTAATCTGTGAAGCACCCACGATTAATTTTCAGATTACGTGTCATCACTGTTCTGACAGTTTCTGACTTTCAGGTTTATTCAAATGGACTTGAAAATCATTCAAGTTTAAATGGCGATATCCTGCCATGTGCAAAAGCGAACCTCTACGCCTGAAATTTGCTAGAGTCAATCATTCAAAGAGTATCTGAAGAGCACGGAATGTGTTCATTTCTATCATAGCGAAATATAGGGAGTACCTGCGTTCTTGACATGGCAGTCTCGCCAACAATGGTCTGAAGTTCAGGTGAAATTGCACAAACTTTATTTAAACCACCAGGTCCACCTCTTTTTCGCTTAGACGCGTTCATTTCTATCATAGCGAAATATAGGGAGTACCTGCGTTCTTGACATGGCAGTCTCGCCAACAATGGTCTGAAGTTCAGGTGAAATTGCACAAACTTTGTTTAAACCACCAGGTCCGCCTCTTTTTCGCTTAGACGCACTAGGAGAAATTACACATAAATAAAAAATCAGCGTGTTTCATAAAAGGAAAAGCATCAAGGTATGGTAGCTAAGTACAGATCAGTTTACACGCTGGAGTAAAGTTTATTAATGAACTGTAGTCCAGACCAGCACAATATAACAACTTCTGTACAAATGTTAGTCCTTGGGGTACAAGGGTTCAGGAGTTTGGCCAACATATTGCCCAAGAAAAATAGAAGAAAATTTGACCAGCTTCTATATCAGTATAGTGTGTCATGGTTCTAGGGTACAAGCTAAACAATACCCCTCAAGAAGAAATAAGGCATACATGCAAAAAGGTGCATCCAAGCACATTAAGTTAGCCAGGAAAACAAATCATACAAATAAATCCAAAGAATAAAGTGCTGAGGATAAATACAGCAGTTGCTAATAATACATTTAAAAACTGAGATGACAGCTTATAGATTTTCTATTGAGGGGGGTGTTTGTAAATGTCAGCAAAAGGACAAGAGGGGTCTACTGGGACCATTTCAGTGAGAAATCGAAAACAAGACTCAAACAGACAAGGAAAATAGTTAGTTATATTCAATTGCTCTCAGGAAGCAGAAAGTGGTGATATAAATCCACACAAATTCATAAACTCTGCATGTCTCCCTTACTTGGTAGTTTGTTCGTCTTAGTAAACTACTAATCTGCGACCTTTTTTACCTAAACATGTCCAGAAAATTGACCTTTTCTGTTTCACAAAAACTTTTGGAAGCACAAAACGCATGGTACAAGCAGTCAACACAACACCTGGACACCTCTCTGTTTCACCAATACCGGTAGTTAACAGAAATTGGCAACAAAACTACAACAGAACAGTTATTAGATGATTATCTAGAGTCAAAAAGGCAGAAAACGCCATCCTCACCCAAACCATCCTGAACACTACAGTACATAAGAACCACTTGTATAAAGTGCAAGCTGACAAATCAGTTAAGGTGGTTTGCACCCTAAACCCTAGCCAGAATAAAGCCATTTCATGGTTCCAAGTAGGCATCATCAGTATAGAAGTTGAATCTTCGATATTAGGAAAGCTAATCAAATGAATCGACCAACTAGATGACAAAACATGGTAGATTTCAGCGCCAATTGATGATAGAGATACAATGAACAAACTCAATCTGGGAGACGTAAACCCTAATTTCATCCACAGCTCACCTTTCCTTGTTGTCGCCGGCGACCTGCGCTGCAGTGGTGGGGGAAGCAGTGCCCCCGACTCCAGGGGGCGGCTGTTGGAAGGAGACGGTCCCACCCGTGGCGGCCCCACCCAGGCCGGTGGTGTAGCGGAAGGCGAGCGGCGGTGGCGGGTAGAACGCCATGGCGGGCACGGCCGGCGGCGAGGAGACCGCCGGGACGGTGGCGGCGACGGCGGGGAGCTGGGGCATGGCCTGGAAGATGAGCTGCGGCTGGAGCGCCGCCAGCTGCTGCTGCTGCTGCTGCGGCTGCATCTGCTGGGCCGCAGGCGGCGCCTGCGTCTGCTGCAGAACCTGAGCCTGGGGCTGCGGCACGGCGGCCGCGGGGGGAACAGCCTGAGCCTGAGGCGGAGGAGGGGCCGCCTGGGGCTTGGGCTGCGGCTGGAGGCGCGGGCCGAAGAAGAGGTCCATCTGGTCGCTGATGAACTGCGCCTTGTGGGAGAGGTCCATGCCGAGCTTGGCCTCCGCCTGCTGCAGCACGGCGGCGAGCGAGGCCTCCCCGGGCCCGCCGGCGGAGCCGCGGAGGACGGACTCGACGCAGCTGGCGATCTCCTGGTCGGACACCATGGCGGGAGCGTGGGGAAAACTCAAATCTCGCCAAAACCCCGCTTCCCTCCCGCGATTCCCCGCCCTCTCTCTCTCTCTCTCTCTCTCTCTCTCTCTCTCTCTCTCTCTCTCTCTCTCTCTCTCTCTCTCTCTCTCTCTCTCTCTCTCTCTCTCTCTCTCTCTCTCTCTCTCTCTCTCTCTCTCTCTCTCTCTCTCTCTCTCTCTCTCTCTCTCTCTCTCTCTCTCTCTCTCTCTCTCTCTCTCTCTCTCTCTCTCTCTCTCTCTCTCTCTCTCTCTCTCTCTCTCTCTCTCTCTCTCTCTCTCTCTCTCTCTCTCTCTCTCTCTCTCTCTCTCTCTCTCTCTCTCTCTCTCTCTCTCTCTCTCTCTCTCTCTCTCTCTCTCTCTCTCTCTCTCTCTCTCTCTCTCTCTCTCTCTCTCTCTCTCTCTCTCTCTCTCTCTCTCTCTCTCTCTCTCTCTCTCTCTCTCTCTCTCTCTCTCTCTCTCTCTCTCTCTCTCTCTCTCTCTCTCTCTCTCTCTCTCTCTCTCTCTCTCTCTCTCTCTCTCTCTCTCTCTCTCTCTCTCTCTCTCTCTCTCTCTCTCTCTCTCTCTCTCTCTCTCTCTCTCTCTCTCTCCTCCGCCCCTCTCTGTGTCTCTGGCGCTTGGTCTCTCTTCCTTTGTCTCTCTATCTCCCTTTCTCTCTCCTCGCCCTCTCTCTCCCTCTCTCTTTCTCTCTCCTGGCCCTGGTCTAAGCCTCTGCCGATTTGTTAACTAGGGCACATTTCGTCGGGAGGAGAGGAAAAGATGGGAAAAGGACAAGTCGCTAAGCGCACCTCCAATCCTGTTACGCGGCTTCTGATGGGGAGGGCTAGGGGAGGTTGGGCCCACGTGTCATGAGCGTGGGTGGGGAGGGGCTCCGTGTCGAGACGGGGAGGAGGGGAGACGACCGGGTGCGGAATGACGAGAGTGCCCACGGTTTTGGATGCGGTTGTTGAGTGGGTTGGGGGCGCGGTTTCTGCGCCAGTGGACCCGCCCCGGACGAGCGTCGTGGGCTGGGCTGAGACGGGCCAGGATGCGTGCAAAAAGACCAGAATGGATCAGAAATGGAGGGCCTTTCTTCTTCCTCGACAAAAAGAAGATGGGCCTGAGTGCTAAAAAAAGAAAAAGAAGATGGGCTTGAGTGCTAAAAAAAGGAAAAGAAGATGGGCTTGCAGCGGTGTGGATTGTGCTAAAAAAAATGCAGCGGCGTGGATATGTCATTTTCTTCCTTGTTTCCGAATCATGCCAAAAATAAATCATGGAAAATATGGCTCCACAAAAAAAAAACTTTGCAAGTATATGGTCATTTACTTACAGTTTGAACTAGACATTGCATGCACCGAAAATCTTGTGTACTTAACAGCTATTTATCTTGTAGTTTTGTTTAGCAACTTTTGTAACATTTTATATTTGTTATAGCATAATTTGAAATGGATATTCGGTTTTGTTTGATGTTTAGGACAGTGATTGGATGCATAATTTGAAATGCACAGAATAAACTCTCTAACTAATTTGTTTTATCGTAAAAATCCAAAATGCATGTTTTCCTCAACACACAACAGGCTGAATTTCACAACAAAATGCTGCCGAAGCTTAATCTGTTACAGTACCAAACAATTATTTAGTTTTTTTTGCGACCAAAACAATTATTTAGTTTAGTCACACGATAAAGAACCGAGAAAAAAATTTGCAGTAGAACAGAAAATAACTAAACCCTCCGAATTCTAAAAACCCTAGACCAGACCAGATCCCCTCCTCTCACCCACCTCCCCGCCCCCAGCATTTCGGCAACGAGGGGAGCAACTGGCCATGGCCTCTTCCGCTGCTGCCTCATCCTCGGCTTCCGCGCTCGTACGCCTCCCGGGCCCGGCCCACCTGCGCGCACCGCCCTGCGGCAGGTGGCGAGATCACTGGCGGGCCCGCCGCCCGACGGTGCGGTGCTCGTTCGCGCCGGTGGAGTCGGCGAGGATAAAGGTGGTGGGCGTGGGCGGCGGCGGCAACAACGCCGTCAACCGCATGATCGGCAGCGGCCTCCAGGTAGTGGCGGCGCTCCTTGGCCCGTCTCATTCCGGAATTTGGAGTCCTTTTCTCTGCCGTTCATAACGTCTAGATCTGTTTGGTGTAAATTTAGAAGAAATTACCCTTTCGCCTTCTGCATTCTTCCTCTCCATCCAATTCTGCGGTACTGGTGATAACAATGACGGTAGTTGCATATGCGGTTTTGTGGAGGTACTGGTGATAACCATGACGGTAGTTGCATATGCGGTTTTGTGGAGTGTGTTTTTGGTTCTCAAAAAATGAAGATAATAGTTTGATGGGCGACCTTGCTTGCTTCGTCCCCCATCCAATTCCATGCCTGCCAGGCTGCCACCACCCGAACAGTAACTTCAGTTTAGCATAGGAGGATTTGCTTAGCCATGATGTTGTTATGAAATGCTTATCTGTAACTATTGGAACATCTATGCAATTTTAATGTCTAATACTCCAAATTATGATTAATGCTGTATGTTCTTTTGTTATCTCCTCAATCCTGATAACTGCACTATATGATTTCAGGGTATTGAATTTTACGCTATAAACACGGATTCCCAGGCCCTTATTACTTCACAAGCGCAATATCCTCTGCAAATTGGAGAGCAGTTGACTCGTGGACTAGGTAATGTTATATGTCCCCTCCCCCCTTATCCACGCTTTACATGTATAAAAGAAAGTTTTCATGCAAATGTGGGTCCTCTTCTGTTTTGTATATCATGTAAAAAACTCACCGATAATGTAAATACTGCCTGGAATTATGATAAGCTGAATGAATGCGCTCTGACACCGATGGACTGTGTAAATACTGTAAATTTCTACTGGAAATGTTGCAGAGATTAGCTAGATGCCTAGATTCACTAAATATGATAGCATACACACAGGTACTGGTGGAAATCCAAATCTGGGAGAGCAGGCTGCCGAGGAATCAAGAGAAGTCATAGCCACTGCCCTGAAGGATTCCGATCTTGTCTTTATAACAGCTGGAATGGGTGGGGGTACTGGTTCTGGTGCTGCTCCAGTTGTTGCCCAGATATCAAAGGAAGCTGGTTATCTTACTGTTGGTGTTGTCACCTACCCATTCAGCTTTGAAGGCCGTAAGCGCTCTCTACAGGCAAGTATCTGAGTTCCCCCTCTCCCTCCTGAATTTGAATTATTTGAAGTGATAACAATTATAATATACTGCATTTCCTGTCAATCATATATGATCTGGAGGTCAGATATAGTATCACCTGTAGTTCTTCTCATCAATTTCAGTTCCTGCCTTTATATGATTGTTGCTGGTCATATATAAACTGGATGCCCAAAAGTATTTTCAACTGCCTGGATGGCTTGTGGAGTGATATTTGGATGGTGAAAATATCACAAAATGCTTGTCATTATCAAGATTTCCCCAGTATGAATTATGTTGGAAATCTTGAATTTCTATGAACGATTTTTTGGCCAACCAACCACAGTTTCCTTTTTCAGTAGCTTCTTTTCTTTTCTTTTCTTTTCTTTTCTGTAGTTAGTTGACATCATGACTTGCTTATACCCGTTTCAGGCACTGGAAGCATTAGAGAAGCTGGAAAAGAGTGTAGACACACTTATTGTGATTCCAAACGATAAGTTGTTAGATGTTGCCGATGAAAACATGCCCTTGCAAGATGCGTTCCTTCTTGCAGATGATGTCCTTCGTCAGGGTGTGCAAGGAATATCAGACATCATCACGGTGGGTGATTTCTTTCCTGTGCTGATTTAACTTAGCTGCAGATTGTGATCATAACTTATGAGAAAACTTTGCAGATACCTGGACTAGTTAATGTTGATTTTGCCGATGTGAAAGCTGTCATGAAAAACTCTGGGACTGCCATGCTTGGCGTTGGTGTTTCTTCCAGCAAAAATCGGGCCCAAGAAGCTGCTGAGCAGGCAACACTTGCTCCTTTGATTGGATCATCCATCGAGGCAGCTACTGGCGTTGTGTACAATATCACTGGGGGGAAGGACATCACTTTACAAGAAGTGAACAAAGTATCCCAGGTGTGTCTAGAGTTCCTTTGAAGTGCTCTGTGGTTCTTTAATGTTTTTTTTTCAATAATTCTGTCTAATGAAGAAATGTTGGTTATCCTCAAGTAGGATCAGATATGTGAATGTTTAGGTCATAGTGACGATGTAGTTCCACCGGGATAAAGCCATGTAGGTGTATGAAGTATTGAATTAGAAAACATGCATCCTAAAAGTAATCACTAATTCACTTTTTGCAGATTGTGACAAGCCTTGCCGATCCTTCAGCAAACATAATTTTTGGAGCCGTTGTTGACGACCGTTACACTGGTGAGATACACGTGACAATCATCGCAACAGGATTTCCACAATCCTTCCAGAAATCCCTTTTGGCTGATCCAAAGGGGGCACGGATGGTGGAAGCCAAAGAGAAAGCAGCAAGCCTTGCCCATAAAGCTGCTGCTGCTGGGGTTCAACCAGTGCCCGCCTCTGCCTGGTCCCGAAGACTCTTCTCCTGAGCACAGCTCGTCAGGCAAACTTCATCGTGAAGCTGTGACTCGTAGGGCATTAGAGAATCGGCAACTGCCGTGCTAATGGTAGTCCCGGAGGCACTCTTAGCCTGTCTGGAGATTTGTAGCTTTGTTTTGTGGTGGATAGTTGTAGGTTCAATTTCAGTGTATGTATCGTCTGCTTTGTTTATTTTTTAGGTTCAGCGACAGTGAAAGTGAGTGAAGTGCTCAGCATTGAACTAGTTTTGCAGATCATCAATGCCTGCTTTTACTGCAACGAATGGACTGGCTATTTGCTCCGACTGTGTTTAGTTTTCTCGATTGCCTCTCGCTAATCAGGGGTCTTGGGACGAAACTGTTCCAAAGAAAAGAAAGCGCCTTGCTGTTAGGCCTGATATCACAGCGTGAACAATTGAATCCTTCATGCTGAAATCATACATACAACTATACAAGAGAAAAAGGATCCCTCGGAATACAATAGCCTGTGGAGGTTTTGACATGATCCTGCCTTGAGCCTTTGACACGCCCTTTTACCCATTGAATTTGTAATTAGCATTTTCAGTCCTCCAATCACTGCACACAGAAAATGTAGAAAATCATGAATCCTGACAGACAGCAGTGCCTGATCAATGAAATCAAAGTTCATTATTTTTCTCTCTTTGCACTAGAGAAAATGACAACCGGGCGCCACGTTGGCAGTCATATGCTCATGGTGCCTGGCCTGCAGCTCATCGTTCTCCCTCTTGGTTGGATTCGTGGCAGAAGACGAGAATTAAGCCGAGCGTCGCGCCGTCGCGTACGCCTACGCTCGAGGGCACGGCAAGCACGTCAAGGTGCCGCTGAGCCTAATCAACCCCGTCGAGATCCCCCAGGATCAGAATCAATGGCATCGTGCTAATCCTCGCCCAAAGGACCTCGCGCCTGGCGATTGTTTACGTCGATCGTGGCCGTGCAGGCCCGATCCGACGGCAACGAGAGGCTCATAGGGTGGTCGGTATCTCGTTTACCGTCCACCCCGGACGGTATTTGAGATACCGACCACCCCTTGCCCCGCCTCTCACCTGGCCGCCGTCGTCCATGGCAACCACGCCGCGCTGGCCTACGACTCGAGTCCCCCTGAGTCCGGCGAACGTTCTGGAAAATAGGCACTCGCGTGCGCTCGTCGGTGGTGCTGCACTAAGGACGCCGGCGCGGCCGCGTACCTCGTCGCCGGCGCCGACTTGCCGAGAGGCATTGCGGTCGATCCACCGTGCGCGCGCAAGCTTCGACATCTAGCTGCCGCGTGCAATACTTTTGACTCTGCCTCTGACCAGTAGCAGCAGATCCAGATTGAGCTCGCGTCGGTGCGGTTCGGAGACGCGCGCCATGGCGTCGTACTTCTGTACGAGCCGCAGCATTGTCATATTGTCATGGTCACCAAGTCAAGGCCTTCGTCCATCGCACTTCCGCGGCGTTCATCTGCGTCAGCGTCTAGGTCCGCCGTCGAGGTCTGCCGGGATCGGAATCTATCACTTGCGTCGTGCTCCGAATCGTCCTGAACGTACAGTGTGATGTCCAGCCGGGCACCAGCGCGACGCCAGACTCCATTCCCACGCTTCCTTCAATGGCGGCGCCACGGGCGGAGGAGCTCAGGAATCGTCGACGACACCAGGAATAACGAACGGCAGTGCCATCGATGGACATGGGGGCTATATCGAGCGCGCGAGGAAGGAGGAACCGAGGAAGGCGCAAAAAGCCTCGCCGCCTGACGATTATCCACGTCGATCGTGGCCGTGCAGGCCCGATCCGACGGCAATGAGGGGCTCATAGGGTGGTCGGTATTTCATTTACCGTCCACCCCGGTCGGTTGCCTCGCGCCGCCGCTCACCTGGCCGTCGTCGTCCACGGGAACCACGCCGCGCTGGCCTACAAGCCTACAAACTCGAGTTCCCGAGTCCGGCGAAGGTTCTGGAACATAGGTGCGCTCCTCGGTGACGCGGACGGCGACTCGCCGAGAGGCATCACCTCCAGGAATGCACATCAAAGCCTCCGGTTCACCGTGCGCGCCGCCTTTAATTTCACTCTGACGGTGTGACCAGACCCGATTGATCGAGCTCGTCGCGCGCGGATCGGAGACGGCCCACGGCGTCGTGCTCCTGTACGAGCTGCAGCAATGTCATGGTCACGTCCATCGAGACTCCCGGCCGTACGTGGCTCGCCGCCAGCCGCCTCCCCCTACCCGGAAATATTCTAATGAGCATATGGATACGTACCCACCCGCTTATGGAACGAGATCCTCTACCATCACGCGCGGTGATGGCAGGGTGCAGTCGACGCATCTCGGCCGTTCGCTCGGATCCTACGCTACGCCTCGCTCGCGCCCCTGCTGCCGCTCCTCGTCCCGCGCCTTTGCCTCACACGCGGCAGCGCTGCCGCCTCGAAGCCCCTCCATCGCCGGAGCCGTGCGCCACCACGGCGAGCCCGAGCCACCGCCATCCGTCTTCCGCCGGCCTCGGGACAACAAGACCACGGCCAGTTTCGATCGCTCCCCGCTGCTGCTCATGTCTGCTCGTGAACGCCATGGCCGGCGGGCGGAGCGGACCAAATCGCCGGTGCTCCGGCGGGCCATGGACTCGGCCGAGGCAAAGAACCGAGAGAGGAGATGGAGGGGAGCTTCCAGGGTGCCTCACCTGCCGCGGAGGCGGACGGAGCGGACGGGATTTCGGAGGAGGGCAGCCACGGGTGATGGAGACGTGGCTGGCTCGAGTCTTCATCGCGACGGCGCTCCGGTGAGAGTCCGCCACGGGGAGCGGCGCGTTGGATGCGGCTTGTCGCGGGGGCGCTCTGGGATGTGCTCACCAGCGGCGGGAATCGAGGGAGGCGGCCGGATTTGGACTGGACAGCGACGAGCAGCGGAGATGGTGGCCGGCGCGGTTCTTGCGGCCGGTGGTGCTCGGCGTCTCGACAGCGCCGAGGAGAGGCGGCAGTTGTGCGGCTTGGCGAGGCGGAACACGGGACGGCGTCAGCTTGGTTCGGCAAAGCCCGTGGACGTCGAATCGGTGATGGCCGGCAGCGGCGCCGGGAGCTTCACGTGGAGGCGGCGCTCCGGTGGACCTCCGGCGATGGGAAGGGGCGCTGCAGTTTCAGCGCGGCACGGGGAAACTTTCGGCGATGCCGGCTCCGGCTCAGGCGGCGGACGGATGGCGGCGGCTCGGGCTCGCCGTGGTGGCGCATAGCTCCGGCGATGGAGGGGCTCCGAGGCGGCGGCGCTGCCGTGTGTGAGGCAAGGCGCGGGACGAGGAGCGGCAGCAGGGGCGCGAGCGAGGCGGAGCGTAGGATCCGAGCGAACGACCGAGATGTGTCGACTGCACCCTGCCATCACCGCACGTGATGGTAGAGGATCTCGTTCCCCCGCTTATCGCCGTTCATTGCCTCGCCGAGATTCGGACTGGGTGCCGTTTGCCTCAGGCGGCGTGAGGGGATTAGTCGGCGGTGCGGGAGATTGAGTTTAAAAGTATAGTAGATGAGGGGAACGCGTTCACACGGTGTACAATCGTTTCTCTCACCCCGTCTCTCTCCAAGAAACGCGTCAGCGGCGGCGGATGGCAGGCCGGCGGCGGCGGCGGATGGCAGGCCGGCAGGGTGCATCTGATGGTCAGGCGGATGGGATCCTCGGCGGATCCGGTGAGCGCACGGCCGATCCGCCGGTTGGAAGGCCGGGAGGGAACCCACTCGTGGCTTTCTGGCAAGGCAAGGAGCCCCGCCGGCATATGAAGAACTGTGAACTTTCATTTACATTCAGATTTCGGAGCTGATTAAATTTCAGTACTTGTTGATCTGCTCATTAACCTTAGCATACCTGCGAACATACTGAATCTGCGATTCCTAGTATGAGTTAAAAGCGAATTAAACTGAATTTGTAGTGTACTTCCATACTGCAAAGCGAATTCAGGTTCGTTAAATTGGTATGGTTGAAACCCAAAAGAGAAGGATTGGTTTGGTCAGCATAGCAAGTCAGTTCTGTTGTCCTTCATTAGACACTGCAAATCAAATTAGTACGGCCCCAATTTGAAGTCCTATATGAGATAATAAACCCAATCCTATAGTCCTATGTTGCTTTGCTTCTCACCATCGCGTCGAAAGCGATGCCTCAGCTAGGAAAAACCTTGCCCTGCAAATGGCTAGCCAAGTAAATGGAGCTGCACGGACGTGTCCTGCCTGCATTTGACTAGGATAACCTAATCACCCGATTGAAGTCTCTAACCGGCGCTTTGGTTGCCTCCTTTGACCATCCCGGTTGATCTTTGCCCGATTAGTTTCGAGTGCGTGGTTAGTTGATTTCGCTTCAATACGTCGCTGCATCTTGCTTGAGTGATCCGCCAATCAATCGATGGAGCTGCTAGTGCTAGCAACTGCTAAGTACAGGTATGATGAATCTAACTGCTCCGTTTGGTCTGAAAAATTTTTGGCAGTACACTTAGTGATATGTCTGCCATAGCTACAGATATAACTTGAAATTATGTTCATTGTGAGAGCTGGTTCATCATTGGCAGTAGTGACTTAGCATGTCTGTAGTCTGGAAGGACTGGCAGTAGTTTCTTTATGTAGATTGTAGCCTTGATTATAGATACAGATTGAGGTCATTTTGTGGGATTTTTGTCCCAGTGATTGAGAATTTTGAGTTCTTGTCAGTGAGGCCTACTAGAACCTGGACTGAATGCCATGCGCAATAAGAGTAACACAATTTTTTAGATATGCAATTTTATTGTACCATGCAATTTTATTTTTGTTGCAAGGCATGCTGTTCAGTAGTTTTGTCTCAATCTGTTCAGGAATGCTGTTCTCAATCTGAAAGGCTAGATCATCAAGTTTTGTCTTACTACTCTCCATCATGATTCTGTCTAGCAGTTAATTCAAAATAAAGAAAATGCATGTACATGTTCAGTCATGCCACATAATTCACCTAATATTTTGATTGGCATAGTTCCATGTGAACTTTCCTTTTTACTCTCACCAGAAAAATGTACTATTGAATTTTGGGTGCGTGGTCCGGGAGCGCCGCCTGTGGCGCAAGTTCCGGGCGCCGTGCCTGCCGGAGGTGGCGTGGGACGTATGTGTTCTCCCCTCTCCAGATCCATTCTACAGATGCTAGTAGCGGTTCCAGACTTTCCAGGCGGACACCCATCGTCCCTATCACGTCTCTCCTTCGTCGGCGTGTGCCCCCTTGCCGGTGATCCTCCTCCCAACCGCAACTTCTCACAATAGCAGCAGCAACGCTATGAACCAATGCGCCGGTGACCTGAATCTCGAGGGCCAAAAGCAGGAAGGACGGACTGAAGTTTTGATCTCGCGACATGGTGAGGCAACGAACAGATCTACCAGTGTGCAGCGGTGGTAAGTGTTCCTCTTCTCTTCAATTTGCATTCACGGTCGTGGGTTGAGAGCACCACGTATCTTTCTGTCCATTCTACACATGCAGGACCAAATCTGAATCATGGCTAATTATGCAGTAAAAGAAGATACAATCAGGATTATGGTATGCCGTTGCTGTCTTATTCTTTAATCTTGATTCATTTAATAGTTATCAGATTTAATGAAGTAGCATCACAGTCCGTACTATTTTACATTGGTTCATGTGATGGTTTTCTGAATACAAATTACATGAACCAGTTCAATCATAGATTCTTCTACACTTTGGATTCTTTGCCCTGTTATCGTGCTTCTGTGGTTAGATACAGTAATGGCAGTGTAGCATTAAGATTCCTTCTACAATTTCGTTACCAGTATATTCTTGCTGAAATATATTCAGATTTCAAACTAACCTGGTAATTGACATCCAATACCTTAGTCAGTCACGTCTTGCTGTTTTGCTACATTATATTTTTTTTATCATATTACATCTGCCATATTCACAAGCTCGCACACACTAATTCATTCAGTTAGAACAAAAATGCAAATATTGGTTAATGCCTTGAGCATATATTAGCACCTTGTTGCAACCTTTTTTCCATATGTAAGAGACTGGTGAACCTCAATTCCCAGCAAAATAATAAATTATCCCCAAACATACAGATATGTTTAAGGCCTTAAAACATCCTTAATATCTATCTAAAAGGTTAAAGCATATAGTTTATCTTCGTTTGTTCCTTTTCCTTACTTTGTACAAACATGGTTCAGATTTAGATAAGATGGTTCCTGACCAAGAGGCGAGGTCTTCTCCAAGCTGACAGTGGACTCAGCTGAGTGCAAGAACTCAACCGGAGCAGGCACAGCAGAGTGAATAAACTCAACAGGAGCAGGTGAAATCGGCGCCGCTGCCATCTGAGCGGAAGTGAATGCAGCAAGGGGAGAGTCAGCGCCCTCGCTGTCGCCGCGAGCTGGCGGGTGAGCACTGAAGGCGGAGTTGAAGTCCGTCGTGGGGCGACCACTGCAAGCGCGGGAAAACCGCGTCCTCCTCGGAGCGCCGGGAAAGGGCCCAACAGGCCCATAATCTTGCGGCCCAGAAGCTCCAGCATTCCGGGGATTCAAAATTTCCGAGATCCCGCCCAGGGAGGGACCCACATCGCCGGGGCAGCCAGGCCACCGGAGAGTTTGGAGAGGGCAGCGCATGCAGAGGTCAGGGAGGGGAAGAAAAGAAGGGGAAATCCCCAAGCGAGACGAGGAGACGAGCAACCGAGCAACTGGACGCGGCTGCCGTAAAGACGCCGGAGCCGCAATCCAGAACCGGGAAACGAGCTGGCGGAATGCAGAAGCAGAAGTTGAGCGTATTCCCAACCATGGCGACCGAAGCAGTTTTGGGAGAGGAGGGGTCAGGCGGTCAGCGAACATCCAGAACCAGGCCCCGGGGACCGAGGGGGAGCCAAGCTTGGCCGCCGGGGGAGTCGACATAGAAGTTGGCAAGGAGGAAGTTGCAGAACGACACACCTGGAGAGGCCCGGATCACGTGCCGACGCGTCGTCGGCCCAGCAGGCACAACGGCCCGTCGAGGACGAGACTCCGCTGACGAGGAGTCCCGTTTGAGGCGCCGCTCAGTCAGACGGGGCGACCCGCGCCCTCGAGGGAGGCCTGGAGTCCAGCTCTCCCGCGACGGGCGTCGAGAGGCCCGCCGGCGGCGGGTGGGCCACGGAACCGTGGCAGCGAGCAGAGTGAAAAGGGGCTGGACCCCCGTCGGAGAGAGAAGGAGCGGAGGTTGAGAGGTGGCGAGGTCGGAGAGAGAAGGAGCAGAGGTTGAGAGGTGGCGAGCGAGGGGTAGGGCGGCGGCGCGCCGAGGGGGAGCGAGGAATACAATTTCATGGAAAAGGACAAAAAAAATTACTCCTTCGAGGTTTCACTAGGATCGTACCTGTACGTTGCTACGGACAATATATAAATAGATAAAATATTACTTTTAGTGCATACACGCGATGATAGAGTTAAGAATAACTTAAATTTGACTATATTAATATAATTTTAATAAGACAAGTGATAAAACTTGAGATAAAATAATCAAACAAATTATAATTTGAAATGGAGTACTTTGAAATTTCAATTTTGGTTTCTTTCAACCTTTCCCACTCGGTCTAAGATACTGGACAACATTGTACACCTATATCTCCGTCTAATTATAAAGAAAATAGGAACATTATAATATTACACATTCTTCACAACTTATATGGTTAGAGAACACCATAAATCTATTATACTGCTCAAGCAATGCAGTTGCCATTTTCCGGTTTATAAATGATTTAAATTGAACCGCAGAATCAATTAAGCAAGTCATTAAAGAGAGACAGCTCCACCACAGGCAGGGAAATTTTCAGAAAGCCTATGCTAAATAAACACATTGCAGAGAAAATTGTTGGCGCCGTTACCCTAATCAACTCACATGAAATGAATTCAGAGCTACACCTAAAATTCCACCTCTGAAAATTTCTTCTCTAACGTGCCAGTACCTGCAACAGATAAGAATTCTTCTCATTAGAAATGTAGAATGCCTATTTTTAAATGGCACTTCTACCATCTTTGTTGAAAGCAACAATTACAATAGAAAGTGAAGCTTCAGATGAAGATCAGGTGCACAGGTTGACCTGTGCTAAAAATCGTAGAGCAATCCACAACATTCTTCTATTACCTGGAACTCCATCACCTCATTCAGCGCTCCTTGAATTCTTGTGTACACAATTTTTAGTGTGAAGGAAATGAAGGGGGAAAAACCCAACAACGCAGGATGACTACTATACCATATGACAAGGTTGCAGGCCCATGACCTGTTGGAAAGCCTGAAACTTCAAACAGAGGAATAATTGTGCTATTGATAGGAAGAATACACATAAGGATCTGTTAGTAAGAAAAAGAATAAGATCTGCTATTGGTGTGCGCGATGAGAAGATATCCAACGTTGTCTAATTGGTGTGCACAATGGTAAGGGTAATAACAAGAGTATTCCACTAATGCATTCCATCAAACATATGCTAGCGGAAACACCTAGGTACAGATCAATTCTGAATACTACAGCTCTAGAATGATTTCCAGAAAAAAAATGCATTAATTAACCATTCACAGGCCTAATTTGAGTTTCTATTTCCCTATTTAGAGGTATGATTAAGCATCATGAAAAATAATATAAATTAATCTATTGCAAACAGCAACTGGCCATCCACACTGTTAGGCTGTAGGAGGAAGAATTGAAAATGCAAAGGTTGATGAAAGCTGAGCATCTGAAAGTGGGGCATGGAAAGCAGCTGAAAGAGAAGCATCACCTTTTCATATACAATGAGTGTTGAAAAAAAAATATCTACTAAAGTGGTCAATGCACAACTGCTCCTGCCTACATCTGCATGCTGCTGTTGCGGTGCGCCTGATGAGTGTGCCTGCACGCTGCATTGTTGGTTGGTTAGGCCTGGATTGGGTATGGGGATAGCCTCGCGGATAGCACATTATCAGCAGAGTCAAGAATAGCAAGAAAGTAAAGCAACAGGATGCAGCAATGTACCATAATCTGAAACCTTCAAAAAGTAGCATATGATCAAAATTATTTAACCATGAGTTATTCATTTCCATAGCTCCTAGCTTTGAGAAGCCAGATCTTTCAGCAAGTATATGAGCGGCGAGAAAGTTGGAGTATAGTACATTGAATAATTCTGTACCTTACCCACGGTCAGAGGAGGCAAGAATATTGTCTAGTGGTGAAAATAAATGTAAGAGAAAATTATCATGGCAATGAACTATCCATCCACTGCTATGCTCACCAGGATCCATCCGTGAAAACCAAAGAAAATGCCTACAGAAAATTGCATTCATTATGTTCACAAGCCCAATGTCATCTCAAGAATCAAGATAGCAGTGCAGCTCATAAATATACCAGAAAATGTTGAAAACACCAAAGTCATATTCAGTGTGCATCAACTGTATGATGTTTTGACTATAAATTTTCTTCACGGACCAACAACTTTGAGGTAAAAATTGTGGTTCAGTGTCTCCAACTTTGACAACAGAACCCATTGCTCAACACTGATTCGATTACAAGATGAGGAACAAATTCCAGTTTTTCTTCTTTGCCCACAGGATAAGAATATAAGAGAATGCATCAAGTAATTAACCAGAATTTATGATCAAAGACATGAACTTGGGAAAGAATTATCTGCCTTCCCAAAACAATCATACATCATATATGAATCTATAACAAACAAAAAAACATTGCTAGGTAGTTCTATGTCTCAAATTCAATCAAATTAAATTAAATCCTTCTCTTTTGGGGATCTTAACCTGAAGCATGAACAACGTGTGAAAACCTAGATCGGGATTATTAGCCTGTCAATTTTACCTGAAATTCCATCATGGCTTGTGGATCGATCGGCCAACCGCCACGAGCAGTTGGCGACAGGGACCTGACGGGCCGCAACGGGGGCTGGGAAGAAGCGGAGTTGACAGCGGAGAGGCGGCAAGCGGCAGCACGGATCTACAAGCTGCTCTCCCTCTCTCTCTCTCTCTCTCTCTCTCTCTCTCTCTCTCTCTCTCTCTCTCTCTCTCTCTCTCTCTCTCTCTCTCTCTCTCTCTCTCTCTCTCTCTCTCTCTCTCTCTCTACTCTTGATTCCATGGCTGGAGAGGGGGCATACCTTTGCTGCTGCGGGGGCTCCGTGGGAGGTGGTCGACGGCGCTGGTGCGGTAGCACCCTCGATCCGAACTGCCATGGAATGAGAGGAGCAGAGGGCTCGCTTGCGCTGGCCACCGCCGTGCCGTCCTGCGCGGAAGTGGGGAGGGGGAATGCCACAGGGATGGACGGCGACGCATCGGCTGCTGCGGGTGCGGGAGGAGGGCCGCGGGAGGTGCGGCGTGCGGACCCAGCAGCTGCGACGCGCGGCGGGAGGAGGCGGAGATGGGTGCGCCGGGCGACCTACCTCCCTATGCAGATAACCGCACATCTCCAAGGCAACACCATAAATCTATTATACTGCTCAAGCAATGCAGTTGCCATTTTCCGGTTTATAAATGATTTAAATTGAACCGCAGAATCAATTAAGCAAGTCATTAAAGAGAGACAGCTCCACCACAGGCAGGGAAATTTTCAGAAAGCCTATGCTAAATAAACACATTGCAGAGAAAATTGTTGGCGCCGTTACCCTAATCAACTCACATGAAATGAATTCAGAGCTACACCTAAAATTCCACCTCTGAAAATTTCTTCTCTAACGTGCCAGTACCTGCAACAGATAAGAATTCTTCTCATTAGAAATGTAGAATGCCTATTTTTAAATGGCACTTCTACCATCTTTGTTGAAAGCAACAATTACAATAGAAAGTGAAGCTTCAGATGAAGATCAGGTGCACAGGTTGACCTGTGCTCGCTCCACCATGGTGAGGGTGGACCGTCGCTCCCCTGCGGCCGGGGGGAAGGGGCCGAGCCATGCTTTAGGCCAGGGCGTCCTTCCTCCTCGCGTTGCTGATTTTGAGATTTTCTGAATGTTGTAATCATTGTTTATCGATGTTGCATCTGCGTCCTTGGCATGTTGCGGCAATGATGATTTTAAATTTTTGTGTTGAAATCGTGTTCATAGATGTTGTACTGGTTGCAATAATTTTTTTAGTGTTGCAGCTGTATAATTTTGATGTTGCAGTAGCCTTGTTTTGATGTTGCATGAAGTTTAATTGGATGTTTCATATGAAATTCGATTAGATGTTTCATATGAAATTAGATGTTTCATGAAATATGATTTGATGTTGCGGCGGGAATTTTTACTCAACTCATGTAGCATCTAGATGATATTCGATGGAGTGAGTTTCTATGCGTGCCCCCGATGTTGCAACCGATAAATTTTCATGTTTCAGATATTGTTCTATGATGTTGCATATATTATTTTTGGTTGTTGCAAAAGTTTACATGTTGCATGCAACGTTACATGCATGTTGCGGCGGGATTTTTGGTGCTACAGTACCGTCCGATATTTTAACTGCCATCGGACGTCCGGGCGCTAGCGCTACCCTAAGAATTTTATATGTGAACACTATAAATGAAAATCAAATTTAGTCATGGTAGCCAAAGTATCTCTAAATCTACACAGATTACAGAAATAGTAATAAACTTCAGAAAGGTCCAGAAAAAAACTATAGTAACAAAGATCTAATTGCATTCGAGCATTTCACCTATAAATCACCATTGTCAACACAAGAACCATGAACCATGTAGAACTATTCTGAAGTTAATGCAACAAAAAACGGTCACCCTGCTATTTCATAACTGTGATACCCACCATACAATGCAGATGTTCCTTTAACAATCTAACTAATTTCACATTGTGAACGCACTTGCATTCCCTTCCATTACTTTACCGAAGGTACATGAGACTCCTTTCCAGCTTCGAACCATTCTAACATGGTAGTTGAAAGAAAGTGAAATCAATTGCGGTGAAGACTGCTCACCTGCTTCTTCTCGAGGAACATGCTCACGTCAGTTTGGACGCTCTTCCCGGACTCGTCCGCCACCGTCGATAACAAATAGCAATCCAGCAATTAAAGGGCTAATAAACCTAACAGTAATCTATACTTCAATGAATATAGCTAGGTTAACAAACCTGAACTTCAACCACATCTCAATGCATGTGATGATGGTAGAGATGGAAAGAACAGCAGGATTTGGTTTTCTAGAAAATGCCATCCCTGTGACATTGCCATCGTGATCAATCACCGGTCCTCCATTGCCAGCCTGCATCAAATAAATACAACTGAGACAAATTAGCAATTAAGCAACAAAACATTCCAAAAATTTAATTATTGCTATAATAATATATACCACAGGAACTTCACAGCTGAGAAACATCTGGTAGCTCCGGTCTAAATAATCTGATTCCTCCAACCATAAAATTTCACCATGCTTAACCCTCAAGGACAATCCACCGTCCCTAGCCAAGACAAAAACCTCCTGATCATATTCTGGCCCAGATCCAATAGAAGGGCGTTGCAGCGGAAGGTCTACATCTATCTCTAGTAGAGCAATATCATAATGATC
>OAMR01000238.1:1632662-1648429 GCA_900205405.1 Echinochloa crus-galli | reverse complement strand
ATCGGACGTCCGGGCGCTAGCGCTACCCTAAGAATTTTATATGTGAACACTATAAATGAAAATCAAATTTAGTCATGGTAGCCAAAGTATCTCTAAATCTACACAGATTACAGAAATAGTAATAAACTTCAGAAAGGTCCAGAAAAAAACTATAGTAACAAAGATCTAATTGCATTCGAGCATTTCACCTATAAATCACCATTGTCAACACAAGAACCATGAACCATGTAGAACTATTCTGAAGTTAATGCAACAAAAAACGGTCACCCTGCTATTTCATAACTGTGATACCCACCATACAATGCAGATGTTCCTTTAACAATCTAACTAATTTCACATTGTGAACGCACTTGCATTCCCTTCCATTACTTTACCGAAGGTACATGAGACTCCTTTCCAGCTTCGAACCATTCTAACATGGTAGTTGAAAGAAAGTGAAATCAATTGCGGTGAAGACTGCTCACCTGCTTCTTCTCGAGGAACATGCTCACGTCAGTTTGGACGCTCTTCCCGGACTCGTCCGCCACCGTCGATAACAAATAGCAATCCAGCAATTAAAGGGCTAATAAACCTAACAGTAATCTATACTTCAATGAATATAGCTAGGTTAACAAACCTGAACTTCAACCACATCTCAATGCATGTGATGATGGTAGAGATGGAAAGAACAGCAGGATTTGGTTTTCTAGAAAATGCCATCCCTGTGACATTGCCATCGTGATCAATCACCGGTCCTCCACTGCCAGCCTGCATCAAATAAATAGGAATGAGTTAAATTAGCAACTAAGCAACAAAACATTCCAAAAATTTAATGCTATAATAATTACCACAGGGGGTTCACAGCTGAGAAACATCTGGTAGCTGTGGTCTATATAATCTGATTCCTCCAACCATAAAATTTCACCATGCTTAACCCTCAGGGACAATCCACTGTCCCTAACCAAGACAAAAACCTCCTGACCATATCCTGGCCCAGATCCAATAGAAGGGCGTTGCAGCGGGAGGTCTACATCGATCTCTAGTAGAGTGATATCGTAATGATCCTGGAAGAATAGAAATTGTCCATCCAAGAAGGTTCTATTCGGCATGCCAACAGAAATATGAAAAAATGGGATTTGGTTAGACATTGTTAAGTTGTGCAATACTTTCAAGAATCAAGACTAGGGATGGAATAAATAACTGATTGAAAAAGACGTCACCAAAACAACAAGGACACCATAAAGACAAACGAGAGCAAGGAAACAAAGCTGGAAGTGATAATTTTGTAATGTTGCCCACAGGCAGCAACACCTGTGTATTGTTCAGGTAGGCACATAGGTCATGGAGATGGTATGTAAGAAGGGTAAGATGTTATCATCAAGAAAGCTGAGGTGTCAACTATGACTAACAAAAGAACTTGCATGCTATCACAGTTAAATAGACACCATAAAATCTGCTACAGGGATCCATATAAAGGAAGTACTATAGAATTGAACAAGCAAGACAAGAGGATGAAAAAAAAAGAAAAGAGAAATTTTACAATGATTGGGATTAATGAGAGCCATCCGTTTTAAGAAATTGGATGGTGGAAATAAAGGAAGTACCCAGAGGTACCTAAATAGAGGTACCCAGAAGTACCGAGAGGTATCAAATTTGTGGGACCAATTACCAAAAATAGTGGGACCCACTATTGATTTAATATTTTTTTTCAAAATTAAAAAAAGGACATAGGGGTAATTTCCCGTAGGTGGATTTTCTTTCTCATCGTTGATTTTCGGTGGGTAACCGGTAAAGTTGTCGTTGTTTTTTTTTTCACTTCACCATGTCGTCGATCTCCCGTGGGTAGGGGTGGTAAAGGGCCCTCACTTTTGTACTAGAAATTTTAAGGATCGGGCCGGATTAGGGCCGGGCCAAAATAATACTAGTTTTTGAGCTAAATTTTGTTAGGGCCAAGTTAGATTGTGAAGGAACAAACGGGCCATGATCCGTTACCACCCCTACCCGTGGGTAACAGCATTGTCGCTTCGCTCCGTACTCGCACAAGGCCATCGAGGAGGCCAGAGTGGGTGGTACGGCCGCTGACGCGCAGCTCCGGCGTGCTGCTGGACAGGGCGGCATGGCCGCTGTTGCGCAGCTGGACGTGGTGGCGCGCTGCTTGCCGGGGTGCTGCGGGCTAGGGGGTGGGGCGCCGCGCACGAACGCTGGTGCATGCGGGGCGGGACGGCCGACGCCGGACAAGGCGGCAGGGGCCGGGCGGCGCACGGGGCATCGGGCGAGGCGGTTGGGGATGCCAACGTGGGACGTGGTGGCCGGGGGGCAGTGGCGGACAGAAATTATTTTGACGCCTAGGGCCACTTGCTAAAACGACTAGACTATCAAAACCCACTCACATGACAATATAACGGTAATACGATACGATAGCGCACAAAGGCAACTAAAACCATGATGCCTCGATCGATGTTGCGGCGAGCGGCGGTGTGGGTGCAAGAATGACGGGAGGTTTTTTTTGTTCGCGGACGAGAGAACGATGATGGCCAGTCCGGTTAGTTTTCATTGCTTGTTACCATAATATCCTTTTACCATTTAATTTAACTTTTTATTAAAAATATTAGGTACTTTCTGATACCTATGGGTACCTCTCCAATCATTGTAAAACAGCTCGTTCTAAAATCGTCAGTAGTGGGGGTACATTACTTGATCCCCTACCTAAGGTAAAAAACAGAACTTACGGTGTTAGATTTCATGGAGCATGCAAGTCCTTTCCTTTAGGTGTATTATAGGAACTTGCAGTGTTAATCTTCATCACTTTAGATATTGGTTTCAAGGACGTTATTGATTGGACTGCATAAGATTCTCATGGGCCACGGCATCTCATATTATCAAGCCGTCATGTTTAGGTCACTATTAGAATGCACTGGTTCCCGTGGGATTCCCGCTGACCCATGATGATGCCAGTACATTGTGATCTCCTCGACCCATCTGCAAACACAGACCATGATACTGTCACCATCTAGGAAGAATTGATTGCGTGAATATTGCTACAAGTTTATCAGTTTATTTTACCGTGCGTGGTGGAGGAAATATTTACGATGGAGCGTGCCGCACCCCTAAGGATGCAAGTGGGTTGGCTTTGGGTCAACCAGTGTCCAACCCACTCGACCCAATATGAAAAATTAAACAAATGGGTTAACCCAAATACTAAACAGAGGTTACCCAAAAACCCGACGGGTTACCCAAAAAACAATCGCTCATGCGGTCGGCTATACTCAAAACGCTGAAGCTGTTTCTTCTTCGTTTCTTGCGCCAGGCGGCTGACAGACCTGCTCCAGGAGCACCAGGAGGAGG
This sequence comes from Echinochloa crus-galli, assembly GCA_900205405.1. NCBI lineage: Eukaryota > Viridiplantae > Streptophyta > Magnoliopsida > Poales > Poaceae > Echinochloa > Echinochloa crus-galli. The sequence goes on along the minus strand of OAMR01000238.1, from coordinate 1,645,105 downwards.
AGCCCATCCTCGAGGCGCCGCGACACCGCTTGGCCATCGACCATCAAGGCCTGCGCCCGCCGGGGTGCGCCGTCAGGAAGCGGCGAGGGCGTCAGCGTCACCGCCGGCGCTGCCGGTGGTGGCACCTTGCTGTGCGGTGGCTACAGGACCGTGAGGAAGGCTCTGCGGTGGGGCGACCTCGCCGGCTGCTTAGCTTGCGGGTGCGGCGCGCGCCAGAGGTTCCGCCGCCTGCCGCGCTCCGGGGACATTGGCGACCGCTGCGAAGTCGTTAGCGAGCTCGACGGCGACTGCAGGAGGCAGCTCAGCCCGGTCTCTGTCCTGGAGCTGCACTCCGACGAGGAATCGCCCGTGCTTAGCAATTGTAAGCGCACTAATGGGAATAAAAAGATAATTCGTCACTGCAAGTCTGCAACACTGCAATTTTCGTCTCAGATTGGGAGAGGATAAGCAGCTTTATCCTGTCAGTGGCGTCGCCTCCCGTGTCCCGTGCCCGCCGGCGGGGCTTGGCTCTACGACGTCGTACCCGTCCTTCCTCTGCCCCGGCGCCTCGCTCCTCCGCTGGGGGCTCGCCTCCGTCTTCCTCCCGCAACGACGCGCCTCGGCCTCCCGCCCTCGTCATGGCGCTCCCGGTGCCCCTTCCAGCTCCCGCCGCCGCTCGTGCCATCCGTGGGCATCGAGCGCGAGCCGGCCCCCGAGCGGTGGGGCGACGCCGAGCTCGCGGCGTACACGCGCCGGCGCCGGGTGCGGAGGGGCCCGCTAACGGCGGACATCGCGGCGGACGCCGCACCGGCTCCGGATTGGGTTACCCAGTAACCTAGACTGCTTGGAACTATTTAGCACCAAAGTATAATGGGTCGGCCTAGTGGGTATATACACTGGTATTTGTAATTTGGGTAATGGGTCAATGGGTCGACCCATCAAAACCTACAGGCCGAGTCACGAGCGCATAGTAGATCAGTAGATCGAGTTTTTTTTTTGTTGAGAACAGTAGATCGAGTTGGTGGGCGAGAGAGTATGCATGCTTCAAAGGCAGTGTAGCGCGCCGCGCATCAAGCTTCGTTCACCCCTTGTCCCAAACTCCCAATGCAAGATTGAGAGATGGCTCCGCCAGAGGAACGTGGGTTGCCAGTTGTCCCTCCTTCGATCGCTTCCCCTGTCTTCTCATTGACCACGCATTTCATCACCGAGGGCGTCAGCGTCACCGCCGGCGCTGCCGGTGGTGGCACCTTGCTGTGCGGTGGCTACAGGACCGTGAGGAAGGCTCTGCGGTGGGGCGACCTCGCCGGCTGCTTAGCTTGCGGGTGCGGCGCGCGCCAGAGGTTCCGCCGCCTGCCGCGCTCCGGGGACATTGGCGACCGCTGCGAAGTCGTTAGCGAGCTCGACGGCGACTGCAGGAGGCAGCTCAGCCCGGTCTCTGTCCTGGAGCTGCACTCCGACGAGGAATCGCCCGTGCTTAGCAATTGTAAGCGCACTAATGGGAATAAAAAGATAATTCGTCACTGCAAGTCTGCAACACTGCAATTTTCGTCTCAGATTGGGAGAGGATAAGCAGCTTTATCCTGTCAGTGGCGTCGCCTCCCGTGTCCCGTGCCCGCCGGCGGGGCTTGGCTCTACGACGTCGTACCCGTCCTTCCTCTGCCCCGGCGCCTCGCTCCTCCGCTGGGGGCTCGCCTCCGTCTTCCTCCCGCAACGACGCGCCTCGGCCTCCCGCCCTCGTCATGGCGCTCCCGGTGCCCCTTCCAGCTCCCGCCGCCGCTCGTGCCATCCGTGGGCATCGAGCGCGAGCCGGCCCCCGAGCGGTGGGGCGACGCCGAGCTCGCGGCGTACACGCGCCGGCGCCGGGTGCGGAGGGGCCCGCTAACGGCGGACATCGCGGCGGACGCCGCACCGGCTCCGGATTGGGTTACCCAGTAACCTAGACTGCTTGGAACTATTTAGCACCAAAGTATAATGGGTCGGCCTAGTGGGTATATACACTGGTATTTGTAATTTGGGTAATGGGTCAATGGGTCGACCCATCAAAACCTACAGGCCGAGTCACGAGCGCATAGTAGATCAGTAGATCGAGTTTTTTTTTTGTTGAGAACAGTAGATCGAGTTGGTGGGCGAGAGAGTATGCATGCTTCAAAGGCAGTGTAGCGCGCCGCGCATCAAGCTTCGTTCACCCCTTGTCCCAAACTCCCAATGCAAGATTGAGAGATGGCTCCGCCAGAGGAACGTGGGTTGCCAGTTGTCCCTCCTTCGATCGCTTCCCCTGTCTTCTCATTGACCACGCATTTCATCACTACTACGGATTAAGTACGTACCGTCGATTTTGAAGCATCATTACTGTCCAAATATAAACCGTCGGTAACAAAACGACAGTTCTAAAACATCATGACATGGATGTTAGTTGGAGCTATCCCTCGTTAACTCCTTTGTTTCTTCTTGCGTGCCAACCCACTGACCCAGCAGGCCAGCACGTACCTCGATCATTTGGATTCCGGCCAGCCGCCCAGCCCTGCTGCACCATGCATGCATGCCGCCCGTCCTCGATCTGGCGACTAGCTTGCTAATCAGGCAGGGGTCAATGTCAGGCGTCGTTCCCAGGGGGTGGTGTGCAGGACCCAGCTGCAGTGAGAATGAGCGCGGCAACGGTCGCCGTCTCGCGGATCACGTGGCGACCGTCGGAATTGGCCGGTCTCCCTCTCCGGCGACGGGCGGCGGCGGGTATGGAGCGGCGCTCGTAGTCGTGCCGACGTGACGACGGCGGTGGGTGGGTGGCCTCGGTTCTCCGTTGAACTTTAGGGGTAAAGGCCTAGTAGCTCGGACGGTGATTGATTGATCACGGTCACCGCGTGATAGGCACGCGTGCATGTTTAGCGAAAAGGGGTTTACTCAAATGGTAGCCTAAATAAATGTTAGATTCTATAAAATGTCTTCGTTCGAGGAAATTGTACACAGTCTGCGTGATTCGCTCACGTACTTGAAATATTGGGAGGTTTGTAGGTGCTGTTAGTTGTCAATAATCGTAACATTTCGAAGACTATTTTACGTATACATATAAAAGTTTGGAACTCGGTCGATACTACAGGTGTTAGTATGTAGATAACACGTACGTAGTACATTGCTTTATACTAGACGTGGGTGATACTGATACACGATTGGTCATGGGAGTGCGCAGAGTGGGCGAGAACAGTCCGTTCAAAATCAATTTCTTTTTTTTTTCTCCATTTTCGTAACGAAGGTGGATTTCCTTTTTTTTCAGTTCATGGTAATAGTGGTGCATAAAACAAAAAAGGGCAAAGAGCACGTTAATTTGGACACGATTAAACTGCAGCTGCCAGCGGGACAGAAAAAAGTGTGGCGTACATCACGTGTTATGTGAACATAAAAAAAAGGGCGAAAACATTGTGACATGCGTACCTAAGGGCACCCGCAACAGTTATCATCATTTTGCTCTCTATTCTTATTTTAATCGTTTCGGTGTGTTAGAGTAAAGAATCTCAATTTTATAATGGTAGCCAGCAAATACGAACGATGGCGGTGTGTTCTAGCCAATTTCGTGAAATAACGGTGTCCCACAGCAAATTTTGCCAATTTTTTTATCCTCCCCATCAACACCTTCTTCTTTATCTCCGGCTAGCCGTCTTCGAGGTTAGGACTGCCGGGTTAGAGTTTCGGGGTTAGAATTGTCGGGCTAGGGTTCGGGGTTAGGAGTTCGGGTTGACGCGGGCTGCTCATCGCCGCCTGACCTAGAGGGAGGTCTGGCGGCAGCAAACCGGCACGGCAGAGGAGGCGGGCGGCGGGGTGGCTGAGGCCAGGGGACGGGGGCGCCGCCAGCCGGGCGGAGGAGGCCGGCGGTTAGGGCCAGGGTCGGGCGGGGGAACCCACCGGCGTTGGAGAAGACGACGGGACGCTGGCAACGACGGACATCCATGGAGGGCGGCGCTGCGAGGGGGCGTGGCGCAGGGGGTGCTGGAGGGGTGGTCGGTGCTGACAAATCCTAGTCCGCCGGCGCCGGGCGGGACGACGGAGGGGCTGGGCGGGGGCGGCGGCCGCGGGAGGCGTCGGGGGTGGTGGACTCAGATCGGACGGTGCAAAAATCGAGTGCGGAAGGCTCCTCCAACACTCTAGTTTTACATATACAGATCCAAAAGGTAGGGCCTCGCTAGCGCGCCCGCGGGAGATGGGGCTGGATGGGCTGAGTAGGGCCTCGCTAGAGTAGGGGTTTGAATAGGGTCCGTGTTGGGGTGGTGTTTCTTTGTCTATGGTTCCTACTTTTTGTGTTGGGGTTTGGGTAGGGGTCTTGCTGGAGTTGCTCTTGCCTGTTTGCTTGTATCCAGGATACGAAAAGGAAGTGTTTGGATGCCTTGTCAATCTTGGCCCGCTAGACACCCAGTCGCTGTTATATTCTACGTCAAATTATTATATTGACATTGCTATTTTTCTGTGCAGTCTTTGAGTCAAGCAACATGCTTCTCGATGCTTTCATGAAATATATTATCTGCTTTAAGCATTAAATCTCTACTTAATTATAAAAGTAATGATTGCTTTTTTGGTACGTCATAAATTTACAATAAAAACTCTGAAAGTTTTATTATTAGCCCGCAGTCCTTTTATTAAATAACTTTTTATCCAAAGAAACCCCATAGAGCCCGCCCCATCCTATCTGCCGGTTATTTGTTTGGTCCGTTGTTTTCGTCCGTCATCTTGCGTCGCGCGAGTCCTGCTCGGTCTGGTGCTATGAAACGCCAAACGATGGAATAGTGCCCGACCAGAACTCATCCGCTTATGCACCACTCCCTTGGACGGCCAAGACTCACCGGATGGTATACAAGTAATATAATTAAGAACACGAACTCAAGAAGACGTCCCTCCTGTGTCTGTTCCCCTCTATGTTTATTTGTTTTGGCCGAGGCTCATGGGTCCTCACCGTGGAGCAGCTTGCGAGGCTGCAGGTCGACGCGGCGCCGCATGCACACGCCGAGATCGAATCTGGAGGGCGCCGAGTCTGACCAGGCACTAATTAAATATGCCGGTTTGGGGAGGTCCGGTGCTGATCTCCGGCAAGCTTTTTTGGAGTCCATACGAGCTCGCGATAACGCTATGTAATTTTTCCAATTTGTCAGGAGAAGTAGCTGAGAGAGGAGCGGGCTGGCTGCTTTAGTGCTTCACTTGTACCGAATAAGAGAGGGGAATCGGCGATGGGCTGGTTGGATTATTCTTCTCGTGCTTGGCGTCAGCAAGGGGAAGGAGATATTCTGTTTGTTTGCATCTGGTGCGCGAGAAAGGAGAAGGGAACAACCAACCTATCTTTGTTACTAAAGCACGTAAGGTTTGGTCCTACGTTAAATTTTTGTATCACTGTATGTGGGCCTCTCTGCCATGCTTTTGCGTAATATCTCTCGCTTCATCCACCAATCCGAGTAGCTCATGTCATGCACCTCTTGTACGTGAGCGCCAACAACCAAGGCTTGTCCGTGAGCACCAGCAACCAATCAGGAAAATTTGCTCTCTCCATATAGGATTTATAAGTCGTTTTAGATAAGATTTTAGTTAAACATTGGAAATATAAATCACGAGTAGCTTTTAACTGTTGAGTTTGAAAATGTGAAAACTATATGAATAGATTTGTCTTATTTTTTTAAAAAAGTATACATATATTATGTTTGAATAAATATTTTTGTAAAAATAAGAAGTTAAAGTTGTGTTTTGGAGACCGTGTCGTTGTCCAAAACGACATCTAAATCATATACAAAGGGAATATGTATAAGTTAACCGTAGCAACGCACGGACATTGTGCTAGTATTTATATAACTACCTTTTTATACTCCTTCAGATAGTGTTAGCATGCAGTAGACCTTAGCTCCTCTGAATCGTATGCTTACAGTAAAGGTAGATGGCTGGGTTTCATAGATTACTCGGAGATAGTTTCAACATGTATACTCCGAGGCAGAGGTGTTGTTGCAATGTTTCTTTCTCTCTTTTTTCTGTCCATATTGTGTGTGGAGAAGCTGTAAGATTATTTCTAACATTGTTAGTTTATCTCATATCATATGCGTCCATGCTCGTAATCTCTACCTAATAATAATTATAAAGCAAGGATTGATTCAACGGTACGTCATAATTTCAAAAAAAACCCTTGATCTCTTTAAGAATCAACCCACCGTCCTTATTTCTTTGCGCCTAACAATTACTCGACCGAGCCGGCCGCGAGGCCGCGCACGTGGCACAGGCGGACTCCTGCTTCTCCCGCGCGTGGACTTCCGGTGTCCTGTCCCTGTGCATCACGGTGGATGATTTTTGGCAAAATATACAGGGCCGTCTCTAAGTTTTGGAGGCCCTGGTGCGAAACACAAAGTGGGGGCCCTATATTATTGAAAAAATATAAATAACCAAAATATAGTTTGAGTTCATGATGGTGGACTGAGTATAATTGGAATCGAGTTCAAGTCACACTACAAATCTAATCTCCAGAGTCCAGACGACCAGACTACAGTCTACAAGTACATCATTAGTCGCCGGTCGGATCGATCTGATGCCCTGAATCCTGAATCCTGATGAATGAAAAAATAATCATTGCCTTTGCCTACACAAATAATAACAGATTTATGCATGTGATTGCTAGTTTGCTACGGCTGTACCTGTGGTGACGAGGTTGCAATTGCTGAATTGCACGCTTGAAGCCTTGAAGCGCTTCCGTCCGTGGCTGGTGCCGGGCACTCGTCGACTCCGTCACTTTCACTTGGCGTCAGCGGCCGCACACGAGATTCAGGGTTTAGGCGTAAGCCGTGGAGAAGAAAGCGAAGCGTGGGCGACTCGGCGTTGGTTCGGCTTCCGATTCGCGAGACCGTCGATCGTCAAAGGCCGGAGGCCCCCTCGTCCGACTGCGGCTCGCGCTCGGCCCAGCGCCCTGATTGCCTGAAGGCTTAGATGGGGGCCCCAAAATTTTGGGGGCCTGGTGCGGTCGGCCCAGTTGCACCGGGTGATCGACGGGCCTGAAAATATAGCTTCTGTTTTTACTCCTACTATACATGGCAACAAATATTAATCGATCAGTATATATACAGCAAGAACCGGCTAAGATGATTTGCCCCGCCGCGACGAGCAATGTGATACTGATGGACGTACGTATCGTCGTGGATCCGAACAAACACATGGAGAGAAATTTGTAGGTTTTCGTCCATTTTATTTACATTCACAATGCGGATAAAGCCAAAATACCGGTAAGAGCATGTGAATTTCATTGTCATGGTGTTTGCTATTTTTTAAAAATATGGTGTTTGCTTATAAATATGTGAAATAAATAATTGTTAAGTTTTTTTATGCCACAGTATGGACAAATATGCGGTCAACTTTACGATCATCTAAAAGAAGAATTTAGTTGATATCTATTTTATCCGTAGCAACGCACGGGCATATTTGCTAGTATTATTTTATAAGAGCAAGTACAATAGCCTTCTAACCAAGCTAATTAATATTAATATTTTTACTGATGTGAAGAAGAGAAATAAAGATAGAGAAGATAGCTTGGCTCTCATGCAAGCAACAAGCTGATCACGGACTTCTAGATAGATGTGGGACCAGATGAAAGAGGATGTGAGAGTGAACATGAAAGAGAAAGTGATAAATGGTAAAAAAGATCAGATAACAAGAAGGACTTTCGCCCGCTCGGGTCGTCTCCGCCCAGGCGACTCGGGCGGCGCCGCAGCCCCCACCTCGCCTCCCCTCCCCGCGGTGCGGCGCCATTGAGCGCGAGCTGTGGAGGCGGCCGGCAAAGCGTGGCCGGCGGAAGAGCGCGACCGCGCGCGCGTACGGCGGTGATGGTGGCAAGGCGCACGACGCCAGGTGCGACGAGCGTGCGTGTGGGCCGGCGGGAGGAGGCCGAGGCCGCGGTGGCGGCGATTCGGCGCCGGCGTGAAGACAGCGGCTTGGGGATAAGTTCGGCGGCGACTTGGTATGGTGCTCCGACAGCAAGCGTCCTCCGGCTGGGACGGCAACAGCAGTGATGGTGGCTAGGCCGGCTACGGCGAACGCGTGCAACAGGGCTAGACTCTCCGGGCGAAAGCCCTTGACGGCGGCGCCTTCGAGCGTCGCTTTCCCTGTTGAGGGCGTCATTCAGGAGCTACAACCCTGCTGCACGAGTCTCTGGGTGAAAACCCGGTCCAGCTCCTGGACGAGCGACGGCGGCGCCTGTGGGCGTCGTGACCTCCTTGGAGGCGTCGTCTCTAGAGACACGGTCGCCCGTCATATTGCTGCGTTTGCTCCGGCTGGTAGGATAAATCTGTCGGAGGGCATGCGAACATGGGGATTGTCTACCTCACGTCAAGACGCCTGCTCTACGGTTGGGGGCCGACGGTCGTCATACGGTTGTTGTTCGGCTGCTTGCAGCGCTCTGCGGCGCCTGGTGTTGCATGGCAACCTCCAGTGCGGTGCGGGACTGCGTTGAAGGACGGCGCTTGCGGCAACAAGAACTGGTGACGACTTGGCCTGCAGCGGATCGCGGCAGGGTGGCCAGCACAGCTGAACTCTCCTGGTGCGGTACAACGTCGGAAGGCGGCGCGGGCGACATCTTCGGTCTTCTGACTTGATGGCGGTGTCTTATGCGAAGGGGAAAGCAACGTGATGATTCGAACCACGGCGGTGGTCTGGAGGTCTGAGACAGTTCCCGGGGGGCGGGGCACCTCTTCTTGCTTCCTTGACGGCAATCCTCGAGACGAGTCCAGAGCGTGGTGCCGTGTGGCGGGGTTGAGGCCCCCGCACACGAGAGCGAGGCGTGCTGAGTGGCGGGTTGGAGGTCCCCGCGCACGCGAGAGACGGCGGATGTGGCGAGGCCCCCGCGCGTTGAGTTGCTTCGGACTCGGTAGTTTCATGTCGTCGGGCGGTTGGTTGGGTGTAGCAGCACGACGGCGGTCGGTCCTGCACAGCAGTGGCCCTCTAGGTGTGGTGGTGTCTGCCTCTCCGGCTTCTTTATCGGCGCCGGCTTGCTTCAGTGGTTCGTTACCCGCAGGTGTGCGGTTGTAGGTGGAAGTCGCGGCTGTGATGTCCTTTTTGTCGTTGTGAGTTGTGTATGACCGTGTTGATGTCCCAATCCAACCGGTCAGCGTGCGTAGTCGAGCGGTAACCCGTGTTGACGTCCCAATCCAACTGGGCGAGTTTGTTGTTTGTTTTTCTTTTCTTTTCTGTTTCCTGCCTATGGCCTGCCAGGACCGTAGTCTTTTATTTTTTCTGCTATATTAATAGAAACTCACTCGTCGAGTGTTGTTCGTTCAAAAAAAATAAATAGTAAAAAAATAGTAATGTGTAGACAGGTAATAGACTACTTGTTGTATGACTTGGCTCTAATGTCTTATTATAACTAATAGCTACTCCCACTGTCCTATAATTATTACAGGGTATCTTAGAGTTTTTAGGATATATTAGAGAGACTAATAAAAGACGCATGTACCCCTAAGTTATTACTTAAAAAATTGTATTGTCAAATTATTTTAATGACAGTTGCAAGTACCAATGGTCCAACTTGTGTTTATCCACCAATCACCCAAAACAACCACACTAACTCCATGACGAATTAAATTTGGGCTGGGGAATAGTCTACCATTCTCATTGTTGCAAGCACCAATGTATTGTATTTGAGTATTATAAATTTTGAACTCTATAATGTCTTGCATTGCTAGACGAAAGGAGTGAGCACTTATCTCAATTATTAATCTTGCTCTAACAATGTATCATGCAGCAAACTGGATGCATGTAAGATCTCTGCATCAATGAAATAGGGCACAACTGTTGTTAATTAAAAACATTAAATAAATTGGATGCGAGCCGTATGAGATCAAAACCTTATCTCTTTTACGGAAACGGTGGAGCGCGCGTATTGACTACAGTAAGTTCTTTTTATTTTTGAGGGAAAGATTTACCGCTTACATTAAAGAGCTAGGGTCGGTGTATGAGAGTTTTTTTTTTTGAGATTACACAGTACAACGCAGACGCTCACACACGCACGCACACTCACCCCTATGAATACACGTACGCAAACCCTACCCCTATGAGCACCTCCGAAGACTGAGAAGAGCACCGGTAGATAGCGTCGCCAAGCCGCCTACAGTAAGTTTTTTTATTTTTGAAGGAAATGTGTACTGCTTATATTAAAGAGCTAGGGTTGGTGTATGAGAGTTTTGGTAGACTACAGTAAGTTTTTTTTTTTTTGAGGGAATGGTAGACTACAGTAAGTAATTCGCTGGGGAATAGAACTTGGGCTGGCCGGAAGGAAAATGAGAACACATTAATTGGGCTTTCAGGCCAACAATTGGGCCAGGCCGGCCAGCCCAAGAGGTAATACCCTTACTTTTTTTTTGGCAACGGTAATACCCTTACCTTAAGATGGCGTTTGGTTGGGTCATTTTACTCCGTGATCTGATTGCACTGGTAAGCGATTACGTTACTTTCTGTTTGTTTATCTTGGCACGTAAACAGATACGGTGCTATCCGTTACGGTGTTTCATAAACTTGATTCCGCCCAGCTCTTCGCGTTAACAGATACCATCCCGCGTCCCTCGTTCGGTCCACCAGGAAAAAAATATTCTGCTGCTAAACTAGCGAGCAAGCATGGATGTAGATGTGGCTGGAAGCGCTTTGTCCTGCCACGTACGTGCACGAAGAGGGCTATGCGATACCGTTACGGCGTCCTACCAAACAAAGTCCGTATTAGTTTACATTGTTTTCATTCACGGTGCTATCAGATACCGTTTGCGTTTAGTTTCCATCTCTCAAACAAACAGCACCGTGCTAACCAAGCTAATTAATATTTTTACTGATGTGGAGAAGAGAAATAAAGATAGAGAAGATAGCTTGGCTCTCATGCAATCAACAAGCTGATCACGGGCTTTTAGATAGATGTGTGATCAAATGAAAGAGGATGTGAGAGTGAACATAAAAGAGAAAGTGATAAATGGCAAAAAAGTAGTAATGTGTAGACAGGTATTAGACTACTTGTTGTATGACTTGGCTCTTATGTCTTACTATAACTAATAGCTACTCCCTCTGTCCAGGGCATCTAAAGTTTTTAGGATATATTAGAAAGACTAATAAAAGACGCATATACCCCTGAGTTATTATGTGGAGTTTTTAATACATATTAGAGAGACTAATAAAAGACGCATGTACCCCTAAGTTATTACTTAAAAAAATATATTGTCAAGTTGTTTTAATGACAGTTGCGAGATCCAATGGTCCAACTTGTGTTTATCCACCAATCACCCAAAACAACAACACTAACTCCAAGACTAATTAAAGGAACAATGATTTAAATATAACTAGGATGTCTTGTATTTGAGTACTATAAATTTTGAACTCTACAAGTCTTGTATTGCATGACGAAGGGAGTGAGCACCTATCTCAATTATTAATCTTGCTCTAACAATGTATCATGCAGCAAACTGGATGCATGTAAGATCGCTGCATCAATGAAATAGGACACAACTGTTGTTAATTAAAAACATTAAATAGATTGGATGCGAGCCGTATGAGATCAAAACGTCTCTTTTACGGAAACGGTGGAGCGCGCATATCGCCTACAGTAAGTTTTTTTATTTTTGAAGGAAATGTGTACTGCTTATATTAAAGAGCTAGGGTTGGTGTACGAGAGTTTTGGTAGACTACAGTAAGTTTTTTTTTTTTTAGGGAATGGTAGACTACAGTAAGTAATTCGCTGGTGAATAGAACTTGGGCTGGCGGGAAGGAAAATGAGAACACATTAATTGGGCTTTCACTCCAACAATTGGGCCAGGCCGGCCAGCCCAAGAGGTAATACCCTTACTTTTTTTTTTGGCAACGGAATACCCTTACCTTAAGCTGGATCGGGCAGCCCGACCAAGTTCTCGACGCCGGAAAGGGCTGCGAGCTGAATGGTAAGGCCTTGTTGTGTTGTTAGTTCCCCAAAGTTTCAAAAAGGAACTCCTAAAGACGCTGTGCAAAAAGAAGATTCTCCGTCACATCAAAATGTCATAACATGCATGGAGTACTAAATGTAGATGAAATCAAAAACTAATTACAAAAGGGCTGCGAGCTGAATGGTAAGGCCTTGTTGTGTTGTTAGTTCCCCAAAGTTTCAAAAAGGAACTCCTAAAGACGCTGTGCAAAAAGAAGATTCTCCGTCACATCAAAATGTCATAACATGCATGGAGTACTAAATGTAGATGAAATCAAAAACTAATTGCACAGTTTTATTGTACTCTGTGAGAAAAGGGCTGCGAGCTGAATGGTAAGGCCTTGTTGTGTTGTTAGTTCCCCAAAGTTTCAAAAAGGAACTCCTAAAGACGCTGTGCAAAAAGAAGATTCTCCGTCACATCAAAATGTCATAACATGCATGGAGTACTAAATGTAGATGAAATCAAAAACTAATTGCACAGTTTTATTGTACTCTGTGAGACGAACATTTTGAGCCTAATTAATCAATTTTTAGA
>OAMR01000238.1:1611295-1631062 GCA_900205405.1 Echinochloa crus-galli | reverse complement strand
ACTATGCAAAAAGAAGATTCTCCGTCACATCAAAATGTCATAACATGCATGGAGTACTAAATGTAGATGAAATCAAAAACTAATTGCACAGTTTTATTGTACTCTGTGAGACGATCATTTTGAGCCTAATTAATCAATTTTTGGATAACTTTTCGCACTATGCTACAATGATGCAATGATTACGAAGAGACATCTACCTCCCAAATTCACCCTCCTAAATTTGCATCTAAACAAGGCCTAACTGTGGTAATTACGTAGGGCGGCTGTACTGGCATCCATCATTCGATCTGCACATTTGTCAACCATGGCACGGTAGTTGGTCATCGTCGTAATCGCGGCAAATAGTGACACCGAACGGCGAACGCACAAAGTTGAACCGCTGCCTTAGACTAACCAGGCCATGGCTGTCCTTGACCACAAAGACAAAGAAACCTAATGACATGTTGCTCAGAAACCAATTTGTTCACATCAGAGGGCACGCTCATAGTAGTGGCAGTGTAAAAGGCTGAAAACACTGTCCAGGTTCAATCTCGAGCATAGTCAAAGTATAGCGAACCTTATTTTCAAAAAAAAAAAGTATAGCGAACCAAATAGTGTTTTTCCCCCATTAAGTACATATATTACATCCGTTGGCCAATAAATAAAAGCTGTGATGGTGGCAGCAGCTGAACACTTGAGATTGAGGGCAACCATCCTGTTGTCATCCTGTTGGCAAGCACACTTCATCCTATCAGTTACAGATTCTCATAAAAAAGAATGCAGAAGAGCAAGTAAATCACAAAGGCCTATAGGAGTCCAGCCAAAGAGAAAGAAATACAAAGTGGTCAATCTTATCACACACATGAACTTACAAGCATCTCATGAAATCATCTGCATTAGTCACATGTTTGTTTTCCAAACAATTCCATACTATATGTATATTCAACCTATAAGTAAATTGCAACCATCAAAACTACTTTAGAGAACATGCATGCAAGCTCATGAGAATACAACTTTGCCATTCAACCTTAGCATGCACTGAATTACAGATACCTTAAACAACAAAACATTGTCAAGGACAAAGCTTTATTGTACAACTATACAAGGGACAAGTGGCAGGAAAGCAAATAGCAAAAGAGGTCCACAGAGTACAAACCTTAAGTTCTCACTCTCTCAAGCATCACAGAACCGCACAGGCAAAATGATGCTTCTCTTGCTCTCTTTCATCAGATCATAAACTTCAAGCTAGAAGAAATAAACAAAAGTAAGAGTTGTTTTTCATTTTAATCATAAATGTGTCACCAATTATATAGTGCATACAACTTCAAACATACCCTGATATCTACCATGGAGCTTGAATTGTTCAAGAATCTCCAACCAAGAGAAAGAAGATAATCTTCCAACTGCCCAACAAGTTTGACCATGTAAAAATCATAATTATATTTAGGTGTAAAATTATCTATGAAGATTAGGAATATTTCTCTAAAGAAAATATTACGGATTTTTTTCACCTGAGGTAAAGTTAGAGCATGGCGGTCATCGATTGAAAGAATCACATCTCCGGGTAGAATCCCAAGACTCTCAGCAGCAGAGTCATATGACACCTAAAGAGATCCAAAGAGTTGCAATATTACCCAAGGGACCAACACTAAATCAAGTTTATATGAAGACTGAATACTGCCATTACCGTGTCCACAATGAAGCCACTGTCAATGTTGTGGTCAAGAGAGATTTCTTCCTGAAGTGACACATCCAAGAGCTCAAACGTCCTTACACCCAAACCGTGTATGGGGCGTGCAATACGACTGAAATAACAGTTGGATTTAGCCAACCAACGATATAAATTGAACTTATGAACATTTTATTTATTGCCAAGAAAAGTCCTAAAACACGGTAGTGATGTTATCATGTTGACAAGTAATTCCACTACAGAGTTGTTAAACTATACTTCAATGAATTCCACATTAGTTGAGAGCAAATAGCAATGGAGCAATTAACAGTAATCTATACTTCAATGAATATAGCTAGTTTAGCAAACCTGAATTTCAACCACATCTCAATGCATGTGACAATGGTAGAGATGGAAAGAACAGCAGGATTTGGTTTTATAGAAAATGCCATCCCTGTGACATTGCCATCGTGATCAATCACCGGTCCTCCATTGCCAGCCTGCATCAAATAAATACGACTGAGTCGAATTAGCAATTAAGCAACAAAACATTCCAAAAATTTAATTGCTATAATAATTACCACAGGGACTTCACAGCTGAGAAACATCTGGTAGCTGCGGTCTATATAATCTGATTCCTCCAGCCATAAAATTTCACCATGCTTAACCCTCAAGGACAATCCACTGTCCCTAGCCAAGACAAAAACCTCCTGACCATATTCTGGCCCAGATCCAATAGAATGGCGTTGCAGCGGGAGGTCTACATCTATCTCTAGTAGAGCAATATCATAATGATCATTGAGGAATAAAAATTGTCCGTCCAAGATGGTTTTATTCGGCAAGCCAACAGAAAGCTGAAAACATGGGTTTGGTTAGACATTGTTAAGTTGTGCAATAATATCAAGAATCAAGGCTATCGATGGAATAAATAACTGATTGTAAAAGACGTCACCGCAACAACTAGGACGCCATAAAGACAATTGAGAGAAAGGTACAAAGCTGAAAGTGAATAATTTTGTAATGTGGCACAAAGGCAGCAACACCTGTATTGTGTTCAGGTGGGCACATAGGTCATGGAGGCAGTACATAAGCAGGGTAGGATGTAATCATCAAGAAAGCTGAGGTGTGAACTATGACTAACAAAAGAACTTGCATGTTATCACAGTTAAATAGACACCATAAAATCTGCTACAGGGATCCATATAAAGGAGATACTAGAATTGAACAAGCAAGACAAGAGGATGAAAAAACCAGAAAAACATGACGGCCTGATAATATGAGATGTTGTGGCCCAATGAGAATCTTATGCAGTCCAATCAATAACGTCCTTGAAACCAATATCTAAAGTGATGAAGATTAACACTGCAATTTCCTATAATACACCTAAAGGAAAGGACTTGCATGCTCCATGAAATCTAACACCGCAAGTTCTGTTTTTACCTTGGGTACGGGATCAAGTAATGTACCCCCACTGCTGACGATTGTAGAACAAGTCACTATTAGAGTGCGCTTCTTCCCATGGGATTCCCGCTGACCCATGATGATGCCAGTACATTGTGATCTCTTCGACCCATCTGCAAACACAGACCTTGATGTTATCACCATCTAGGAAGAATTGATTGTGTGAATATTGCTACAAGTTTATCAGTTTATTTTACCGTGCGTGGTGGAGGAAATATTTACGATGGAGCGTGCCGCACCCCGAACCACAACCTTTTCTCTTGAACTCATCACGGCATTTGTGGTACCTGGATCCTTGGGCTTCCTCCGCGTAGGAAGTTTTAGACGAGGATCTAATTAAGGAATAATTGAAAACATAGCAAACATTAGTGATAGTTCTATACAACAACAACAACAACAACATAGCCTTTTGTCCCAAGCTAGTTGGGGTAGGCATTAGTGATAGTTCTATATGATATCTTAATTCTCAAACGCATAGTACACCACAAAAATGCATATACACTCATATGCATCTAGACTTCCAATACTTTAGAGAACAATGTACCTAGCGTGCATTATTGAATGAATACACTACCTGCTGCCAAAATAGCCCTGATGGCTCTGCACTCATCCTGCCACTTGCGCAGATCCTTCCTTTTGCCGGTTTTGGGGTATGGCGGGATGCGAGGACGGGCCAACGGGGTGCTGGAGGGGGCAGGAGGTGAGGCACTCGAACTATCTCCTGCTGCAGTCGGCGTCACCCTCTGCGGCGGCGCCGCCTCTGTAAGAGCGTCGGCGTTGCTCCCGCCCACCGGCCCCGTCGCCGCGGCCTCAATCTTGACCCTCTTATTCGGAACCGGCCCCGGATCGGCCGACGCTTCCGTTTCTAATGCGTCGGCCAGCGGCCCCGGACTGCCCCTCTCCGCCGCCATGATCGACGGCAAGCCCCCGCCGGCAAACCTGTCACCGCTCGCCGGGCTCGGCTTTAGCTCCCCTCTAGAGCGAGTAAATCACCCCCGAAGTTCTCTTCCTGTTGATGTGGGCTCGCCGTGCCCTGAAACTCTTACGCCGCTTTCGATGATGGGAGATCGAGGGGAGGGGATATCTGCTTGAAGACTAGTCCAGCTCCAGCCTGAATCCGACAAGAAATCTGAACTTCCTTTTCTAATCTGAATCTGACACGAAACTTAGACCCTCCTTTTGTAGCCCGAATCGTCCCATGGCGAGCGCCACGACCGGCTGGCGGCGAGCCAGGCGGGGAAGGTGAGGAGTGAGTGGTGGAGAACAAGGGCGACGGCAAGCGGTGGCGAATGGCAAGGTGGAGCGGCGTGGAGGAAAGAGAGCGGCGGTGTCGGGGAGAGCAAGCGCCGAGCGGCACCGACGGAGAAGGGCACGGCTCACCGCTCACCGGCGGAGGGGAGACTACCGGCGGAGGTGAGAGAGGAGGATATCGGGAGGGGAAAGTTACAGTTTTGCTATTCATTTCTCCTAAACTTGCAACTATATACACCTGATTTTTTTTGCGATCAATAGTACTCTCCTGATTCGGAATGTCTCTTTTACCCCTGGTTCGGACGGATATGAGTGGGACCCAAGTCCGTGGCGCCGGCCATGGCACGCAAGCGATCTCGAGCTCCGCTGTTTCCGGCGTCCGGCCCGGGGACGACCCCACCCCCGTCGCCCGCGCACTCACCGTGCGCTAGAACTCCGACTGCGCCGCGGCACCGGACCCCGGACCCCGCCGCTGTTGCTAGAATTAGCTTATGTGGCCCCCCTCAAGACTTGCGGTAGCCCAACAGCAGTCCACGGGCCCAAGTAAACTTGCAGGCTAGTAGTGCTTTGCTAAATAAAAAAGATAGTAGCAGTATATATGTAACATGACAATGAAGCTTACTAGCTGTTGTTTGATTCCGTCCGACCTTTCTTCAATTTCATTGTGTTTTAGATCTTTATTATACGAAGGATAATTAGGTATCATTTGTGTACCTTTACACTGTAATTTCTAAAATCTACTTTCGCCTTTCATATATCTTTGGGAGCATTGTATTATAATTTTTCTATCATAAAGAAAGAGATCATTTATTCAAAAATATACCACCTAATACATTTCTTTTTCCTGTTTTGCGTTCCTAATGATGCTACTTTGAAGCAAAATTGATATACATACATTGCTACCTTTTAAAAGTTACAAACTATTAGTCAATGGGCCATAGTTAACTAGTACTATATGTATCTAAATATTTTTAATCGTTACGCCTGTTTTTGCTTTAAGTACTCAAGTCCTCGATCCCTTACACTTGGTCCTCGGCCCTCTATACTTAAATCCTGGCTCCGCCCCTGCTCCAAATCGGACGCAGATGGACGAGTTTAGAGCAGGACAACTCAAAATTGATCAGCGAACACCGCAAGAACATGCATCGGCGGACTCGACATGAAGCCTCGGCAGCTACGACCTTCTTGCTTGTGCTGTTGTGCATATGTAAATATGTTTGTTTGATTTTCGTGCGACCTGTGCTCACAGCATGCTTGGCTTGCAGCGGTTGCTTGCTTGATCATGCTCACATCAGCGGCGCGGGTAGCTGAAATTGAAGCTCTCAGCTCTGGTATCGCCCAAAGCGGAAGCTGGAAGGTAACTGAGAACGATCGCTCGCATCACGTGGATAGCAAGTTTAATTTCATCGGACGATGTTTCAAAGTGTTGTCAGTCTTTCAGATAGTCCAGTAGGGTCAGAGGAAAGAAAGTTGTACATCACAGTGCACAGTGAGCTTGCACATCAGTAGGAGGGTCCAAGAGGACATGGAGTTCTCACTATACAAGGATGAAGGGGTCCATTTTATGACAGAAACCAGGCTTCAAAAGCACATATCCGCACAGCTTAGTAAAAGGGGGAAATGGGAAAAGGCTTTTTTTTTTCGCCCACTATGCCTGAAAACAGTTTGTTAAAAAGGTAAAACCATTGGAAAACGTGAAATTGGAGCAACTCACCACAAATCACTGACACCCAACATACAACGAGCCCAACATGATTGTCATCGTTGTCTAGCTTCACAATAACACATCAACAATACTCAACGTTTCTTTTTGTGGTGAGTATCATCTTGAGATGAAGCCACTGAAAGGCTTTATCTGTTTCACAATGAAGTCACAAACAAGGCAAACGCAACAAGTAATCGATCAGTAGCAGTTCATCGACAAACAAGTCACAAACTGCCTGCTTCAAGAACCTCGCCCAGGAGCCACAACTGTTCATGGTGCAGGAAAGGGGAACTTTCACTTCCACAGGGCACAGTTAATATAATCGAACAAGTGGATGTAGAGCTGCAAGAAAGCACCAAAATGTTTTGGAGTTCAATAGTTCTAGAAATACAATTTTATTGAACAAACTCCCGTGTTATGACACCTGATGATTCTCAAAATACATCCATGCTCATTTGATTTCCTGCGCCATGCCGCAATGGAGCTAATGAGCTGATCTCAGACCTCACATCTCCCTCAACCTAGAGACAGGTCTACTATTTCCTACCTTGCACAGGTTACAAAGGATCACCACAAAATCAAAGAAGTTGTGATTTCACTTGCATCAGGAAACAACTTATTGCACATCGCCAGCAAATTGCTCAGGTGGAACACCATTGTTCACCCAAAGAGTGATCGGGTTTTATTCCGTTCGAGCCGAGCCTCCCTCTGCAAAACATTAAAACACAAAGGACATAAGATACTCAACACTGTGAAATAAATGCTACAAAAAAACAGTGTGAAATAAATGGAAAGAAAAATGTGGCAATCAAGTGTATACACATAGTGCAAGTCGGAATTTGAAAAAAGTACCAAGTTAAGCACTCGTGTTAAAAGCAAAGCTTCGATACACATAGTTCAATTAATGAATCAAATAACCTGAAGTTTTAGTTCTTGAATATAAGAAATATCATTTTTTTTATTTCTTAACAGATAACAGAAAAGAGAATATACGCTCACTGGCCATTCATAGTTACATTATTATTTACATCCCAAATCTTATAAGTTCATCCACTGCTTTTAACAACAGAAAAGTCTCATCCAAAAAAAGGGAGGGAAGAGAGAGAAACAGTCGGCTTGGGAAGGTGAATAAGCAGACAGGGCAACAAAGGTAGTACTCCGTAGTGATTTGACAAATGTCGCAACAAAGGTAAACTGCTGAGGCATTTTTTCCTCGTAAATGACCATTTGATGATTTAGTATTCAGGCCATTGCAGTCAAGAATTCAGACTTTGGAGAAGATTTGGAGGAGGGTTTAGCTAAAAGTTACAAAACTATAGCCCTTGTGCATGCAGCTGTAAGCTAGTATCCAAGTGGGAATGAAGCACCAGCCATATCATTAAAATATCTGCAGTCAGGATACTGGATGGATATCGGCTGAAGCTATACGTGGATGAGGCAACAGATGAAAAAACAAGGCTAAATCACCAAAGTGGATGACCCTACAAATTTAGGTGCAGCAATATGAAAATCAGATTTTATTTGCTCATAAATCAGATGTTCTGAACTCAACTAAGAAGTAAGAACAGACGGGATGCTGCATCACAGTGCCCGGTTTTATACAGATGCCATCATGCCAAATTTACTAGCTTACTGCTGGGCATTATTTCCTTGTATATCTACCCAAACATGCGCTTTTCAGCAGCAAGATTTGCTGAAAAATCCGTTTACCCCATTGGGGAGCAGATAGCTACTGTATGGATCTGTGTTAAAATCATATGCAGTAAACCTACAAGACCAATATGACATGGTTTAAAAGCTAGCGAGTCTATGTAGTAATCACGGGCTCACCCTTCACTGGGGTCCCTTAGGGTGCACCGAAAGAGCTTAAAGCCTTAAAAAAGAAGCAATTTAGAAGCAAAAAGGCCTAAACTGTCAATTGAAGCATCTCCAACAACTAGAAAAAGTAAGATGGTGTGTGTGAAACAATTGAGACCATCTATCTTGCATAACCAGCAACGATTGCAGAGGAATCGGGAAGAGAAAGGGCAAACCTCTTTCTTCTTGCACTCCTTGTAATCGTCGAACTGCTGCTGGCACTTACTCTTGTCCTGGTTGGCCTCTAAACCTGAAACAACGATAGCATAGCATCAGTTGGTGGCCATAACCATACAACATGACACTATAAAGAAAGAGCTTCCTATTCAACGCGGGGAGTGTGAAGGGATCGAGGAGAGAAGGAGGCGGCGGCGGCCAGATTGGGGATTAGGGCGGGTACGGGTAGTTGGGCGCTTACACTTGAGGGAGGCGGTGTACTGTGGGAAACAGGAGGAGTCGGCGATCCTGGCGGCGCTAGGGTACGGCGGCTGCGGCGGCGACGTCCCCGGGGACGCGCGGTGGTGGGTTGGGGACGCCGAGGCTGCCTGTGCCGTCGCCATGGTGCCGCGTAGTCGTCTTCTTCCTCTCCTCTTCTGGGCTTTGGACTAGATTCTTCTCTCTCTCTGTGGCTTGAAGCAGGTGGTACTGGGCCGTTTATGTGCAAATTTCTACTAATGGGCCGTGCGGACGGTACTGTGGGCCAACTCCACACATATGCCGAGAATGCTACAACGTGGGCTGAAAAGGCTCTTTTTTTTTGACACTCGAAAAGGCTCATCTTATCTTTGCATCAAAAGACAATGACACTTGGCAGCGTCAGAAGCTATTGTCTGACCTGAACATGTAGAGCTCTGGGAAGATCAAGTTGTTGGATTTGTGCTTTGCCGGAGACCAAGTTCAAGACTTGACAAAAATCATGTGATAGGTAAATTGCATATGGAAATGTGGGGCCCACTAATGTTTAACAACTCCTGGAAGCGCCCAACAGATTTTTTTAGGCTGGAACAACCCAGCAGCTTATCAGATCAGCATCCATCCTAGTCCTAGTTGGCCAGATGCAGAAGCAACCTATGCGCATCATTGGACTAGAAAATCATTAAGAAAACCACAACATTAGTTTAACCAGTAGTCCAGATCAGATGTTCAAACACTATCAGAAGACTGCAAACCCCTGAAGCACCCCAAGAAACGGTCAAGTACTATGCCTACATGACGATGTAAAATTGCATCCAAATAGGCAAATCTTCATAACCTGTGTCGCACTGTTACCAAGCTTCAATCACCCGTAAAGTGGATCATTAACCTCTGTCCCGTGATGATTTTGCAGTTAACTTCACGTCAGAGAAGGGATCACTTGCAGCGGAGTAGATCCCTTCCCAAGCCACGATCTTGATTTGTCTTCTGGCCGGCGACCTTTAAAAAAGGACCTGATCCGGTCCGATCGGATCTTGAAACCAAAGCTCCAACTTTTACCAACACAAAACTCAACAACAAAGGGATGGAATCTAGATCGCTCGCACATACGCACAGCATGGTTCCATGTGCATCCGAGGAATAAACACATGTCTAATAGCATTTGGCACTTCAAAATTGTACTAAGAACATGGCGGCAAGTCATCAACTTGCTAACAAACTTTTGAGAATTGAGACCTGAGGGGGCTATTTATCCGGCACTCTTCAGCGAAGCAGGAGCAGACTGAGGCAGAGCAACCAGCCAACTACAGAGGGAGGTGACCCGTCCACCTCGCTCTCGTCCCGCGGCGACCATGGCGGGGTTTCCTCTCGCCGCGTTCGCCGCCGTCGCGTTCCACCTCTGCCTCCTCGGGTCTTCGTCGGCGGCTCTCCGGCTGACCCCGACGAGCACGGGCGAGGACCTCCGTGCCGGCAGGACAGCCTACCACTTCCAGCCGG
This sequence comes from Echinochloa crus-galli, assembly GCA_900205405.1. Classification (NCBI taxonomy): domain Eukaryota; kingdom Viridiplantae; phylum Streptophyta; class Magnoliopsida; order Poales; family Poaceae; genus Echinochloa; species Echinochloa crus-galli. The sequence goes on along the minus strand of OAMR01000238.1, from coordinate 1,621,229 downwards.
CCAAGAACTGGCAGAACGGTAAGCGCGCTGACTTCTCTCCACCCGTTTGTGCGATTGCTTGATCCGACAACAGATTTAGCTGAACCAATTCTTGTGATTGTCCGATCGCGTGGCAAACTGCTGATTCCGATGAATTGTTGCGGATGATCCCGACGCCGAGCAGATCCGAATGGTACGTGCTGCTTCTTGCTCCTCTGTTCTTCTTTCGTTATCTTTTCATTACTTTGTCTGACAGCTAGAGGATATGATTTGCTCTGATAAGCTAAATTGGATCGCTTAATCATGTATCTAATGGAACCGCATGAATTGAACTCCGTTAGTTTAAATGATGCCCATTAGTAGTCAACATTCAACAGCTTAAACCAATCCATTGGTGATAAGAAAGCAGGAAAGAAACAAATCAGGGAAAGATGCTTGTGCGGCCCACGTTAATACAATAGCGAGCAAGATTTAGTGACTTGCTGAAGGCAACTCACGGAGTACTGTTCCCGTGACTTACCACCCCCTCACAGCCGTCCATCTTGAAGCCATCGGCCAGATCTTCATGAACAGTGGCATAGCTACAGTACCAAAACAGTATTTCGGAAACAGTGTTTTGCTACATTATGGTCTGCAGTGCTATTGCTACAGTGCTGAACAGTGCTTTCTTTTGTCTTCTACCGCCAGTTACGACTTGCTGAAGGCAAGTCACCCAATCCTGGTCGAATGGACTGCCAAGTGCACCTGCCACCCTGGACCTACCTGTAGTGTGGATGTCTCATCTCTGATGGCATTTTTGCACGTAAGCTTGTCTTGCCCGCTCCGTGACATGAGTGGATTAGTTGCAACCCTCATCAGAAAATCATCATGTTTCAATTCACTAAAGAATACTATTTTTCACAATTGGGATCACAAAGTTCAGAAAAACTGTGCAACTCTCAACATTTTGCCTAAAATCACCGGACCAGATTGGTTATACTCTGTCAATCAAAGTATAACACACCGAGCTGCTAAACCTGCTGATCATTCATGGCACACATCAGGTTACTGAAAAACTGACGGCTACTTCCCGTGTTCTTCGCACAGGGCCGATGTACTACAACGGCATGTACCACTTCTTCTACCAGTACAACCCTCACGGCGCGCTCTGGGACATCGGCAACCTCTCCTGGGGCCACTCCGTCTCCGGCGACCTCATCAACTGGGCCGCCCTCGACACGGCGCTCGATCCGACAGCACCATTCGACATCAATGGCTGCTGGTCGGGCTCCGCCACCATCCTCCCCGGCGGCACCCCGGCCATCCTCTACACGGGCATCGACGCCAACAACGAGCAGGTCCAGAACGTGGCGTTCCCCAAGAACCCCTCCGACCCGCTCCTCCGCGAGTGGCACAAGCCCAGCTACAACCCCGTCATCCCACTCCCCGCCGACGTCCCCGGCGACAAGTTCCGGGACCCCTCGACGGCGTGGCTCGGCCGCGACGGGCTCTGGCGCATCGCCGTGTCCGCCGAGGTCAGCGGCGTCGCGTCCACGCTGGTGTACCGGAGCGCCGACTTCCTCCGCTGGGAGCGCAGCGCCGCGCCGCCGCTGCACGCGTCGCGCGCCGCGGGCATGGTCGAGTGCCCGGACCTGTTCCCAGTGACGATGGCGCGCGGCGAGGCCGGCGCCGGGGTGAGGCACGTGCTCAAGCTCAGCGTGATGGACACGCTCCAGGACTACTACATGGTGGGCCGCTACGACGACGCGGCGGACGCGTTCGCGCCGGCGGAGCCCGAGCGCGGCGACGACGTCCGGAGCTGGCGGCGGCTCGACTACGGCCACGTCTACGCGTCCAAGACCTTCTTCGACGCGCGCCATGGCCGGCGCGTGCTCTGGGCGTGGGCCAACGAGTCCGACAGCCAGGCCGACGACGTCGCCCGGGGCTGGTCCGGCGTGCAGACGGTGCCGAGGAAGCTGTGGCTGGACGAGGACGGGAAGCAGCTGCGGCAGTGGCCCATCGAGGAGATCGAGACGCTGCGGAGGAAGCGCGTCGGCCTGCGCCGCCGCGACACGACGCTGAGCGCCGGCGCCATGAACGAGATCGTCGGCGTCGCGGGCTCGCAGGCGGACGTGGAGGTGGCGTTCAAGGTCCCGAGCCTGGAGGGGGCGGAGGCGCTCGACGACCCCAGCTGGCTGCTGGACCCGCAGAAGCTGTGCGGGGAGAAGGGCGCCGCCGTGCCGGGCGGCGTCGGGCCGTTCGGGCTCATCGTGCTGGCCTCCGGCGACCTGCAGGAGCACACCGCCGTGTTCTTCCGGGTGTTCAGGCACCATGACGAGTACAAGCTGCTCATGTGCACCGACCTGACGAGGTCATCTACTCGAGCTGGGGTGTACAAGCCGCCCTACGGAGGATTCGTGGACATTGACATCGAGGAGCACAAGATCGTCAAGCTCAGAACCCTGGTGAGCGAGCTCTCCTCTGTTGCTTTGCTGATTTGATCTTCTTTTAGTAAGGTGAACAAAAGGAAACTGAATGACATGGTACACTGGAGCAGATTGATCATTCGGTGGTGGAGAGCTTCGGCGCTGGGGGGAGGGCCTGCATCACGGCACGGGTGTACCCTGAGCACGTCGAGACGAGCAACAGCCATATGTTCGTGTTCAACAACGGGACGGACACGGTGAAGGTGACCAAGCTCGAGGCGTGGGAGCTCGCGACGGCGACGGTGAACGTTGGGGACGAAGGATTGATTGTGTCTGAATCCAAAGACGAAAGTGAATCCTATTAGCTTCAGCCTTCAGGTTAATCTATTCATACGTGGTCGATTGATTTTGATGGCTAGGTAGAGGGGGAAAGTGTATTTCAAATAAGAAGCAACGGCGAACATTATTGTTGGGAAATCCATATTTGTTGATTCGTGAATGAAGGAGAAGAAAAATCAAATTCACTTGCCTTGCTCTCCGGCTATTAGTCCAGAATGAACATTACAAGATGCAATTCCGATCATTTTCCATCATCGTTCCTGCTCGATTGCGCTCTTGCACACTTGTCCGTCACCTCTGACATTCCCCAAGCGTGGCCCAAAAATGGCTATGGAACCAACCCCGATTTGTCGTCGCCCTACGAAATTGCGAGGAGATTTCTGAAGGTGACGCTTCATCCGTGAGGAGAAGATAGCGCGTTCCGCCCAAGTAAACAACTCCTGAATTGCTCAGCATCTCATCCACTTAGCGCCACTTTATTGGTGCCCAGCCATGCTTAGGCACGAATCAAGACACTGACGCACACTGTCAGGTCAAAAACAAGTGTTAAACCTGGAGACTTGGTGGACTATTGCTGCAGAAGTCTTCTGCAGTTGCAAGCGACCCACATTTTTCAATTTTCGGTAGCTATAAAATCCCCTCATCCGGCCATGGCAACAGGCGTGCAAATTCACTCTCGCTTCTGTTCCCCATCTCTTCATCCTCCACGACTCACGCCATGAATGGCAAGCAGCAGCTGCACCCTGGCCTCCATGGCAGGACTGCCTACCACTTCCAGCCTGCCAAGAACTGGATGAACGGTATGCCTGTGGCACGCCCTGTGCTTGATCATATCAAAGTCATATAATTCAGGAGAAGTAAACAAACTGACTTTCCCGTTTCCATTTCCATTTTTGCTGGAACACGTGTATATGGATGAAATTGAACAGATCCCAACGGTACGCATTCTTTTTCATCTCTCAGTTCCATTGTTCTTCAGAATCTCTGTTCCATATCCTCGGAGTATAATCTTAGATATGGTCCAATTTCAAAAGTTAGTTACATAAACGAGTCCAAGCTTGGCCGCCATTAATTTCCCCTTCTGTGGCAGGACCTTTGTACCACAAGGGCATGTACCACTTCTTCTACCAGTACAACCCGCACGGCCCGACGTTCGGGACCGGCAAGCTCTCCTGGGGCCACTCCGTCTCCGGCGACCTCGTCAACTGGGCCTTCCTCGGCACGGCGCTCGATCCGACCTCGCCGTTCGACGTCGGCGGCTGCTGGTCGGGCTCCGCCACCACCATGCCCGACGGCCGCCCGGCCATCCTCTACACCGGCCGCGACGCCGCCGACGTGCAGGTCCAGAACGTGGCGTTCCCGGCGAACCCGTCGGACCCGCTCCTCCGCGAGTGGCACAAGCCCAGCTGCAACCCCATCATTCCCCAGCCCGCCGACATCACCCGCAACAACTTCCGCGACCCCACCACGGCGTGGCGCGGCCGCGACGGCCTCTGGCGGTTCGCCGTCGCCGCCGAGGTCGCCGGCGTCGGCTCCACCGTGGTCTACCGCAGCGCCGACTTCGTCAGCTGGGAGCGGAACGCCGCGCCGCTGCACGCCGCGCCGGGCGTCCCCTGCTGGGAGTGCCCCGACTTCTTCCCCGTGGCGGAGGACGGCGGCGCGGAGGGGCTTGACACGTCGGCGAGCGGCGCCGGGGTCAGGCACGTGCTCAAGCTCAGCAAGGCCGCCGACGAGGATTACTACGTGGTCGGGTCGTACGACGACGAGGCCGACACGTTCGTGCCGGTGGAGGAGGGCGAGCGGGTCGGCGACGTTCGGAACTGGCGCCGGCTCGACCACGGGCACCTGTTCGGCGCCAAGACCTTCTTCGACGCGCGCAAGAGCCGGCGCGTGCTCTGGGCGTGGGTCGACGACACCGACGGCCAAGCCGCCGACGTCGCCAAGGGCTGGACCGGAATTCAGGTGACCGCCGCTGCCATAACATTTTTTAGAAAAGGGAATATATTAAACATATCCCAGCCGCTATCAACCGATGCATATAGTCGTTGTCATGACATGCCTCCGGACAGGTAAATTTTGGCATTGCTGATTGGCCTGAATGTTTGGTTGATGGGATGTTTTGCAGTCGTTTCCGAGGGCGTTGTGGCTGGACAGCGACGGGAAGCAGCTGGTGCAGTGGCCGGTGGAAGAGATCGAGACGCTGCGGAGGAAACAGGTGAGGTTGGTGGGGGCGAAGCTGGGCTCCGGCGGGCTGCAGGAGATCGCCGGTGTTGAGACGCTGCAGGCGGACGTGGAGGTGGTGTTCGAGATCCCGAACCTGGAGGAGGCCGAGCAGCTGGACCCCAAGTGGCTGCAGGATCCGCAGGGGTTGTGCGCGGAGAAGGGCGCCTCCGTGCAGGGCGGCGTCGGGCCGTTCGGGCTGATCGCCATGGCGTCCGACGACATGCAGGAGCAGACCGCCATCTTCTTCAGGGTGTTCAGGCACGATGACAAGTACAAGGTTCTCATGTGCACCGACTTGACAAGGTACTGGTGCAACTCTTATAATTAACTGAAAGCCATTTGATAGCAGTTTGTGATTGTAAATGGACATGAGATCGAATTATTGCGCATTGTGTCGCGATCGTGAAACGTGTGTAGGTCATCGACCAGAGAGGGGGTGCACAAACCGGTTTATGCAGGATTTGTTGACGTGGACGTGGAGAAAGACAAGAGCATATCGCTGAGAACACTGGTGAGATCTCTCTGTCAAATGTATTATCTTCAAGGCCGGGTTGCACTTCTCGGTGGCAGTGTCTAACGTCTGATGATTTTTTAGCTGAAAAGTCCTGAAGATTAACAGAGTTAACCATTCTTACTTGATGAAAACCAGATCGATCACTCTGTCATTGAGAGCTTCGGTGGCGGGGGGCGGACGTGCATCACGGCTCGAGTGTACCCGGAACATGTCGCAACAGGCAGCACTCACCTGTACGTGTTCAACAATGGATGGAACACGGTCAAGGTATCCAAGCTCGAGGCATGGGAGCTTGCCACGGCAAGCGTCAATGCTGAAGAGACGATCTGATTGGCTGATTGCAATGCAGTCGCCATAAGGTTGTTCCAATCCTATGGGATGACCATGAATAGGCGCAATCATCAAGTGGAGTGAAGCATGATTTCAAATAAAGCTGTACTTTATTCCATTGGGTTGTGCTGAAGATGGATAGTCTTCGGTTATTATGACTAATAAGGTCATTTGTGATCTCATAATTGAAAGATGTAACTTTGGTTAAGTAAACTATCAAGATTTTCATATCGAAATCGAAATAGTTATTGCAAGCCGTACACCCTTTTCCAGTGGGTCAAACATATATGCTCCAAAAATACTTAACGGTGTGTTCTTCAACGCAGCTGATTTCGAACCACTCTCTCCAACCTAAAATACAACTACTGTTGGTTCTGCTTTTAAGTCAAAGTATCTTAGATTTGATTAAATTATAGAAAATATTCACATCTACCACATAAGTACACAATAAAAACATATTCAATTGGTTGATATGATGGTGTTAATTTGCCAAATTTTTTTTGAAGCGAACGGCAAAAGCTTTGCCGTAATTTTTATTAGACGAGAAAGAGAACCAAAACAAAAGAAAAAGAAAAAAAAATGAGCACAACAACGCCACTCCGGCCGGCCATGAACGCAACTAGAAAGAGAAAGAAAGCAACTAAAAACAAAACTACTGCAGGCCGGAAAGTGGCAGGACATCAACAAAAACAACTAAAAACAGACTCTGAAACAACACTGCCTAAAACAACTATCACCGTTGCACTGGACAACTTGACGTCCATGGTCCTTTTGTTTTCTCCATTTGCTTGGCTGCTTTGTATACTTGTACATTCTTCTTGATCAAATAAGTCACCTCTATCACTTCTTTGGATTCTTGTCCAAAAAACTCGTCTGTTGCAATTGGCTCATTGTGTGTGCCGGTCAAGTCTGTTGTTGCTTTTGTCATCCACTTTGAAGATAAGATTGAAATCTCCCACTACAAGCCACTCCTGTTGCACTTGATTCTTTAAGCTCTTGAAGCTCTTGAGTTCCTCGAGAAAGTCAGTTTGTCTTTTGCTTTGAGGGCCATAATCTGCTGCCGCAATATGGAACAATGACGTGCAAATTGAGAGCTCACACAACGACAACACAGATAGTGGATAAATTCGGGGTGCTGGTGGGAACAGGGCTCAGCGTGAAAGCTAGATAAAAAACCGTGTAGCACATATTTGCATCACTCCTCACAGTGGGCCGCGGACGCAGCTTCTCAGATGTTTGTGGTGATTCACCGCTGAAGCCGCAGGACCAAACTGTCGGTCCAACAACATAGGTTACAACACAGTACAAGTTCGGAACTCTCTTGCTTAACATGACTAAAATGATAAACTACTCGGACGTGCCGGCTTCATGCCACCTGGGCCTCCTTCTCGTTGATCACTACTGGCGCAACCCTGGCCTTTAGCGGCATAGATCTTGATATGATGGTGTTAATTTGCCAATCAGTCACCAGAGGGAAGAGAAATTAGCCAGGGTGACATTTGGAGTTTCAGATGGCAAGAATAGGCGGACAAGAGGCAGCGGCGGTTGCTAGGTGTGCCGTTCATGTGTAGTGGGTGTGTAAATACACCCCAAAAGCACAACTCTTTCCTTATTCCTTCGTTTCTTGTTTCTTTCTCTCTGTCTTTTCACTTAAGTACTATGTGACAGTCTGGTAATATCGTACATACCCTATCATCCCCAAAAATAAGTGGCTCACGTTTCCAAGTTTTTAAATCACCGTTCTGAAAATATATATCATCTCATATCGGGACCTTTAAAGATAACGGTTCACAACCCATTACGTGACCTCGTGGTAGGAACTTGCAACACTGGCTATGATCATCTATTGAGGTCGAGTAGAAGTATTGGAGCATAATGACAGCAATTCGGATCCTTGCCATATACCCTAACAAAAAGCATCCAACATTTTGTTGAAATTTGTTTTAAAAAAGGATATAAAGCTAACAAAAAAAGGTGACCTGATGTATAACACCACCCTCAGTCGTGGTCAAAAGAAAAGTGGGAGTGGGATCCACCAAAGGCATTACACTAAACATCTGACTAGATCTGATCAGGATGCTTACGTAGGAATGTGATAAGTGAGGCTAGTGTTTATCAAGCATACCGCACATGGTTGCAGGTCAAAAACTAAACAAAACCGTCGGACTCTTGGCGGGCTGTCCATTTCAAGCGTTCTAAAAAATGTAGTAGCAGAAGCAGAAGCGCTACCACCAGCCATTTGCTCTGATGAGGATTCGTCACTCGCATTCGTCAGTGCCGACGGCAGCATCTCCCCTGGCCATAAGCGCCGTCACGGCGATCATCTTCCTCCTTGTCCCATCTTCCTCTTCTTCACCGATCTGCGCCGCGAGGACGCAGGACCATGTCAGAACGGCGTACCACTTCCAGCCCGCCAAGAACTGGCAGAACGGTAAGATTTTCAGATACCTTGATGTGAATTAGATCGAACAACCATGGATTTAGTGTACTATCTCTCACGGTTTTGGAACCTCTCGTCTGGATGGAAATTCATGGGCGCGATGGGAGCTTGCAGATCCAAATGGCCGGACGTGCATCACGGCTCGAGTGTACCCGGAACATGTGGCAACAGGCACCACACACCTGTACGTGTTCAACAATGGATGGAACACGGTAAAGGTATCCAAGCTCGAGGCATGGGAGCTTGCCACGGCAAGCGTCAATGTTGAAGTGACGATCTGATTGCAATGCAGTCGCCATAAGATTGGTCCAATCCTATTGAATGACCCATAATAGGCGCAACCATCATCAAGAGGAGTGAAGCATGATTTCAAATAAAGCTGTACTTTGTTCCATCGGGTTGTGCTGCAGATGGATACTCTTCGGTTATTATGACTAATAAGATCATTTGTGATCTCGTAATTGAAAGATGTAACTTTGATTAAGTAAACTATCAAGATTTTCATATCGAAATGAAACAGTTATTGCCAACCCGTACACCCTTTTCCATTGGGTCAAACATTTATGCTCCAAAAATACTTAGCGGGGTGTTCTTCAACTCAGGCTGATTTTGAAATACTCTCTCCAACCTAAAATACAACTACTGTTGGTTCTGCTTTTAAGTCAAAGTATCTTAGATTTGATTAAATTTATAGAAAATATTCACATCTGACCATAGCTATCATCATCCCAAAAATATCGTCCATAGCTATCATCATCCCAAAAATATCGTCCATAGCTATCATCATCCCAAAAATAATTGGCTCACGTTTCCAAGTTTTGTAAATCATCGTCCTGAAAATATATATCATCTACATATCGGGAACTTGAAAGATAACGGTTCACAACCCATCACGTGACCGTCGTGCTAGGAACTTGCAGCACCGGCCATGATAGTCAAATAGAGCAAGAGGAAGTGCGTGAAAGAGAAAGTAAAGCGATCATCTATTGAGGTCGAGTAGAAGTATTGGAGCATAATGACAACAATTCGTATCCTTGCCATATACCCTAACAAAAAGCATCCAACATTTTGTTGATTTTTTTTATAAAAAGAATATAAAGCTAACAAAAAAAGGTGACCGGCCTGATGTATAAGGCCAGTCTCAGTGGAGGTTTCATCGGAGTTTCATGACATTAAATGGGCTGATGTGGCATAGGAGAGAGAATGAAGAGTTTCATGGGATGTGAGAGGAGTTTCTGATCTAGTTACCTAGTTTCTGATCTAGGCATTGGCGGATCTAGCGGTGGGGCGGCCGGGGCTAGAGCCCCCCTACCGCTCTAGAACCCTTGGAGCCCCCTTAGCCCCCCCTAAATTTTTTTGCCATGGGAAGAGAGATAGGAGGGGCTCACCGCCTGAACTGCCTAAGAATACCGGAGGACGAAGGTTGAAGACGACGGCGCGAGCCCCTGGGAGCCTTTCCTCTGCGTCTTGGGCTGAGATTGGCGTTGGCTCAATAATTTTCTCCCCTCCCGCAAAGCCCAAGAGCAGGAAAATGGCCCAACCGGCCTTTTTTTTTCTTTCCCAACTCACCCAAGCGCCCCAGCCGGCCAGCCCGACGCCCCGATGCACGCCCGGACTGCCTCCGCGCCTCCCAGCTCTCGTTCGGCGTCTCGCTAGGGTTAGCGGCGGCGGCGGCCGGCCAGCGGCGGCTCGGCGAGACGGCGA
>OAMR01000238.1:1597471-1611013 GCA_900205405.1 Echinochloa crus-galli | reverse complement strand
ACATGATGAGTCATTTATGCCTCTCAACAAGGGCCCATTTAGAGAGATGGTTGATTGGTACAAAGACAAGGTTGAGAAAGTGAAGGATGCATATGATAATGGTGCTAAAAATTGTCAGATGTTATGTGGTGATATACAGAAGGAGCTTACAAAAGCTTGTGCAGACGTAGTGATGGAAGAAATTATGGACGAGGTTCGTGGTAGGAAATTTTCTGTGCTTATTGATGAGGCGCGAGATGTATCTATAAAGGAGCAGATGGCTGTGATTTTGAGGTTAGTAGTTGAGACTTTTTTACTTTATTTGTCTAATTTCAGATTTCAGATTATTTACTAACTTATAATAAATTTGATGTGCAGATTTGTGAATGATGAAGGAAAGGTGTTGGAGAGGTTTCTTGGACTTCAACATATAGAGAGATGTACAGCTGCTGCTTTGAAAGAAGCTTTACTTGGTATGCTTTCTAGCCACAAGTTAAGCATCTCTATGCTTCGCGGTCAGGGTTACGATGGTGCTTCCAACATGAGAGGGGAATTGCATAATTTCTTTGGTGCGTATGTGTACCCCGATTCAAATTGCATAATTTGCTTGTTCCTGCTGTGTAAAACATTAATCAAACTCTTATATGGATGCATGAACTTGGTCACTTGGACTTGCTCTTGTAGTTCAGCCCCTCCTATGTATTTTTTCTAGATTCGCCACTGGATCTAGGTAACCGTGTAGTGAAATGGTGCACTAAGACTGGTCTAACACCACTCTAGTCGTGGTCAAAAGAAAAGCGGGAGTGGGATCCACCAAAGGCATTACACTAAGCACCTGACTAGATCTGATCAGGATGCTTACGTAGGAATCTGCTATGCGAGGCTAACTGGTCATTAGTGTTTATTCAAGCATACCGCACATGGTTGCAGGTCAAAAACTAAACTAAACCGTCGGACTCTTGGCGGGCTGTCCATTTCAAGCGTTGTAAAAAATGTAGTAGCAGAAGCTCTACCACCAGCCATTTGCTCTGAGGATTCGTCACTCGCATTTGTCAATGCCGATGGCAGCATTTCCCCTGGCCATAAGCGCCGTCACGGCGATCTTCCTCCTCCTTCTCCCCTCTTCCTCTTCTTCGCCGATCTGCGCCGCGAGGACGCAGGACCATGTCAGAACGGCGTACCACTTCCAGCCGGCCAAGAACTGGCAGAACGGTAAGATTTTCAGATACCTTGATGTGAATTAGATCGAACAACCATGGATTTAGTGGGATTATCTCTTACGGTTTTGGAACCTCTCGTCTGGATGGAAATTCATGGGCGCAACGGGAGCTTGCAGATCCAAATGGTGCGTGTGCTCGTCTTGCTACTCTGTTCACGGTTCAGCTTTCTTTCTTGATCCTTGCTTGCTTAGCAGCTTAGGCGTCGTTGACCAACAGGGCCCGTGTACTACAACGGCATGTACCACCTGTTCTACCAGTACAACCCGCACGGCGCGCTCTGGGACGTCGGCAACCTCTCCTGGGGCCACTCCGTCTCCGGCGATCTCGTGAACTGGGCCGACCTCGGCAACGCGCTCGACCCGACGGCGCCCTTCGACGCCAACGGCTGCGCGTCGGGGTCCGTCACCGTCCTCCCCGACGGCCAGCCGGTGATCCTCTACTCCGGCATCGATGCCGACCGCCGGCAGGTCCAGAACATCGCGTTCCCCAAGAACCCGCGCGACCCTCTCCTCCGCGAGTGGCACAAGCCCAGCTACAACCCCGTCGTCCCGCTCCCCGCCGGCGTCTCGCCGGACAACTTCCGGGACCCGACCACCGCGTGGCTCTGCCGCGACGGCCTGTGGCGGTTCGCCATCTCCGCCGTGGCCGACGGCGTCGGCGCCACGCTCGTGTTCCGCAGCGCGGACTTCCTCCGCTGGGACCGCCGCGCTGCGCCGCTGCACGCGTCGCGGGGCGCGGTCATGGCGGAGTGCCCGGACCTGTTCCCCGTCGCGGCGCGCGGCGCCGCGGAGGGGCTCGACGCGTCGGCGCGCGACCCCGGCGTGAGGCACGTCCTCAAGGTGAGCATGCCCGACACGCTCCAGGACTACTACGCCGTCGGGCGGTACGACGAGGAGGTGGACACCTTCACGCCGGACGACGACGGCGCCGGCGACGGAGACGACTACCGGAGCTGGAGGAGGATCGACCACGGGCACCTGTACGCGTCCAAGACGTTCTTCGACGGGCGCAAGAAGCGGCGGGTGCTGTGGGCGTGGGTGAACGAGTCCGACGCCGAGGCCGATGACGTGGCCAGGGGCTGGTCGGGGCTCCAGTCTTTCCCGCGGGCGCTGTGGCTGGACCCGGCGGCCGGCGGGAAGCAGCAGCTGGTGCAGTGGCCTGTCGAGGAGATCGAGGCGCTGCGGGGGAGGCGCGCGGCTCCGCTGGCGGCGGCGGCGGTGGAGGCCGGCGGGATACGCGAGATCGGCGGCATCGTGAGCTCGCAGGCGGACGTGGACGTCGTGTTCGAGGTCCCGAGCCTCGAGCTGGCCGAGCGCCTGGATCCCGGCCGGCTGGCGGATCCCGACGCGCTGTGCGGGGAGAAGGGCGCCGCCGTGCGAGGTGGAGTCGGGCCGTTCGGGCTGCTGGTGATGGCGTCCGGCGACGACCTGCGGGAGCACACCGCCGTGTTCTTCAGGGTGTTCAGGATCCTGCGCGAGTACGCCGTCCTCATGTGCACCGACCTCACCAGGTACGAAACGAAGGGCCGTGAACATTATAGGGTGGCCTCACTTTTGTACTAGAATTTTAAAGATCGGACCGGATTAGAGCCGGATCAAAATAACACTAGTTTTTGAGCTAAATTTTAGTAGGGTCAAGTTTGATTATGAAGGAACAAACGGGCCATGATCCGTTACCATCCTAGCATGGCGTGGCAATCTGTGAACATTCAAATGCGTCGTGCAGGTCCTCTACGAAGGCAGGTGTGTACAAACCGACCCACGGGGGATTCGTGAACGTGGACATAGAGAGAGACAGAAGCATTTCGCTGAGAACATTGGTGAGCTCACTACTTGGCATGCTGAACGTTTACCAGGAACAGAGCTTCTTAGAATCTGCAATGCTTGTGACTGACAGTAATTTATCCTCTCGTGCTGCACATAGATCGATCACTCGATTTTGGAGAGCTTTGGAGGTGGAGGGCTGACGTGCATGACAGCTAGGGTGTACCCCGAGCACGTCGCAGCAGGCAGCAGCCACCTGTACGTGTTCAACAATGGATCGGATGCGGTGAACGTGCCGAAGATCGAGGCTTGGGAGCTTTCCACGGCAAGCGTCAATGCAGTAGTTGAAGAGGATGGCTTGGCTATATCCAACAATATGTGCAAAAGTTGGGCGAATTAGTGGGATATATGTAACAAACATTATGAAATGTCCTTATGGCTCCATCGAGACGCGTATATGGTTGTTGTTAATTATTACCGAGTTTTAAGCACATGGTAGAATATAATCATATCTTACCCCATGCATCCTCACATAGTCAGATCAGCAAATGGGCAGGTTATAGAAAACTGAAGGAGCACAATATAATCAAGATAGTTTTTGAACAAGTTATATCAATGATTTCCGCCACAAACACGATCAATATAACATCAAAGGGGATACAAAGCGAGGCTGCACAGAACAGTCCAAGCCAAATCTTATTGACTGTCGCGTTGTGCGGTGTCACAAAATCATCCCGGGGCCCAATTTGGCAGATGATATGCAAGTTTTATAGTGAGTAAATTCTCTATATGCCATTGAAAAATATGCCTCATTCTTTATATGCCACTGAAAATTAATCTATGCCTTCATTGCCATCAGTTATAATTCTTCATCCTCTCTATGCCATTGCTATTAAAAGACACTAACAGGGCTGTTAAATGAAGATTGAAAAGACAATACTACCCCTAGACAAGATGAAACGTTTTTGTGCTTCCATACCATTGCACTAGGAATAAAATTAAGGGGCTCAGCCCGTCTTTTTACCCCATCTGTAACGTGTTCCTTTTGCAAAAAAACCCCCGCAGCTCCCATCGACGGCCCGCGCATCGCCTCCGGAGGCGACGGCCCCGTCCCGTTCCCAGAGGTGGAACGGACGGTCGTAGACGGGCTGTAGAATGCGTCGTCTCCCATCGCCGCGACGCGCCGGATCCCATGTGCCTCCACCTTCCCCGCCAAAACTTCCCCTCCCGCGCGCAGATGAACTCCAGGGGGGCGCCGGTGCGCATGAGCAGAGGGATGCCACCGCGGGCAGGCGGGCCTGCTCCTGCTCCTCGCTCTTCTGCCGGCGTCGGCGCGCTGCTGTCCCTCCTCCTCCACCGACGCCATGGAGGATTCGGTGGCTGCGAAGCTTGATTCGAAGCAGCCCTCCGCACGAGCACGCGCGAGAAACACCTCGACCCTGCTCTCCTCCCGAGCGCGGAGGATGCGGCCGCTCTGCCCCGGCGAGCTGCTGCTGCTCCGCCCCGTCATGCTCCGCTCCACCGCGGCCAAGTCAGGGAGGCCGCCAGCGGACATGAGCGGAGGAAGGCCACCGCGGACAGGCCAGCCTGCTCCTCGCTCCTCTGCAGCCCGGGGCGGCTCGGTGCTGCTCGAGTAGAGGAGGTGGCGGTCGCTTGCAGTCTGAAGGCTGCCGCAAGCAAGCGAGAGGCAAAGGAAGAGAGAGAGAGAGCAGTGGAAGATGCTGGACGGCGACATCAGGATTGAGGAGCAAAAGATAAGGCTGAGTAGCAACGTGCGTGGGCCCCGGAAAAAGATGTGGACGGGAGCAATTGAGCTGTACATTGGTTTGAAAACATAGTACTTTGTTATATACATTGTTATTGTAGTAAATTTTGTTATATATTAATATTTAGCCATTAAACTTTGTTATATATATTAGTTTGCAGGGAATGGATAATCTCAGAGATTTAAATAGCCATAGAATAGTATACACAAATACATTTGTAGTTGATCCCAATCTATATACAAAGCATTAAATAGTTTACAGATAGCCTCTTGTCTGTGGGTTGTATGAACTGTCTGTATATTTGTCTGTATGCTATATTCGAGATTCTACAGACAGTAAGTCGTCCGTGGACTGTACATGCCCTAAGGCACTCCTATTCGTCTATTACCTCCTAGGAGGTAAGACTGTAAATAAATTAGGGCTGTTCGATTTTTAGAATATATATAGGAACATTTAATGCATAAAAAATACATAGAAAATAGCAAAATCCTAGATAAGCAGCGCGCCTCCCTTTATCCAGACATCCGCTCCCTTGGCGCGCCGCGCAGCCCCCACCATCGCTGCTCGCGCTCACGATGTGGCTTTGTCATGCGGATGAGCGGCGCTGCAGCCGGACACGAGCCCCTGTCTGACTGTTTGTCGTTCTCATGGCCGAGGTCGCCTGCATCACTATAAAAAAACTCGACATCCGCACTCTTCTCCCTCCGCCTCGGTCATTTTTGACCCGGTGCTGATGGGGCATTAGCACCGGGTACTGCGGTTAGGAGCGGGGCGGCGCGCAGGGGTGGCAGGGGAGCATATTAGCACCGGATCGTGGCAAGACCCGGTGCTAAAGGCCCCCATTAGCACCGGTGACAGCTACCAACCGGTGCTAATATGTCCCAACGCATTTAGCACCGGTTGTAGACCGGCACCGGTGCTAAAGCACACACACCACGGCGGCAGCAGCACTCCTCCCTTCTCTTTTTTTTCTCTCTTCTCCCTCTTCTCACCCATCCTCTTCAACCTTATCTCTTCTTCCTTTCTTCTCTCTTTCTTCTCTCACTCTCTCTTCCTCTACCTCTCGCAGGGGCGGAGGCGGGCGCGGGCGGCGGGAACGCGGGCGGGCGGGCGCCACCGGCGGATTTTTGGATGTGATTTTTTTGGTTTGGTTGTGAATCTTGGATGTAATCTTGGTTGCTGAATCTTGAATGTAATTTTTTTCTATCTTGGATTTTGTAATCTTTGGATGTGGATGTTGTAACCTAAAGTTATGGGATCTTGATTTGGTAATAAAGTTATTGGATCTTGATTTATAACAAATTTGTTCTTCGATTCGTTCTTCTTGAAGAACTGAAGAACATCTGTGGAGAGAATGTAGGCGGTAGAAGGAGAGAGAGAGGAAAGAGATGAGCAGTGAAATAAATATTTATTTTTTCGTGGAAAAATATTTAGCACCGGGCGATGCTTGAAACCGGAGGTATTTTACCCGAAGCTAAAGAGCATCCCTTTAACCTCGGCTGTTTAGCACCGGTTGAGATATTCGGTGCTAAAGAGGTTTTCCAACCGGTGCAAAAGTCCAGTATTTTGACAGTGCATCGGCCACTTCCCCGATTCTCATCTTGCCTAGCCAATATGTATTTGCTCTCACGCTGAATGTTTTCTTCCTCCCTCTCCGGCATGGAGTGCGCGCTCTGCAGGGGACGGCAGGCGGTGAGCATGTCAATGATGGAAGTGAGAAGCGCTGGCTTGCCACAAATGTGAGCTCAGAGTACGACGGCCAATCCGCGTCCGAAACGAGCTGCTCTCCGGGACTTGGTCGGTGGGAGCTTCATGGTTGGGGCGATGTCTTTGCGACTTGCTCCCTCGTTGGCTTGTAGTGTCAATATTGGTGTCTCCGACATGGCCCAGCAACGTCTCAACGTACGCTTTGTTCTGAGTAATCAATGTTTGAGGCTGCCCGCGGGGGATAGGATAGACTCGTTCTCTCTCGAACCTCCCATCCGCTCCCAGCCCTTTTTCCGTCGGCCCCCTCCCTCCCATCTCCGGCGAGCTTGCTCCGGCGAGCTTGTCGCAGTGGGAAGGAGCGGGCCCCCCTGCTCCCTATAGTATAGTGTTTATACTTGCTCCCAGTAGTATTGCTTGTTGTAGTAGTTTCTAGCTGCATGCTTCGACCGGAGCTCGTCGTCGTCCTCGCTGTCGTCGCCGTGGTTCTCCTCGGCCACGCTGCCGTCGACGCCTTCGAGGTATGCCTAAATAATCCTCCTCCCTCCCTCCATCCGCCGGATCTTGTTCCCTCCCCTCTTGCTTCGTCCTGTTCGCCTCACCCCTAAGATCCGGTCTCCACTTCCGCCACCACCAAGCCCCAAGCAGCTACTCTTCAATCGGCATCGAGTTGGCTCAACGTCCTCCGTCATCGTCTCGGCAGTGAGCCTCCCACCGGCTCTGTGGACGGTGACCTTCTTCTCGTCGGCGACTGCTCTTGCAACTTCATCCATGGTTCGCCGGTGATGCTCTTCCTCGACGTCGTCCGCATCCACTTCAAGCCTCTGCTTCGCGAGGCCCTTCCGCTCATACGGCTCCACGCGGCTTTCGCCGCTGCAGCTGTCCGCCGGCGATCTGCTTCCGGTGGCGGTTTTGTGTTTGAGTCCTTTGGACCTCGATGTAATTGGCTCCTTTGCCAAGGGCCTTGTTGTAAGAATGCTGCTTGAATATAATAAAAAAATAGAAAGTTCTTGGTTGAAAAAACCGTCTCAACGTACGCTCAAAAAAAAAAACAACGTCTCAACGTGTCATGTGATCTTGGTGGTTCTCTCTATGTCTGTAACTCGGAACCCCTATCAGTCGGTCACGCTGATCCTTCGGTTAGTGTGCAGCACCAATTCTGAAGGCGGCAAGTAATAACACAACTCTGGTTGTACAGTCACGCGTCATCATCTAGCCAATTGCACGCACAAACATCAGACACGCACGAACAGCTAGGCCGCACGACCAACCGGCAACCGCACAACATCACGCATGCACAAACGGCCAGCCCGGCCGCACGCCACGAACGGCCACGTCCAACAGCACGGACTCACGCAAGGCCACGTTCATCCCTATCAGTAGCTCATTTTTGTTTCATCGCATACATGTATAGGGATTCGAGACGTACGTTTGTATGTACGTATATGAGTGCTAATGCGGCGCGTGATACTCACACGCGGGGAAGACGAAGGCGATATGATGCTGCAGATGATGTAGCCGTCCATGCACGCCCCACCTTTTCCAATACGATCGAGTTCTTGACTTATCCAGTACTTGGTCCCAGCGGCGTCCGACCACCGTCACGATGTGGTTGGTCCGCCAATGAACCCGCAGGGGCCACAGCGTAGTGCTGGAAGTACGTGCTCGCTGGCCGGCGTGGATGGCCGGCCGGCTTCAGCGCCACCACCTCCATGCATGAGCTTGGGCTCGCTGTTGCGGCGGAGATATGATGGCGCGGTGGTTCGGGATCGTCGCGGCGTGGTTGCCGAGCTTGTCGGCGTTCTTGACGAACCATTTGAAGGCGGTGGTCGCGATGTCAGATGCCCATCGAGCAGCCGGACCACGAGCTGCTGCTCCTCCGGTAGGCGGTACGTACGCTTTCCACGGCTGCTACATACCACGGCAAAAGCGTAGCAAGACCCTGGCAAATAATGAAGCTTGCATAAGAGGATCGGGAAATTAAACAAGTCGACAACATGTTAAATATAAAATAGTTTTAACTCTTTTTTTAAAAAATGTTGTAATAATTATTTTTCATTCCAAAAGAAAGAAACCTGCAGAATGATGAAAAATGAAGAAGCGCTCTAAAAAAGATAGACATGTTCCCTGTCACGTGGCCAGCCTCGTCGCTTCCGACGGCTCACGTGAACGGGCGGGCCCAGCACTCACCCCGCCTCCCCTACCCCTCGCTGAGACCGTTCATTTCGGCTGCCCTGCCCTCCGCAAACGCGGCGGCGCTCTCACCGCCGATCCACGACGCCGCCCTCCCCAATGAATCCCGTCCCCCGCCACTCGAACAGGACCCGTCCGTCCTAGATCTAGGCGTGGGCAAGGCACCCACGGTGGTGCGCAGGGGCGCCCCGTGCGCAGCGACAGTGGCCACACTGGACGGAGGCGCGGCGGGTCAGCGGGCGAGACGGCCTTCCCGCGGCCGCCGCCTCCGCCGCGGCCTTCGATCTACGCCACTCATATCAGCATCCGAGGCTGTCGCCGAAGTCCCTGGCCACCGCGGAGCCCCTGTCCCTGACGCCTCTGGTGGTGTCCGCCGGAGCTGGTGTCGAGGTAGGACACTGACTGCGGCTAAGTTGTAAAATTTGTTCTTTTCCCCCTCTAGATGGCTGCTCCGTTGGACTGGACGGAGTGGATGGCCGCTCCACTGGACTGGACGGAGAGGGCAACACCTTCGTCCTGATGATGTCGCTGCCACTGTATGGCCGGGGTCAGCGCTCACCTGAACCCTTTCTTATTCGTCCTCATCAGATAGACATATACTGTGTCCTCATCGAGGTACCTCACATTCAGGACATCCTATTCTCCGTGTATGATCTACAGTATATCTAATAGTTGAGAGGGGTGCCTCTGCTGTGATCGTCAGATGCTGCTTATCTGAACTGGGTTCTGGTCCTGTAGGTCAATTTGCCACTGAAAGTTTCACAAAATTCCTTATAGCGCTGAGGTGCCACCATTCAGTGAGGAGTCATGGATTTTGGCATTGATGATTTGAAAGAACATAAAGAAAACGACAAACCATGATGCAGAAGCTGTCGAGTACTTTCTTGAGCACAAATGCAGCTCAAATCCAGAGATTGGAAAGGTATGGTTATTATTTTTTATGTTTCAAAAAAGAAAGGTATGGTAACCTTCATGTCGGGTCTAAAGTGTATATATCTAGTTGTAGTTGACTTTTAAGCTACGTGTGATTTTGAACTTTATCTCAGGTGTTGAATTTGTTGTATTTTAGATGGGCGCATTTGTTGCTTAACAAGTTTAATTGGTGCTTCAGGACGATTAGGTTTTGAATAATGGTAACTGGCAAGTCTACAATGAAAAGAATGGTGTGTATGATTACTCCCTTTTCCCAGTGCGACATGGGTTGAGTAACATAGATTAGGTTGAAAAGGTTGTAATGTTGAATTGAACAATATTACCGTTTCCATTTATATGGGATAATGAAGACACATCACATGCTCCTATTTCTCAATAAAAAAGCTGTTGTCCAGCATTGCCGTGTTTAGAGCTTACCCCAATAGTCCCTGTGTGATAATTTGAAGAGCCACAACACAAGCCAGGATTACACTGGAATGCTATCTTAAAATTTGTGCCTGTAGCTATCATTTTTTTTATCATCATATCAATTGTTGCAGGAATCCCAGATGTGGGCCAGTTTATCACATGTGTTCTTGAGGCTAAGATGGAAAAAAATATGCAACATTATAGGCTAACAAGATTCTCAAAGTACATGAGTAATGAGCAACCACGGACAACTATTGGAGCTGACCTAATACTTCTTGATAAAGAGGTAATTACTATGTCATGTTTATGTTAGCCTCTTCAGAAACACACAATGTACTATTTCTTCTAGAAGGCAAAGCCATGGATGGCCAGATTGCATAAAAATGGATACGATATTCATGCCTCAGCTTAAGGAAGGTTTGTACTACATTAAACACTTCCAAGCGTGTGATGCACGCACCCTGTACCGACCAGTCGATCATCCCTACATGATGAAGTTGGCAGCGTATACAAATGTCATCCAAGTGAAAACAGTACTCAAAAGCTTCCCCATATATGTGTACACCACACTTGCAACATATGAAGTCTTGCGAAATAGGATAGGCATCAATGACTATTGTTCAGGTATTCTTTCAAAGACTCCATAACCCCTTTGAGATTTCAAACAAATTACCTGTTTATCTACTTTGTACCTGTATTTATAATCTGTTAGTACAGATGTATCTATTGCGCATCTTTTCTCTCATGTGGCTAATTAAAGAAATTAATACTCTTTTGTAGATACCATTGGAGTCCTCTCAGGATCCAGAAATCAAAGGCAGGTAAAAAAAACTGCATAATGTTTTACCTAACAGATGGAAGTTATTCAGCCAGCAAACTAAACACCTCATTCCCCTTAACAACTAGTAATTGTTTTTGCATGCCTTGTGAATTTTCATATCTGAAAACCTGAATTTCTAAAATACAGAGAAATAGCTGTAGTGGCTCTATGGAATAATGTTATATGCAGATTAGTTTTCCTTTTCTCAGCTGTGACATGTGGGCATGCGGCCAATTGGAGGGTAAACTTTATATACATTACGCCTTTGTTTGGTAAGTGGGGTGTTGGAGAGTTTTGAGGGGGATTGAAGTGGATTAAGTGAGATTTTGACCTGTAGGGAAAATTGCTCCACTTCAAACCCCTCCAATCCACTCCAATCCCCTAGTTCCCAAACAAGCCCGCATCTCCAAATATTACATAGTAGGAAAATTGTCCCTGCAAGGATCTAGTTATGGAAATGATATGTAAATCCCAAGCTTTCTGAGGTTGCTGCTTTACAAAATAGGTGAGGAAGGTATTCTAATATCTGAGTTTTCGATCACTGCGTCTTCAGGTGTGGTGCAAGGATACCTGTGCCTAGATGGCATGGCCCAGCTGCAGCACAACCTACTACTGGGAGAATCACTGTTGCAGAGCTGGCTCAACTCTTCAAATTATCTATGTGAGCCATTATCTTCCAACACAAGAATATCACATAACAAACATTCATGTATCAACTATCATAACGCAGATCCCAGATGTTGTAGGAATCACCAACATTACAGTTGTATGTTTGAAGCTATAAAGAATAAAATGTAGTGCGACAGGCACTAAATGGTGAAGATTTTATCCCTTGCAGGGGCTCTAATCTAGTGGTACTGTTGCAAGGTCAACTACACAAGCTGGTGCTGCTCTTGGGCATTCCAGGAGAGCGTTGACAGCGGCAGCGGCCTGGTCGCGTGGTAGTTTCATATGGGGGCGGAGCATCAAAGAGGCAAGTCTTGCTGCTGCTGCAAGAACTCTCGTGGCGAAGACAATTTCGGCTTCCCCTCCTAGGAATCTATCCAGGGTAAGTTGCTGTAGAGAGTTGGCGATGCATGAGATGGCGTCAAAGGCCGGTTGTGGAGGCACATCTTCAGGTGCACGAGTGTCGTCAACGAGCGTCAGAATGAGCCGTGTGAGTCGTGGCATACATTTTAGCAGCCTGAGGAGATTTAAGGTCTGTTGACTTGTGGCCATGTGTAGGCAAACCCTGAGTGTGGCGAGATTTGGTAACGAAGGGAAACCTCTAATCTGTAAAGCAGACGAGATAGTGAATAATGAATGGGGTTGTGTTCACTTCCACCAAACTTTTCAAAATTCTCTCCAAATTTTACTATTCATCTATCACATCAAATCTCTCTCCTCATGTATGAAACGTGGGTTAATAAAAAAACTAGTTGCATGGTTCTGATGTACACACGACGAGATGAATCTTTTGAGCCTAGTTAGGTCATGATAGGACAACGATTACCATAAATAAACGAAAAATGTTATAGTGCACTGTAATGTTTCAAGTGTCATTTTCACCCAATTTTACCGTCTTCTTTGAAACTAAACCCAGCCTGGAACGCAAGGGGGACTCACCGTCTTGCGCCTTTGGTAGGTCACCAGGTCGATGTCGTGGTGATGCAGCATGACGCCGTGTAGTTCTCGCAGCGCAACGGGGTTGATCATGTGAATCAGCAGGCGGGCGCCGGCGTGCCGTGGCAGCAGACCTGTGCACAGGATGGCGAGTCTTGGCGTGTACTGGAGGTTGAGGCCGGCGGAGGCCTTGCAGTTCGACATCTCTAACCGAGTCAAGGTAGACGACACTACTGTGAGGTCGGCCGGTGCTGGGCCGGTGTTGGGTGTCAAGTAACAGCACCCGAGGACCAGTCTAGTAAGACTGTGCAGTGCTGGCAGAAGGGCTGAAAGCTTCTGGCCACAGAAGGCGCAGCTCGTCATGGTAAGCTGGGCAAGATTTGTGAGGTGCACTGCCTCGAGCGGATCCACGGCGACGAAGCCCAGGGTGAGCTTGGTCAGGCCTCTGGGGAGGCAGCCCAGCGGGAATAGGTAGTTCTTGGCACGCGGTCCCGCCTGCGTGGTATTCAGAAGCATCAGCTCTCTCTCGCCGCCGCCGGCATCCTCTCGGTCCTCCTCCTTGGCCCGGATGATATCCATCCAACCCTCCATGATCTCCGGCGACGGATTCGATGCGTCCACACGGAGGCAGCCCACCGGTCCCGGATGATTCTCGAGCACGAGCCCGATGGTGTCGATGCTCACCGGGGCAGAAAGGTAGGCAAGATCCGGACACGTAGCCTCCGCCACCGCCACGAGGCCGGCGTCGTGCATCACCAGCGGAGATGCCCTCCACGCCGCCTCCCATGCTCCAACAACTCCAGTAGCATCGTCATCGTCCGACCAATTCGGGCCGACCACCCGCCCCCGAGCCAGAAGATCCAGGTAGACCTCCTCCTCCTCCCCCTCCTCCGATAGCTTGACGACGCTGGCGTCCGGCTGCGGAGGCAGTGTCTTGAGGACCGCCTCACTTACGGCCGGCCGGAGAACGGCCATGGGGAGGGGCAATTGGGGATTCGAGCCGACTTGGGGATTCGAGCCAACTTGGGGATTGATGGCGCTTGGTTTTTTGGGCTTCGGCAAGAAGCTCTGTTTCCTTCCCCTCCCTCCCGTTTGCTTTTATCCCCTGATGAAACACATGCGGCTCTGACATTAACCTCGTCTTTTTTTTTTGG
>OAMR01000238.1:1554599-1581316 GCA_900205405.1 Echinochloa crus-galli | reverse complement strand
GTTGGTGGGTAGTGTAAAATAAGGGGTATAGATGTTATTTCTCCTTTATGTTATTTTTTGAGTTTAAATGCTTCAGGACCTTATATTTTGGGACGGAGGGAGTACTGCCTAAAGAGCTGGGGGTTTGGGTATCCTAGACTTGCAAGCTTTTAGTACGGAGTAGAGCTTTACGTTGGTTGTGGTATGCTTGGCATGATTCAGATAGGCCTTGGATAGGGTCTCCTGCACCTTGTGACGAGTTGGATAAGCAATTATTTCGTGTCAGTACAGTGGTCAACTGGGGAGATGGTAACACTGCGAGGGAAACTTATTGTACTTTTGATGCTAATAAAGCAATTTGGAAAACACATGCCGAGGGAAAACATAAATTCTTTGGTTGGCTTCTCGT
This sequence comes from Echinochloa crus-galli, assembly GCA_900205405.1. NCBI lineage: Eukaryota > Viridiplantae > Streptophyta > Magnoliopsida > Poales > Poaceae > Echinochloa > Echinochloa crus-galli. The sequence goes on along the minus strand of OAMR01000238.1, from coordinate 1,580,928 downwards.
TCAAAGTAACCTTCTCACGGCTGATAAATTTGTTGCTATGAATTGGCCATGCGAGCTGATGTGTTCTCTCTCTGCGATCAAGAGCTGAGACTGGCGCTCATCTGTGCTTGCACTGTTGTTTTGCAAAAGAGGTATGGTTGTTGGTCAGCAATTGGACAGATGGTGCATTCAAGTGCCTGATGCGATGCCTAAAACCCCTAACGCAAAATCAAAAGCGATCCACTGTTGCTTCGTTGATGTATACAACATGAAATCTATGGAAGGAGAGAAATCGGCGAGTGTTTGAAGGGAAATATTTGACTGCCTTGCAGGTGTTCAATCTGATCAGAGAAGAGGTGCACGCGCGAAGGGAGGCCTGTGGCACCCCGGTGGTAGCTTAATGTTAATCAATGTATCATGTCTTTTTCTGCCTTGTTACTTAAGTGTTTGTGAGAGACTTCGAAAACAGTTTGTAATCATGTTTTGCTTCCTTAAATGAATGGACAACGCTCCTGCCTTTTAGTTAAAAAAAAAGGCAGTAAGGCCACCAACAATAGCTTTCAAGTTGATTGGACAGGCACCAAAAAAGATAAAAGTCAAAAACACTACTGCCCTAAATGAGAGGATTCTTCATTTTACTAATTACAATCCACCGGTGGAACCTCTCCATCATCAGCAGGTCCTCGTCCAGCTGGCCCGTGCTACGCGCTGCCCATGAAGAAGTGATGAGAAGGCATAATAAGCATTCCGTGAGGAGAGGGGCACGGGAAGAAGAAGAAGAAGAAGCCATGTCGCTGTGTGGATATATGTATAGCACTACTCTATAGCTGTTGCTGCTGCTGCATGGTGGCGTTCCCTTGGCTGGGCCTCTTGTAGTTCTCGGCGATCAGCATCAAGCTGGGCCGCTGTTTGTTCATGCACGACTTTGGCTGGCGTGCGATATGATGCTCATAGGTGGTGATGCTCGATCTCTGCTGCTGCTACTGATAGGGTGTGGACGTATGGTAGGAAGATGTCGCTGTGGGCTCTGGTGAAATGCTCGTACCGCCATGACTCTGGTAGCGAGCTGGATGAGGAGGCCCGCCGTGTTGTTGCTCCTTTGAGTCCTGTTTTTTTTGTTTTTTCTCTTTGAGGATCCTCCGAGTCCTGCTGAAGCGGACTGTGTGGCCGAAATCCAAGAACCAAGAGACCATTGTTGTATTCCCAGCCTGGACTCGAGCTGCAATATAAGCCCAAACTTAACGGGCTGACCCTTTTATATGGAGATATCGTAGGGTTCTGTTCTTTTGAGCACAATTGGCGTTAACCGATGCAGCATTGAGAAATCTGTTGAATCGAGCTCGAGGAACATGCCGGTTTTCGAAGCTTCGTTTATTTCATCTCTGCCGATATAAACACCTCCGGAAAAAAAAAAGAACATCAGTTTATGGAGTAGCAGCAGTCCTTCCGGAAGTCTCAAACATTGAAAGCTTACCACTCCAAAAGTTTCGTGTCTCTTCCCTCCACCACGTGGAGGACCGGGCAGAGTAACACCTTGGTCTGCAATCGGGCCGAATTCGTGTATGGGCCAACTCCGAGGGAATGAAGGGGCCCGCGGCGTCGTGCAATTTGCCCATCAGTGGAAGGATCGTAGTCGGGTGCAGCATTGCGAAATCTCCTCCAAAGGCCGAAGCCAGCTTTATATATAAAGCATAAAGGAAATATTGGGATTACCTAAAGTATAAAGGAAATATTGGGATTACCAATTTACAATAGAGCACATGCCACAAGACGGCAGAATCCGGCGGATCCATAAAAAGACTCTCTAGGCCTCTCGCCAGAGATAGAAAAACTACTCTAAACGACCAACCTAAAGGGCCAAGAAACCAAAACAACATCTGCCGGCCCGACCGTCCGTGTAGCCTAAGACTCCAACACCAACGGCTACAAGAAAAGCTCCAAACAACGTCTTCAGGAAGGCAAAGACGCACGGCGCCAGCGTTTGGTTTTCACCACGGAGCGCGATCACGAGCCGCCGTCGCACGAGACCCTGCAGACAACGCCCTCAAGAGGGGTGCAATACGTCATTGCCCAACCCGCAATCGAGTTGAAGCTTACGCTTGAGGGTCGCCGCCCGACGAGCCGAAGGCATCAGTACCGTTCCCACTCGCTTCCATCCATCGCCCACCATCGCAACCGCCGAAGTTCACCCTTGGACTCCATATGCACCTGCACGACAACACCCGACTCTTCGGGAAGATTTGGAACCCCCGATTGGTCCCAAAGCTTCTGCCGTCCCCTCACGGAATGGCACCGTGCCTCACAGAATGGACGAGAAGACATGAATCCAACGGTGGTGACTTGACGGTGCTCCGGGGACAGCTTCGTCGGCGATGCGAAGACCGGAGGCGGTACCCTCGGCCATGAAGGAGTCCCGGGCAACCCCTCCCACCACAGCAACCCCAGCCGGCGCGCCAGGGCCGGCGGCGGCCCCGCCGCAGATCCACCGGAGCCCGACGGCGGTCCAGATCTGCCAGGGCCGCGTCGCCGCCGCCGCCGAGGCACACCCCGTCGGACGCCACGCCGTAGAGGGAGAGGAGGGCCAGCCCTGGCCGGACGCACGCGACGTCACGCGCAGGATTCGGATTCGGGCGGGGCGGATCTCTGCAGCCCAAGCCCCGCCGGCTCGCCCGCCGCCGTCAAGTCTCGCCGGGGGAGGAGGCCCGAGTGGAGTCTAGCTCCGGCGCCGCCCTCCTCATTCCCGCGGAACCCGGCGGCACGACGAGCTTGAAGAACTCGGCGGCGCGTCCTCTCCATCCCGAGCTTGAGCCCGGCGGCGAGCTCTCCCCATCCCGAGCTTGAGCCCGGTGGCGAGCCCTCCCCATCCCGTGTGGGGAACGAAGAAGAAGCCTTGCTGCCGCCTTCCTCGCGCCCGCGCGGACTTCCGGCGGCTCGCTCGGGCGGCGGCGAGGGCATGAGGAGAGGTAGAGGTGGCCGCCGGCGGCGGCGGCTAGGGTTTCCGCCCGAGCCGCCCCGCGAGGAGGGGAGGGGGGGTCAGCATTGCGAAATCTGATGAATGAGCAACAAGTTATCGAAACTTCGTTTATTTAATCTCTGCCAACATAAACACCATGAGCGATTTGCTACCGGAAAAAAAAAGAACATCACTGGCAAGTGGCAACAATGCAACAAACAATGGCTAGCAAGTGTATGTAGCCTAGTTGAAGCAGCATTGGGAAATCTGTAGAATCGAGCGAAGCTTCGTTTATTTAATCTCTGCCAACATATATAAACACCATCAGCACCACTTATTTGCCACCGCAAAAAAAAAAGGAACATCACTAGCAACAATGCAACAAACAACGGCTAGCAGCTAGTGTAGCCTAGTTGATGAAGTAGCAGCAGTCCTTGAAGGTGTCCATGTCGCGGCTGAAGAGCGGCACGTACGCGTCGACGCTCCCGTCGCCGGCGAAGGACGGCAGCAGGATGAGCAGGCCCTCCACCGGCAGGTAGCTGGGCATGAAGAAGAAGGGCCGGCCGCCGCCGAAGTCGAGGTCGTAGAACGGGATCCGCAGCCAGCTGTCGACCTCGACGTTCGGGCTCAGCACCATCTCCGCCGCGTCGGCCGTCTCGATCGGCGGCTTGAACTCGACGCCGCGGTGCTCGAACTCCACCAGCGGCGGGTCGCGGGGCCTGAAGAAGGAGACGCGGTCGTGGACGGGGGGCGGGTCGAGGGCGGCGCCGCGGGTGGCCTGACTCCAGGCGAGGAAGAAGTTGTTGGTGCCGCGGCCGTCGGCGACGATGTGCTGCGTGGTGAAGCCCACGACGAGGGAGCCGCACGCGAAGCGCGTGACCTGGATGAGCATGAGCTCCACGGCGTCGTCGCCGCTGGGGTGCAGGCTGAGCACCGCCGGCGTCGGCTCCAGCGGCATCACGCTGTCCAGGGTCACGTCGGCCGTGGCCTCCACGAACCGCGCGCCCTCGTCGGTGAGCAGGATGGCGCGGTTGCCATGGCCGTCGACGCCGAGGCGACCCGCCCACTCGCGGTACTCGGCCAGCACCGTGGCGAGACCCGCCTCGAGGGCGGCGTTGGCCGGGGCCGGGGGACGGAACGCGTAGATGACGGAGATGTACGTGTCGAAGTTGGCCTTGTCGAGCACGGTGAGCGGCACGGCGACGTCGTCGGCCGGAGCAACGCCGCCGGGGTAGGCCGGCTTGACGGCCTTGGACGAGTGCACGGTGATCTTCATCTCGAGATCGATCGAGATCCTACGTTGTCGGATAACAAATTATGTTGGTTGATTGCACAACGTTCTTGAACAGCCAAGTCACGAGAGGCTTGTGTGCAAGTGGCTGACAGTCAGCTGTGGAGAGTAGAGATGGTGGTGCGGCGCGGCGAATGGGTTTCGCATCAGTGTCCTATATATAGAGGGACGCAATAATCATGAGAGCGAGAGGTAGGTGGCGACACAGTAGGTGCGTCAATGAGCTGATCATGCAATGCATAACTTATTTGGCTAAGGAAGAGGTAGGTATGTCCTGCTCGAAATAACGGCCTGTTTAGTTCCAAAAAGACAACCCAAATTCACTATGTAAAAAGAAGATTCCCCATTACATTAAAATGTCATAACATGTATGGAGTACTAAATGTTGATGAAATCAAAAACTAATTGCACAGTTTTGTTGTACTCTGCGAGACGAACATTTTGAGCCTAATTAATCAATCCCAAGTCCTAACAGGGAGGCCCATAAATAGGGCGTGCAGATCATGTACATGTAAAGGTGAAGACAATTGGTTCAAATAAGGACCTACAGGGTCCACGAAAATCTATCAAGTCTGTATACTATCTGGTGTGCAATTCAATGTTGTAGTACATAAAATCAAAAGTAAAAATTACAAGCAATTAAAGGCGGCGGCTTACTTGCACAATATTCTCATATTTTAAAGGCAAATTCACAATCGATTCTGGTCTTAGCCCTTGCTGAAATTTTGTAATGTAAAGGTTACAAATTACGTTTAGGTCAAAGAAAAGTTTCTTGACTTCTTATCTTTGTTGAAATTTGCAGGAACTGGTAATACAATGGAGCAAAGTTGCATACGAAAATATGACCTATAATCAACCGGATTATGAAATGGATGATGAGGGAAAACCAAGACCAATCAATCAAGGAATGTTCCAAGGAATGGGCATCTCGAGTATAAATTTACTGACCTTATGCAAAGGCAAATTGTTGAAGATAGTAATACCCTTACTTGCTTAATCTTTTTGACAATGTTTATTCATGACTTTGTAATAAAATGGTTGGCTGACAATATTTTTTATTTTTCACAGAGGGAAATGTTTGTCAAGCTGATCATCAACAAGAGACTTCTAGTAGTCATTCCAAGCATTGTACATTAAAAAGGCTGGGATCCATTCGATTAACCCAAAATTATGATGTAAGTAGTGCAAATTTAGCTCCTGGAATAAGAAAAAAGATTTTCTCTGCATTCTAAATACATCTATCTATCTTATAATTTTGTTTAAATTTGAGTATGTTTTGCAGTATTAGTATACAAGCAAAGATCTGTGTAGTGCCTCAGCACAATTGTTAATATTGTTTTTGTTTCTTAAGCAAATTGAGTTTCATAAATTTAGTATAGATTTATCCTATTATTTCAAGCACTGATAAATTGTTACTTAACAAGAAGTGGTTTTACAATATTTTCACACATAAGAAAAAAAGAAAAGTGCACATAATAGCTGTTCCTACAGCAGCTGCAGTGATTAATGTCTAAGAAGCTGCGCGTCGACTTCAAAAACTTTAGAATAACGCTTTTGCAAAAAAAACTCTAGAATAACTACAGTTTCCTCTTTTAAAGATAGATAAAGACATTTTCATTGTTCTTTTCTTCTGTGAACAATACAATACCGTGCAAAGCAAATCATTAATGGAATCATACTACTCTGACAGGATGAATCATTCGACTTCAGTGTCTACCTGGACTCTATCTCTGAAGATTGTGCAACCACTGCAAATGACATCACTGTCACATTTCATTGCCCAGCTACCGTGGCAAATGAAACTACAGGATCTGTGGTGTTGGGTCAAGCGTCCCTTAGAATGGATGATGAGGTTTACAACATACCTTTGACAGAGAATGGTAACTACATACATTTTCATTTACTGTGGGAGTAAAGTCATAAACTCACTGACACGACGTGCTCTGCAGATGCTTCAGTCCCTCAGCAGTATGAAGAGCAGCAACCAGAGGAAGCTCACATTGGTGCCACTCTTTGTGCTGTCAGAGCTCTGGAAGACTATCCTATATACTCAAGGCCTGGCAGCTTCAAAGAGTCCGGCTGCCATGATACGCCGGAGCTGGGAGCAGAACCGGCCGTGTGAAGAATAGCCAAGTGAAAATAAACAAATAATAAGTACATAAAACAGCGATCAGTTGAATTGTCAACAAATCGTCCGATGATGCTCTCCGCGGAACGGCTAGGATGAGTTAACTGGCAACATTTAAATCGAGTAAATGATTATTGAGATGTGTGTAATGATGAAGATATTCTTTTCATTCAGTTTTCAGCCTGTTATTGGTGATTGGTTTGAAGCTTTGTAAAATTTTGAATGCTGCTTATGTATTACCACTTAATGGGCCATAGAAATTGTTTGTAAGCATGTTTGGTGAGAATATAATCTGGCAAGTAATTCAGTCAACTATCTACAGTGGCATTCCAGGTTCGTGGCTTGGAAAAAAAACTTAAAGATCTCTGTGATTTTTTTTGACGCCGTGTTCCTTCGAGTAGAATTATGGTAACTGATCCAGGCCACATTTCTTCTGCCAAAATTCTGTTACATTTTGCCAAAACAAAATATAATTTTGGCACATTAAGAAGATAACATGGTGGGAGAAGAAGACATGAAAAATGTTTTGAAAAAGTAGACGGGAGAGATAGACATGAAAATTGCGGAGCAAAGGTTGCCATATGATATAATGCTACATGCCTTGAGAGAGGAAAGAACAGAGAGCATCCTCTGAGGAGCATGCGTACTTGCCATCTGAACCTCAACATCAGAAGAACAGAGAGCGTGGCAGAGTAGGCAAATCTCCAGCCTGTTTGTTTGGATAAAAAATGGTCGTTGTCCCCATCACTCAACGTAGGAAACGGGAGGAGGAAAAGCGTCAGGCAAAATAGTGTTTTCTGTATTTTCCGGCTACCATCCTCATCCATCCGGTGGCCGACACAGTAGGTGCGTCAATGAGCTGATCATGCAATGCATAACTTATTTGGCTAAGGAAGAGGTAGGTATGTCCTGCTCGAAATAACGGCCTGTTTTAGTTCCAAAAAGACAACCCAAATTCACTATGTAAAAAGAAGATTCCCCATTACATTAAAATGTCATAACATGTATGGAGTACTAAATGTTGATGAAATCAAAAACTAATTGCACATAGATGAAATTAAAAACTAATTGCACAGTTTTGTTGTACTCTACGAGACGAACATTTTGAGCCTAATTAATTAATTTTTGGATAATTTTTCGCACGTACAAACGAAATGCTACAGTAGCGCAATGATTACGATGTGACATCATACTCCCAAATTCACCCACCCAATTTCAACATCTAAACACGGCCAACGTTGTTCAGAAGAGAAGGCACTGGTGTTCGGATTCAGAAGATAGTATAAGAGAACTCTCGAAGGATGACATTGAACACTACGTAGCTTAGGATTATTTGGAAGAGGTTATCCGGTCAAAACGTCGCTTACTACTTGGAGTGCATGAGATGGATTTTGCAGCGGTACTGCTAGTCCGTGATTTTGCAGCGCAGCAAGAAAAGTTGGCGAGGGCAGCAAACAGAAAACAAAAACGAGAAAAACGTGTCGCCACGTCCAGATTTTGGACGATGGATCGGATGAGAGCTCCAGCATGTCCAGCTGCTGCCGTGCCCCACAGCCACGTCCCTTTCCGACATGAAAAAAAACCTGGGGCACGGATCGATGGAGATGCAGATCAATATGCAATTATCATTCTGAAGGTAATAGAGATCAATATGCATCGGCACCTCGGCAGCATATGCGTCCGGATGCGTGCGTGCATGTGCATCACGAGGATCCATGGTCCTGTTGGGGCCAAGCAGAGTGTGGACGACGACGAACTCCATCATTCGGGAGACACTGCACTGGTGTGCAGCTCAGCCCGTCCTGTAGCCTAGCATAGCATGTGCGATATGTGTCGATGCAGGCACTGACGAGGACGAGGACGAGGGCCTCTCGCTTTCAGGACAACTGGGGTTGGTTTGCGACGAGGAGAATGGACTCGGATAGAGAATTATTATAGCTAGAGAGGTAGTAGGTGTCGAGGAGGTTGGTGTTCATTGGAGGATGGCACAAACTGACACGTCAAGGGGAGCTAAACTTTACGGAGTAAAATCCTCCTAACTTTGAGCAAATTCAATAATATAAAGCCAATAATTAACTATTAGCCAAGATATAAAAATCGAATCAAACAATAATAGTCTATTATTGTCTACAATATATATTTTTATTACTATACAATACTACTTTTTTCTTATGCAATTTTTTTTGGAAGAAGGGTATTTTTCATCCCTCAACTATCATAGAAGTGTGACTTTCATCCCTTACATTTCAATTGATGCAAATCAATCCCTTAACTAATTAAACTGATGCACTAACCATCCCTACCTCGGTTTAACCTATCATATAACAATGGTTTATACCACATAAAAATTTAATTAATCATCATTTATCCATATCATCATTACTAGAAAGTTTCTTCTTGCATTTATACTCCCTCCATCTACTTTTATAAGGCATATTAGAGGTGTCGAGGAGGTTGGTGTTTATTGGAGGATGGCACAAACTGGGGAGCTAAAATTTACGGAGTAAAATCCTCCTAACTTTGAGCAAATTCGGTAATATAAAGCCAATAATTAACTATTGGCCAAGATATAAAAATCGAATCAAACAATAATAGTCTATTATTGTCTACGATATATATTTTTATCATTATTATTATACAATACTACTTTTTTCTTATGCAATTTTTTTTTTACTCTTACATCCACCTGGTCCACCTGTGCATAACATAATGTGCTGAGTTTGTTGCCTACGTGATCCAATATCTTCTCTTTTCTGTATCAGCAAAAATCCTGATTACCTCACGACAGAGTAAGTCTATCATTATATCCGTTCTATTATATTTGTTTCCGTCTAAAGTAGACCCCATAATTCGGTTACAATAATATCTTTCAGCAACTCTCCTCCGGAGCGTCGTCGAAGGCCTGCATTCACTCTTGCGTCCTGAGTCCTGACATACTGTTTTATATATTTTTTTTGTTTCTTAGTCACAGTGCTCAAATAAACTTTCGGTGCTGATATAGCACCGGTAAAATGATTTGCTCCAACTCATTGCACACTTCTCAGCATTCTCTCTCTTTTAGCACCACTAAAAAACGCATACTGATTTCCTCTTGCCGACCCGACCCGACCCGACCGAGGACCAGGTGGTGCTGGTACCATCCGTCCCCTGTCACATGTGTTGTTTCTGCGCGAATCTATTCCACGAGCTAGCTCTCGGCAAGTCCACACGACCACATCAACCAAACAGCTCTGATCCGTCAAACTAATCGCTGCCTGTTTTATCCTTCCTGAAATCTCAAGTGTTTTTAAGTTCAAAAAGAATTCGGAACTTCTGAAGTGTCGCTTTATTCTCGTGCTGGTCAATTGAAAAGGCCCGGCTGATTAAACTAAACTAGCTCATCAACCCGTGTCCAACTGACCCTGTGTTATATTATATGGCTTGACTGGGACATCCATCGTCAATCCGTGGTAACACACCTTCACACATAAGATTGATATATGTTCTTTATAATATATATATATATATATATATATATATATATTTCTATATTTTGACAATAGTAAAAGTTGCTTTTTATAGACCGTATCATGTTCTAAACTTTGATATCTGTGATCAAATGCAGAAATACTTCGATTTTTTTTCCACGACGGGTATTCCCGAATTTCATTCCCAAGCGGCAACGAAATTACAAAAGTTCAACAGCCTCCAACTGTTTTTATTCAGCACACACTGACCTGATCCTGAACCCAAAACCAACTAGGCGATTATTACACAAAGGGTAACAACCGCCCAGCCAACAACCACAACCATCCGACAGAGACTCAACAATTCACAGCAGGGACATCAAAACGGCCACCCCAAAAACCTGCCTGCTCACCAAAACAGACACCAGCTTCGAACCATACAGACACTAGCTTCGAACCATACCACTTCTCTATCAGGCAATAACAAAAACAGCTAGAAGACCACTGGGAACACTGTCCAGCCCTCGCCAGCCCGATCAGCTTCACTGAAGTAGAACCACTCTGGTGTCTTCTGGCTCCACCTGTGAATGAAACTGCAGAGCAGTTGCCTTCAGCAGTTCTGCACCTTTCTCCATGGCCTCCTTATCATCACCCTTCTGCAAACCTGCCCAATAAGAAAGGAAAGAACATGCCAAACATATAATCTCAGTCGGCGATCGAATCAATTTCTTTTCAAAACACACATTATTACGAGAATTCCACAAAGCCCACATTATGGCTGCCAGACCCACCATATGTAAATTTTTCCTTTGAGGCATGTAACATTTGATCCAGGTCCAATATTGGTCAGTAGATCCTGGAATACAATTAGCCTCAATAGTCCAAGCTACTAGGCTCCAAATATATTTGGCCATAGAACAAGCAAAGAACAAGTGATTCAAAGTTTCATCTTCCAAACAGAATATGCATCTTTTCTCTCCCTGCCAGTTTTTCTTCAATAGATTATCTTTAGTTAGAATTGCATTTTTCTCCACCAACCACAGGAAGATTTTTATCTTCAGTGGTATTCGTGCTTTTCAGATTTTTCTGTTATTTTCAGAAGTGTCATTCCTGCCCAAATGTTCATACATGGACTTAACAGAGAAACTACCACATAAATACTTCGATAAAATCTATTTAGAGAGTAGGATAAGATGGTGATGCGATGCAACGCTGTAGCCTCATAGCTAGACAGTACGTGAGGTGCGAAGCTGGGTTGCGATGAACGATGGATGCACTTTAATTTCCCAGCCTGGAGGTTGGTGGCATTGTGGCCTTGTGTGGCGATATAGTTCTGAAAGCCACATCAATGAAATAATCCCTCCGATGGTAGAAATAAAATGGAGACGGTCTACCAGGACAACTTTTTACCGCAAATTAATAAATATACATATTTTCAAATAAAATGATCATATATATCTTATGAAATTATTTTCCATTATAAACCTAATAGTGCCAGCATTACGTGGCAAAATATTTATATTTGTTAGCTATTGACAATCAAAACTAAATAATAGGTACAACTTAGGACAAACCTGAAACTACTAGAATGTGTGATCGGTATACTACATAGTGCACTGCAGTCTACGGGATTCGTAGCAGTATTTGGAAGAAAAAATGAGCTGTTTTAGATAGGGCATGAAGGTTCACATATTCATGCATGTTTTTGTGTCAACTGTCAACCAAGCACTTCTACTTCAACTAATATTTGTTCACTCCGGTATCGTGGTTTTTTTTTTGGCGGCTTGCGGAGGTTTGGATGATCATATCCCCCGGTGTTTGTTTTCTTGCTGTATCTGTTTTTCATTTTACGCTTCGAGTAATAATTCAGTAAAACTCTTGCCGTATTTTTGAAAAAAAAATAGTTAAAACCACGCATCATGTGTGTTTGCTGGCTACTGTTCTACACTTATGCTACCATTGTCAGGAAATTGTTCCTGTACGTGTCTGCGTTGTGAGATGCGTGACCCAAGGATGGAGTGCCAATGTCATGACGATAGAATAACGAAACACACGATATTGAAATACCAACCACTACATATATAGTCTCTTTCATTCATTACAACTTTTGTTGCCAGCAAAAATGTTGGCGAAACTTATATTTAAAAAAAAGTGTAGCAAGACCAAATTCCAACGAAGCCGTGCCACAACAGAGGCTATATATGTCATGAGAAGTACATAACCTGGAATTATTTTTTCTAAAAGAAATGTTAAATTGCCTCTTTTGCGCCACCTAGCACTGATTGGACAGGCTACATGCTAACATCAATATCCTTTTCTGATTTTGTCCAAGCACATGTTGCATGTGTGCACGCCTTGCTGGCTAGCTTGGTCGTCCATGCATGCCGCTCTCTAACGTGTGAGTACTGAGTAGTAGTGATGACTGATATACTCGTAGTAAACTGTTGACGTGTGACTGCTCAATGCATGCGGACTCAAATGACCTAATTTGCATCTTCCAACCAGACACGTTCTGGGAAAGAGGGAGGTGACCATCAAGGCATGTCCTAGTACAGTAAGTGTACAATATATCTACTGTGTATATATGGGGCCAATATAGTCGTGGCAGTTCCGACCTCGCACGGCCACAGGCCCACAGCACAAACTGGACAGCTCGTGCTACACGTACGTACGCATCCCGTTAAGTTCTTGTTCTTCCCTAGCTCCGTTGAGTTGTGGTGGTTCGTCATCGGCGGCGAGGCGGGTGAACGTCTGAACGAAACAAAACGTCGTCAAAACGCGGCGCATTGAAATTGTTGTTGGCCCTGTGGGTTGTTCCCAACGACTCTTGCTGATTTGTCAAGCCCTGAATTCAACGGAGCTGGTTGGCCAATTGGATTGGTTGGTTGGGGGAGTAGCAGCAGCAGCCTGCTGGATGACCTGGGCTGGGATACAGATTGACCTAGCGTGGATGAGCGAATACGAAGTCAAGATTGAAGAACCATCACGGCATCACTGTTGCCACTTGCCAGGAGGACCACGCGGGAAATCTTGGTTCGATTGACTTCAGCATTCTGACAGTGAAGCGTAAAACTAAATTTGATGGAATAACCATTCTGTGCCCAACCATTCGCCTCCTTGTCGTTAAAAATTTGTGTGAACGGTGAACCGGTGGTAGACTGGCAGGTTAAGGGGAATATATACAATTTGACCAACACAGGTAGAGGCGAGCGCAACCTACTACCCGCTGACCTGCACCTACCGGAACTCTGATCGATGTTCCTCAGCAAACGGAATGTGCAGGCTGACGACAACGCACATCAGAGCTGAGAAGTTATGCTTAACAGCTTATGGTACATCATCCAGAGCAGATAGATGATCGCGAAGGCTTCGTCCCGATTCGGTGGTGGTAAGCTAGACGATTGGTCATGGAGGCCACCCCCTATGGCCCAGGTTCGGCCGATGGTAATGTGTGACGTACGAGGGGCCTGGCAGGCCCATATTGGATCCACCAAGACCACCTCGCTATTTCTGCTCCTATGGGCCTCGGCCTTTCCTTCCATGAATACATTTGTTACAGAAGTCACAGCACAACAGGGCAGCTACATAGCACATTTGTCTCAAAAAAGCCACATAGCACATACTACAGTACACGGGCGCCTAGTAAAACTAGGACGTCTAAGGTCGACGTGTTGTGCTCCCTTTGACGGTACTTACTTCCTGGCATGAGCCGCAGCCTAGTGTCAATCAACCAAGCTACTGATACCTACGTTGTACAGTATATAAGCTGCAGACCACAGCTCCACGAACGCGTGCGGGCAGATCGATGGCTGTGTTTAGTTCCCTCCCATCACCAAAATTCCCAAAATTCTCTCTCCAAACATCACTATCCACCTATCACATCAAATCTCTCTACTCATGCATGAAACACTAAATGTGGGTAAATAAAAAAAACTAATTGCACGGTTTTGATGTACACGACGAGACGAATCTTTTGAGCCTAGTTAGGTCATGATAGGACAATTTTTACCACAAACAAACGAAAAGTGCTACAGTACGCTACAGTGTTCGATATGACATTTTTTCCAAACTTTCTCTTACACTTTTCGGAACTAAACACAGCCGATCTCGGATGGAAACAGTCGCCTGCAAAGCTAGCTAGGGGCTTGGTGAAAAACAAAAAGATGTCACTTCTCACTTGTGACCTGCGAGCAGGCGGAACAGTGTCGCTAGCAAAGGCATTCCCTGACCGTGGACCTGGCCGGCGGCCGCCTGCCCCGCGCGGCGGAACCACGGAGAGGGTCACGAGAAAAACGACGACCCCAAAAGCCGTGGTCACATCCGCGCCCGCGCGCGGCACCACCACGCCAGAAGAAGTCCCCAACGCAAAGCAAAGCATGATGCCCCTAGAGCCCAGGCGCGAGGGAGCCGCCCATCGATCGATCGAGAGCAGCCGGCCCTGCCTTTCCCCCGCCGTACGCAGGCGCGCGCGTGCTCCTCGGCACCCGCGCCGGGATCGGACCAAACCAATGGACCGATCATTCCATCCATTTTCCACACCCCCAACCCAACCCAAACCTTAGTTTCAAAAAAAAACCCAACCCAAACCCACCCATCCTCTTCTTCCTCTCGCCGCGGCCGCCCGCGCGCGGACTACGAGGGCTGGCGCTGGCATTGCATGTTTGCATGGCGCTAGCTGCATGTGGCGACAACCCCGGCCGTGCCCATGGCGTCGTCAAAAGTCGCCGCTCTTTTACACCGTCCGTTCTCTCCTTGCCCATCCGTTCGCTTTGCGCCTTTGCTTCCCTTTCCCGTTTCGTTTTCTCGCTTTCTCTCTCCTTTGGGTTCCAGGGTCCTGGAATGTCTCGGTCCCGGCCGGAGCCAGCCACGTATACTGTACGTACTTGACACCGTATGGCACTGGGCACTGGCACGCGCGACGGCTCTCTAGTTTTGTAGCCTGTAGGACCAACCAATCAACGACCATAGAATAGGCCGTTAATGACGCGCGCACCTGTCAATCCAGTCCGAGCATCGCAGCGCCAAAGGCCCCAAAGCAGCCTGCTGCGTGTTTAATCATGTGCGAGATTCCAAGGTTTATCTGCGGATTGTTTACGTGTACGTATATTCCCCGCCGGCACGCCTTTCCGGGTGACAAAATGGTTGGAGCGCAGGGCTTGGGGCCCTAAAGCTCATCATTAGCGGTGACACACCCGGGGATAATGTGCCCCTGCAATGCCATGCTGCGGCGGCTGACAGTTCCCATCCTTTTTTCCACCCGTTTCTCCATTTCAATGCAATGCCGTACTACCAGTGCCTAGCTAGATTCTCCATAGTACAGTTGTGTATAGGTGAAAAAAAAACGTGGAACAGTGGAAGTTCAGCCAACCAACAGCCCAATACTGCATGCCTGTGAGATCATCCCGTTGGACTTTGGTCCTCTTCTCAGTTCAGGATGTGCATCCATTTCAAATGTGATAGCATGGGATGGCTAGCTGTTTGCACATCCATGATCGGTTCCTCGCCACTCGCCAGGGATTCTCATGTTTTCAAAGCGATTTAAAAAAAACGAGAACCCTTCCACATTTCGTGTTTTTGTGTGTGGTCACCCAGTATGAAACCAACGGCAAAGCCATATTGCGATGCAGAAAGAGAACCGCTGGGTTTTCCCTCATGTACATGACGCGGCGCTCTTGAGCACTGATTCACGTGCTGAAGGTTGGCACGTCCGTACCGCAAAGGCGCTGAGCACTTTGTTGACAGATGAGCGGCTGGAGAGCGGACGAGAGATGAGACTGAGTGATGGATGCTTTTACATGCACGTAGCTAGGTCAGGTGCTTGTGGCGTGCTAGCAGCATAGCCCTAGGCCGCAATTTGAGGTTTCACCAAAGTTCCTATCGTGGCATGGCTTCTTTTGACGACGGACGACGATATGGATGGATGGATGGATGGAATGGAACAACACAGAAGCAAAAGGCGGCTAGCTCACCATCGATCGCGCACGCCCCGCCACTGTGCCAGGCCAAAGCCTGAGGAGAGCTCGATCACTCCACGGAAACGCATGCCTGCATGCATGCATGCATCACGACATGATCGACTAGCGTGCGCCCGTCGTCCTACCCAGTGTCCACACTGCACAATGAACATATATGCCACACCGCATGCACTTGGCAACACAGTAAAACACACATCCTCTGAAACTTCGCGCATTAGGTGCTCCGAGATTCAAAAGTTTACCACTGAGAAGAAGCAAAACTCAAAGAAAATAAAACGTTGCTAATTCCGCGGTTACCAACCAAAACATGGCACTGTCCTTTGACCAGTACGAGCACTAGCAACGTACATGAGCAGTTGGGCACTCGTAGCACAGCATGCTGCACGCTACTGTAGCACAGCACAGTATTTGTACATGAGCTGTTGGGCACGTCCTCGTAGCGCCATGCGGGGCACTGTTTCGGTCTTGGGCGAAGTCCGAGGCGTGGAAGAAAAAAAAAAAGAAAGGTCCCGTTTGTATGATTACTAGGGGGAGCCTGCTGGCGGGCCCTGGCCTGCTCTCTCTGCTTTTTGATTCCCCCGGGCGTGACGTCATGTGACACGTCCTGTCCCCCGTCGTGGGTCGCCCCGCCACGACATTCCCGGGATTCTGCCCCCCGCGGCGCCCTCCAGCCCGGGCCCACCCCTGCTTCCGCTCGTCCCGTCCCGTCTCCGAGCCATGGCGCTGCCACCTGGTGGTCCGCCCGCCCGCCTGCCTGCCTGCCCGCCACGGCCAAATCGAGCTCCGGCGAGCAAGGCCACCGGATAGACCGGCAGCAACTCGGGCGGTGCCTGTCTGACCGTGCGGTGGTAGGGGCTCCATGCTTGGCACCGTCCGTCCAAAGCCTGGAGTCCACAGGTGACAGACAGGCCGCGCTGGCTGCACTCGCAGCGGCGGCCGAGGGCGCTTTGGCGCCGCTCGCGGATACGGACGACGGGCGGGCGGGCGGCGCGGCGCGTGACGTCGCTGGGCGCCGCGGCCGGCGTGTTGTGTTGTCAAGTTGCCTGGTATGGTAAGGCCTGTCGCTGGTACGGACACGACGGAGCCTGCCAGGGACACGTATGTAGAGAAGAGGAGGCGGCGTCACGGCTTGGCGCGTCGCGGCCGCGGTGACGCGCAACGCGACGGGTGGCGCGGGGCGAGTCGGGTGTCCGTGTGCGGACAGGGGAGTGCTCGTCGGAGTGAGCAGAGCAGAGCAGTACGCCCCACCTCAAGGAGTGAGCTCTGAGATGTGAGAGCTCGAGCTCGACTCGAGCTTCCTGCCCGAGACAAGGCGCCGAGGGATCAGTAATCGGATTCGATCTGCCCCGAGGCGAGGCCGGTAGACGACGACGACGACGGACGCGTCAGCGGCGTCCTGTCTGCTCTGCTGCATTTCTTCTTTTGTTTTGCCTGTGCTTGGACATTGTACACTACGGAGTACTACTAAGGTTTGGGACAGGCGGCTTGCGAATACAAAATGGCCAAGATTCCAAACACCAAATTTTGTAACTACTCGTCATGAAAAGCAGACACGACTACTACCGAAAAAAACTAAAGAGATTCCCATTTCCATGGAGGGCGAGGCCAACAGCTGTTGTTTCTTTTAGATATTGACCAAGAAGTGCTGCACGATAAAACGGACCACCAATTTCAGTTTCACGGGTAACTGGAAGATCAGAGCCGGTGCAAATTAAGGTCGGTGTTCCTGCAATGGAAGCTACACGATTGCTACATCCATCGGGCCAAACCAGAGGAATATTGATGATTGCAGCGATCGATTGCGCCCTCTCCTCTTTTAGATACACAACCGGGGTGTGCTAGATTGGTGGTCTTTTTACTACAGTAGTAGTAGCCTTGTCAACTCTTTTCTCACACGCATAAAGGCGAAAAAGGCGCGGCATCTCGTTGAAAACGCACTTGAGAGCCAGCAGCCACACTGGTGACGACGCATGCCGCTACACAAATGTCCGTCGTACTGAGTGCACGCTCAAAGTCAAAAGGCTATACACGCTCGCTTAATTTGCTAACCGAAACATGTATAGCTACGTACAGTGTGTTTTTGCAAGCAAAGCACGTATTTGGCTGCGACCGATGGCGAGCTGGGCGGCCTCTTTTTTGTGTATGTAGCAGCGCAGGCTTAAAAGCGCGACGAAACGAAATGATTTGTTTGGAGCGCAACTGGGCATCCGCATTGCTCCTCTTCGTACGAGATCATGCGGATGGCCAACCTACAGCGCGCGATGATGTGCAATCGTGCATGATTCCTCATGTTGATCCTGGCCTGGGACGGTGAAGAAAAAAGCGACTTTTTATCGTCAGCAGCGAAAAGAGGCGCTCGCCTCTTCACACCGCGCGAATCTCATTATGGTCGACCCGTGTGTGCGTTTTGGGCTTTCGAGGCGAAAGATACTAGCTGCACTATAGAGTATAGTAGTATACGGAGTACCAGAGACGTCTCGATCAGTATACACTGTAGCGCTAGTACTCGTGTACGTACAATGCATGCACATGCTAACCCCAGCGTGCTCGCTGCCGCTGCTGCAACGTGCGGCGTACACTGACGCGGCGACGTGCGGCGTGCGTCACGGACATGGCTGGTCTAACGGTCCGGTCGTCTCCAGCTCAGCCCGGCCCATCCATCGGTCCAAGGCGAACCCAACACAACACGGCTCGGTGGCGCTGCCGTGGCGTGCGCCGCTAGCTCCAGCTCTCTGGCGAGGGCCAGGCCTTGAGCCTTCTTCTTCTTCTTCCCGTGCCTGCGCTGCGGCAAGGCTGCCACGCACGTATCCGGCGGGTGGTAGCCGCGTGCGTCGCGTCGACCGCCGGACGATCCCTCGACCGGGCAGAGACCCGCGCGCGCGCCTGCCTTCCCATCCGTCGCATCGCATCGCATGGCACGCGCCCACCCCGCGGGCGACGCGACGCGACGCGACGCGACGCGAGATGAGGGCCAGGGACGGGTGGCGTGGCGTGGCGCGTCGCGGTTGGCAGCACGCGTAGGCACGCCGTACCACGCGCAGCGCAGCCTCTGCCTCCGTCGCCCGCTGCGACTGCGGCCCCTGCCTGCATGCCGATCGCTGCTGCTGCTGCCGCTGACATGTGGGGGGTGAAGAGGGACGGAGGCCCGGAGGGGGCACAGACAGGCAGCAAAGCATGCCTGCGCAAATGAGGCATCATGGCTTCCCCCCTCGAAAGGTCGGCATCTTTCGCCCAAAGCCGCAGCACCAGCGGTCCGGTCCGGTCACCACTTGAGCAGTACGAGTCGTCATCACAGTTTCACAGCTCTGAGCTCTCCCGCCCCGCGCGCGCGCGAGAGAGAGAGATCGCGAGCAAAAGGCCAGCAGCTAGCTACTCCGTATCACGTAGTACAGGAGCAAAGGAGGAAAGGGAGCACGGCACGGCCACCCCGCGCGCATCGCGTATGGTATCATTTGCCTTCCCCGTCTAGCTACGGCCCCAACCAGCCAAAGCTCCCAAGAGGGGAGCCCCCTAGGCCACGCCATACGCACCGGACAGCCCGCGCCACCCCGCTGGTCTCTTCGCTGCAGCGGCTTCTACTGTTCATACTACGCCACCATCACCTCGCTCCTCCTCGCGTGCTCCCTCCCCGGCGTGCCACCCCACCCCACCCCACGGCCTCATCTCCCTCCCCTTTCTGCCGCTGCCCCCGCTTTCACCGCCTTTTATCAGAGCCAGAGCCCTGCCTCCCCTCCCCTTCCCCTATCCCTCCCCTGGCCTCGCGCGTTTGGCACTTGGTGTCGTGCGCTCCATCCCCCACCCCAATCTCCACCTCCCCTCTCCCTTATTTATCAGGACGAGCACGCGAGCTGGGGCTTGGCTTCGCTTGCTCTCGCTCTCGCTCGCCTAGCTGCTAGCTTCTCCAGACTTCCCCGGCCGTCGCGGCCTGTGTTGTGGCGCACTCAGGAGACAGAGGCGGCACAAGGCTAAGGTGGGTTCTTGTCATTGCTCTTGCCTTGTCTCACACTGCTCATCTTGTCCCTGTTTTGGTGCCTCTCCCACTTGCCCTGCCTCTTCTGGGACGGAGCCCGTCTTCTTTTTTCTCATGCTTTGTTTCTTTCGAATTTGACGGATGGACGGACACACAATGGCCCAGCGAGCGGTTCATGTTGCTATGACTACGACTACACATCACCGCCGGCCGGTTGTAGTTTCATGCTCCGTTCTTGGCCTCTTGCCCGGCAATGCCGGCATTGCCGTTCCTGCGGCCATGCTCACGGCGTGCTTGCCCGGCCCTCTCTTCACCACCTGGGGAAAGGGCAGCGCTAGTGCCCTGCTTCCTTGTCTTCAGGTCAGGACGCCCGGCCATGCCTGAGTTGAGCTTGACGCCGTTGCAGGTTCGCTCGCAGCGATAGGACTCTCGGCAGGCATCAGGAGCCGGGCGCCAAGTGGCGTGCGCTTGGTCCGGTTCCGCTTAGCTTGGCTTAGCTGACCAAGATTCTTTGCGCCATTTTTACTCTGCGCGTAGGCCCTAGCCCTGCCGGGCTTTACTCCTACTGCCTCGTAGGAGGCATGCGCTGCGTGGCGTGAGGACACAAAAGCCGCCTGCTTTCTTGGGAAAGGCGGGGTCGTGTTTAGCCTAGCCATGGGGACCCAGCCCCCAGCTTATCCTGCTTTGCTACCACCTACAGTACAACTAGTGTAGTACTCGTACTCCCAATGCATTTGGTTTGGTTTGGTTTGAGGCCATCATCTTCTTCACCTGGCCCTTTACTCTCCACTTTGCCTGCTGCTTGCGGACGGACAGCTTGAACACCATCCTTTTCTCTCACAGTGGCATGCAGGCATCCTGATCTACGAGCTTTGAGCTAGCAATGGCGAGGTGCGCGTAAGCTGGCAACGGTCGAGAGCGGTCGTCAGGGACCTTTGCGTCAAGGAAAGCCGCGGTTTTGCAGCTCCAGTTTGGTGGGTTTCTGGAGATGGCGTCCTTGCAGGATAATAAGTCCACGTCGGGTGTCCTGAGGAACGCGGCGGCGCTGCTCGACGAAATGCAGCTCATGGGAGAGGCGCAGGGTGAGTATTTCAGATTCTGCCGCTGCCGCGGTAGCTTACTGATGCAGAATTTCGCGTTGCTCTGTTGCATTTTTTGACGCGAGTGTTCCAACTGCTTCGATTAGGTGCCAAGAAGGTGATCAACTCCGAGCTCTGGCACGCCTGTGCGGGGCCGCTGGTGTGCATGCCGCAGCGGGGGAGCCTCGTCTACTACTTCCCCCAGGGGCACAGCGAGCAGGTTCGAATGGATTCTGAATATTCTGTTCCGGTTGATTTCATCTTCATACAGTGCCATTCTGCAAGTGTTCCTGCAACGGATTATTGACCGATGCCACCATTTCATTTGGTTGAATTCCTTTACCCGTCCATGGAATGCTTGCTCATCAGCTATCCTCACTTCAGAAGTGCTCTTCGAACTATAGATAGATGCTGATTGCTGAAGCTGTTCTGTTGCAGGTTGCGGCTACCACTAAGAAGATACCGAATTCCCGCATTCCCAACTACCCGAGCCTCCCGTCCCAGCTGCTATGTCAAGTCCACAACATCACTTTGCATGTAAGTGTAAATGATAATTCAGATGCATTTTTGGATTGCCCAATGTGTATTCCTCAAATAATCAATGCTTGAATAATCTTTGACCTTCGCAGTCTGACAAGGAAACTGATGAGATTTACGCTCAGATGACCCTTCAACCAGTGCACTCTGTAAGTGAATGATGTTGCTTTGATGCATTGCGTGTCAGTTTCAGGGTTTATTTTGAAATATGTAGCTTTGAGATTTCTCAAACAAGTGAGCCACCCAAGAATAGCACTGACATTGTAGTACCATGCACTGTTTTATAAAGCACCTGTAAACGTCGGATATTGAATTACTGATGAAATTCAGAAGCTGACGAACCTTTATTCATGCTTATCATTTCAGGAAAGTGACGTCTTCCCAATTCCAACTCTTGGCGCTTACACTAAAAGCAAGCATCCCACTGAATATTTCTGCAAAAATTTGACTGCAAGTGATACAAGTACGCATGGTGGTTTCTCGGTGCCACGAAGGGCTGCAGAGAAGCTGTTCCCACAACTTGTATGAACCTTTTCTCCACATTCCATTGACTTGCTTGATCTTTTTCTGATCTTTTCAGCTAATGACTATGTTATGAATCCCCAGGATTATTCAATGCAGCCTCCTAATCAGGAGCTTATTGTTCGAGATTTACATGATAACCTGTGGACATTTCGTCACATTTATCGTGGTAGGGTCGGCCACTGTTTGACTTGGTTTTTCTTAGTCCATGGATGAAAAGTGCAGGTTACCTTTGGTCCATATTGTCTAAAGCTTTCTTGTCTTGATGTTCCTTGCAATTGTCCCATGCTCCTCCGCATCGGGCATCAACAGATGCTATGCGTTGAGGCGGTGGCAGACATGCCCATGGACTGAAAAGGCTGCATCGCCCGCCACCGAAGGTGACCTCCTCAGAGGACGCCCAAGGATGGTGACGACGGCAGCTTGTCCACTCCCACCTCAAGCCATGGTCTCCTCAGAAGCACCGATGGTGGCGCGGCATGACTGCCCGTGCCTCGGCCAGAGCAACGGATGCGCCCAGGCCAACTCACGCGCCTGTGCACCCCGTGCTGCAGCGACGCCCGCGCAATCCATACGGCGGCGCTCGCGCGCCTGCCTGCGCGAAGCGGCGGCGGCGCCATCACCTAACTGTATAATTATAAGAAAATACATGACACTGTTGAGTGTTGAGCAATTAAATCTGTTAGATTTTATACAACGTTCAAAAAGTATCATGTCAAGGGTGGTGCAGAAAAAATAATTACGATATAGAATCTTTCCTTGACTTACTTTTATGCTTCTGTAATGAAGGAAACACAATGTCTGTTACCTTTGCTACCTCTCCTAGTGATTTCTTTTTTTTACACTTCCTAGTAGTTGATCACCAATGTGCATATTAAACTTCCTGAGTTTTCAACGTTTATGCTGCCGTTACTTAATTTATTAACCAATGTTTGCCAGTGCTCACCACTATTGAGCTATGCCAGTGATACTAAAATTTAACTTACTCTGTCTAAGTTACCTTTACATGTTATAACCTCGCACATAATAAACTTTCTACAGTGCTAAGTCATCAGTTACAAACAAATGTCGGTGCAGGGATGAGAAGTCTCAACTTCTAGTGGGTGTTAGGCGGGCCACCCGACAACAACCGGCTCTGTCATCTTCTGTCTTGTCTACTGATAGTATGCACATAGGTGTTCTTGCTGCAGCAGCTCATGCAGCATCAAGCGGTGGATCATTTACTATCTACTACAATCCTCGGTATGTAATTCATCTAGCCGTTTTACCTGTTATTTAGTATATGCTTTCCTGGTAGGTGTATTTACAAACATTGTTCTCGAAATCTCTTTAGGACAAGCCCGTCGCCATTTGTAATTCCTCTTGCAAGGTACAATAAGGCCACATATATGCAACCATCAGTTGGAATGAGGTTTGCGATGATGTTTGAGACAGAGGAGTCAAGCAAGCGCAGGTTTGTTTCTGCACTTTATATGCATAGCAGTTTTCTAGCCCCAATTCTATTTATCTGAATCCTAGTGCATTCATCTGAAATTGCTGTATAGTATCAAAGGGTAATGAAGGCTAAAAAAGGAATCTGCTAAAAAAATGCTAAAAAAGGAAATATTACTGGAACATTTCCTCATCCTTTGCAAAAATAATAATTAACCTTTTCGTTTGCCTCTAGAAGTATGATTTTAGATTGAGTATAACACTGTGCCATTTAAGTTGGAAATCATAGAATCGTATCTCAGCTTATTGTATGGTCAATACTTCTGTGCCACAACTATCCCAAACAAAACTGCTCTATATTGCAGATGCACAGGAACAATTGTGGGAATTACCGACTATGATCCGATGCGATGGCCAAACTCAAAATGGCGCAACTTGCAGGTAGAATGGGACGAGCATGGGTATGGAGAAAGACCTGAAAGAGTTAGCCTATGGGATATTGAAACACCAGAGAACACAGTGGTTTTCTCTTCTCCGTTAAATTCGAAGCGGCAATGTCTTCCCAGTTATGGAGGTACTTTTCTTTACCATTCTCTAGGTTCTTTTATTTAGGATCAAGCAGTAAGATGAACCAATCTTTCTTCGTTTCCATTTTGTAGTTCCTGGGCTGCAAATTGGATCTGTAAATATGTCATCAGTTCCAAGGGCACAAGGAAATCATTTTGGTACCTTGCAACACATGCCTGGGATCGGCTCAGAGTTGGCTTTGATGCTTCTCAATCAATCTGGCCAGAACCTTGGGAGTCCACTTGCTTGTCAGCAATCCTCATTCTCTAGTATTATTCAAAATGTTAAGCACGGTTATATCCCTCCATCGACATTTGGTGCTTCCAATGGTTCGATAAAGCAAGACAGCATGCTTTCAAGTGAAGCTCAACAACAGTTGGGTGCTCCTAATATTCAGAAAGATGATCAAGTAAGCTGTGAAGTTCATCCAGGCATTGATTCTATTTCTGCACAGGAGTCAAATGCTAAAGCAAGAGGGCCAAGAAACACAGATTCATACTCAAGTCAAAGTATTTCGGATCAAAACAGCAAGGGTGAGTCTAGAGCAAAATCTCGAAGGAGCAAGAAGGGCTTGTCTCACAAAACCATTTCAGATAAATCTGAGCTTTCTTCAGTGCCTTCTCAGATCTGTGACGACCAGCGGCATGGTTCGGAATCAAATTTAGTCGATTGCCAAGCGGAACAAGTTACCTGTGGAAATAATGAAGATTCATCTGGTGCACTTACTCGAGGTGATTTTGCTGGAGAGCTGCAAGTTCAGCAGGTTGAACAACATGAACTGCCCTCACCACCAAAATTAGAATCATCAAAGTCACCTGATGCAGGGAAGTCAGTCAGCTCATTTCCAAACCAAGGGTGTTCTTCGCAGTTCTTTGAGGGTCTGGATTGGATGATTCAACCTTGCTACTACCAGGATTCCAATGGCATTCAGTCAGTCAGTGCATCAGAGAATATTCTCAATCAATCTGCAGATATAACTTCCACTATAAATGCTGACACCATGGAGGCATTTCAATCCTCTTGCCTTTCAGAGTGCTTTCCTAATTCTGTTCAAGAGTTTATCAGCAGCCCAGATCTAAATTCACTAATATTTCTGTCGCATGACATGCAACATTTGGATGGTCATGATGGAAGCAACTTGCCAAGCACATCGAACTCATACGTGCAAATGAGTTTTTCAGAGGATAGTGGAAATCAGAGTGCATCCTTAAGTGGCCTGCACATGGAAGCTATCCAAATAAACAGCTCATGCTCTGAACCACTGGCAACTGGGAGCTTTGATGCAGGAATGTTCTCAAAGCTGCCAAATTTAAGAGAATCCCAAGCATTGCCTCTACAAGAGATCCATAATAATAGTTCCATGGGGACACCTTCCTGCAGTATGGATGCAGGCGAGTACAGCATTGATCGGAGCGTGAAGCCAATGAAACCACCTGTCCGGACATATACAAAGGTACACTGAAAAAATTATAAAAAACGAAACGTTGTTGTACTTTCAGATATCTAATGTGACATAATATTTCGTTTTACTTATGCTATCTTGTTTTCCATGCTGACAGGTTCAAAAGCTGGGATCAGTTGGAAGATCTATTGATGTTACACGGTATAGAGATTACCAAGAGTTGAGGTCAGCCATTGCGTGCATGTTTGGACTCCAGGGGAAGCTGGAACACCCTGGCAGTTCAGACTGGAAGCTTGTTTATGTCGACTATGAGAATGATGTTCTTCTAGTTGGAGACGATCCATGGGAGTAAGTATTGGCTTTCTTTGCATCGTGATGTATCCATTGGTTCCTGAATTGTTCCCAGCACAAACTAACTTAACTGTGTTTCGTGACAAAAGCAACTCAGCTCATTCTAAAGGTGCTTCTACCTCTTGGCAGGGAATTCATCAACTGTGTCAGATGCATCAAAATTTTATCGCCTTCCGAAGTACAGCAGATGAGCGAGAATGGCGTGCACGTCCTGAATGACTGCATCCAAATAGCTCAGTAAGGGCTGCTCTGCAGCCTGCACAATGTAGCACTGCAATGCGAGGAACACGTGTCTCTGTAGCGCAGTTCTGTAAATAAAAGATACAGCTTTGGATGCTTTATTTTCTTTTGTAGCATGAGAAGAGAGCGCAACACACCGATCCGGCTCAAGTCAGCAAACTCGAACCCGCAATCTTAGCACCACGACTCCTCTGGTTATCAACCGTGTCACAACCCGGTTGACCTCGCCGAGAAGGCTAATCCCTGCCTGCGAAACGAAGAACACAAGCAAGAACTCAAAGAACGCAGCTCTCAAATGAAGTGACACTGCAGATGTATGATTAAGATCAAAAGTTGGGGTTCTACAAACCGATAACGGCGAAACCATTCTCAACAGATTAATCTAAGCGAAACCCGAGGCTACTGAATTTAATGTCGTGGGGCGAGCTAGGGTTGGGGCGCCGCGCCCATGACATGGG
>OAMR01000238.1:1514266-1545369 GCA_900205405.1 Echinochloa crus-galli | reverse complement strand
GAGATGAAGATTCGGGTAAAACCAAATCAAGCTTAAGTCTACAACTTGAGCATATATTTCGGTCCATCAATATCCACTGATATTGTTGATCATATCCATTAACACTCATGGTCGTTTAATCTCTAAAGATGGATCAATATCCATTGTGACCCTGAGGTTACCCTTAATACCATAAAAGCGTTTATGTATCACGCAATTTGCAACAGGCCTGATATTGCATTTGCAGATACTTACTAACTCATAGTAGCGCTACTCCATTGACGTCTTTTGACGGGAGTCATAGGATATCAACAGATATCTATGTGGTACTAAAATACTTGACTTGTCATTAGAAAAGTTGAGACATGATCATAGTGGGATATGAAGATATTGGCTAACTAATCCCCATTAGCATAATTGCCATATCATAGACTGATATCTTGGTGGTAGAGTTCACATGGGAGTCATTATAGACTCTAATGATTACTTCCACATATCATTCCGAAGTATCACATATGGTTGTGTCATTTCGTTGAGTGATCAAATGTGATTTTATCAAATCACTAATCATCATCTATCAAGATAATGGTACTTGTATTGCTAGGATGTAGACGGGTAACATGAGAGCGATATCACAATATTGCCCATACAATATTTTATTCTCATACATTTGAGGAATAAACATCTTGCAAAATCAACCACACATTTGCTTCGCAAATTTATCTACAAAGCCTCTATCGATTCTCACACTTAAAGGTGTATGTAGAATTGTATGCGATGACTTTGAGTTTTGCAAGGTTCAGGGGGAGTCTCCTCATGAATTACAACCTGTTAAGCTTCATATTGTACTCTTTTTCCTTTTATGAGTTTTTCCTCTCAAGGTTTCTCATACAAGTTTTTAATGAGGCAATATCATTACAAGAAATATGTCATATCTCCTATTTTTCCCACCAGGGTTTTTAAAGGAGGTATCCAAGACATATCATATGATATCTTCTCCCCTATCAGGTTTCGAGAGGATTCAAAGACTTGCATCACTCTCTATAACTATTATGATTTTGAGATGGAGCAAGATGCAAGATCATATGTCTTATCATCTATTTTTCCCCACAGGGGTTTTTTTAGGGGTGATAAGTAAAGACATACAAGTTGTTCTTTAAACGACTATGAGTTTATCTCACAGGAGTTCAAATGGTGCAACAAAATATCATGGTTTTCTTCTTATTTTTTCCATTGGGTTTTTGAGGAGTTTTACCTGGTATATATATATATATATATTTCCTCATATTTTTCTCACAGGATTTTTGGAGGAATCGATTAATACATTGATCTCAAGATGGACTCGATCAAAAGGGGGAGTGTTAAGAAGGCAAAAGGCCATCAGTTTTGCTCTCATCAAATGCAGCAACAGCTGCCCCAGTTATGGTCATAAACTTCATCATGACAGCCACAAATACCATTAGTAGGGGAACATGAAGAGACTCCACTACCTATGCAATAAAGTTTGTGTAGTGCTATGTACATTCATGTAATTCACTAATGTTGAGGCTATTCAGCTACCCTGTAAATCTCTCTATAAATAGAGAGCTATGAGATCAATGGAAATGAACCAATTCACCTATCTAGCATTCTCTTGTTACATTCTATTACACAATAGGAACAAAGGCACATGTTTGCCTCAAATGCCCCGATTGACGGTTACAGTTTCCTACATGAGAACTATATGCACCGAATAAATGCATCTTTAGATGCAAGAAATGGAGGAAAAAGGGACCAAATAAGATCTTACGCTCCGAAGGCCTTAAACCCAGCAGGTAACGGACACAACACGTGCGTCCTGTAGATCTGAAGTTTATGAACTATGGCCTTGTTTAGATGTTGAATTTGGAAGGTCGAATTTGGGAGTTTGATGTCACTTCGTAACCATCGCGTCACTGTAGCATTTCGTTTGTATTTGTGAAAAATTATCTAAAAATTAATTAATTAGGCTTAAAATGTTCGTCTCGCAAAGCACAACAAAACTGTACAATTAGTTTTTGATTTCATCTACATTTAGTATTCCATGCATGTACCTAACAAGAGCTAAGTACCTAACATTGCACAAAAGACACGCAAGGGGCATTATATTTATGAGTGTGACATTTGCGCGGTCTTTTTTTTTAATTATTCCCCTGTTCCTCGGTCGCAGCTGGAGTATGCTGCAATCCTCAATTCGTTTCGGAGATAACGCAGCCCGCAAGGCACCGCGACTCGCGAGGGCCCACCTGCTCACCCGACTTCTCCGTAGCCGCGGCCGGCTAGCGCCGTGCCAGCCGGCCACAGCACGCCACAACGAGACGGTAAACCGTGCCAACCTGGCAACCTGCCAAGGCCTCACGCCCTCACCGCCCACAGCGATCTGCCCGTTTCCCCGTCCCCATCCCCATCCCCATCCGCCTCTTGTGCCTGCTCCCGTGCGCCGCGTCGGCTCGACCCCAGCCCCAGGGGGAAACCGGAAACCCTCTTTTCCCGTCCCTTTCCCCCTGTCTACCCCACCTCCGGCGCCTCCGCCGCCCAAATTGCATAGCGCCGGTAAGCCAGCCTCCCGTAAAAGTGCCTCCCCATCACCCGTTTCCATTTCTAGATACACTTGCTTACCTTTGTCATGCCGTGCAGGCTCGGGAAGGTGAGCTCGCGGAGATCCGTCGCAGGTAGTCGACGCCCGCAGGATTTCGTCCTCCTCTCAGGTAAGTAGACCACGCCGCCTTGTCACTTTCGGGTCTAATCGCTGTGCTTGCCGTGACGACATATGCTCCGAATGGTTATAGAGTTTTGACGGGAACGCCGACGTGCCAGGCCCAACATCATCTGGGACAACTCCGCCTCGCCTCCGGATTTCGGGATCTGGGACTTAGCTTTGCCTCTTCGGGATTCATTATTGCTGGTAAGCCCTTTGCAAAATCCCCTGGTTCGCTTGGCATCTCCGGCCCCATAGGGATCAGCCGGCACGGCATGTTGGTTTGTGGCGGTGCTAAGAATAGTTTACAGTACCATGTCCAGGTAGAAGGGCTCCACATGTAGTCAACGCGGTTAGCAGACCCAAACACCAGCTACATCGCTTTGCCGGTTCAGTAACCCGCTTAGGTAACTTCAGGCACAACTAGTGATTGTCTTGAACGCACTGCCTGGAGATTGATCTGTTGAGTTCTGAGTCGAGGCTACCTTAGTGGTCACGCAGACCACAGGCCAGAGTTCAAATGGATTCTGTGGGTTTAAGTTAAAGGGGTTTTGTGTTTGCGTGCTTATATGAATATTCAGTCCTAGATATTAGATGATGTATTATTGGCGCAGTTTAATTTGCAATCGAGATATAAAACTTATTTTTGTTTCCTTAAACATAACGGACAAGATGACAACGTTTGTTTTGCTTTATTTCTGCAGAATTTAATTGCATTGTTTTGTAATAATTTAGCTGTAACATGTGTTCCTATCGAAATGATCAGTGCTTAAGTCAATTGGGAAAAAAAACTCAGCTGACTTCTCCTTTACCTTATTGAGTGATGGAGAACACAGTTCAAGTGGACCGTTTAGTTATTGTGAAAGGGTTCTGTTGTTTGATTAACATTCATGCTGAAACAGTATATGATGTGTTCTTCTTAGAGTTGCGAAAAGGGTTCTGTGTTTGCATATAATTCATTTAGGCTTAAACATTATATAATGTATTCTTAGACTATCTCCAACAGGAGATGCAAATGGAGACCCAAACCTATTTTTAGGTCACCACAGTGTTTTGGGTAGCCCAAAACCGCCTCCAACAGATGACCCATTCAGAGGACCTATTTTGCCTACTCCTCCCACGCCACGCCACTGGCACGTCCTACGCAATGGCTCGTCCCCCCCCCCCCCCCCCGCGACGCA
Source organism: Echinochloa crus-galli (assembly GCA_900205405.1). Taxonomy (NCBI): domain Eukaryota; kingdom Viridiplantae; phylum Streptophyta; class Magnoliopsida; order Poales; family Poaceae; genus Echinochloa; species Echinochloa crus-galli. Next base: position 1,541,493 of record OAMR01000238.1, on the reverse strand, counting down.
AAGATAGACTCGTAGGAGGAGTGGAGCGGGGGCCAGCGGCTCGCGCGGAGGACCAGAGTGGGGCGCCGGCGGCTCGCGCGGAGGGCTCTGGCGGCGGCGGCCGGCCAAGGCAGCGCCCGAGCGAGAGGGCTCCAAGCGGCGGGAGCGGCAGGACTCCAAGGCGGCGGCGCGGAGGGCTCCAGCGGCGCCGCGAGGCCTGCGCGGCAGGGCGGCGAGGCGAGGCGCGGCGGGCGCCATGACCGAGTGGCCGCCGCGGTGACCCCGTCCTCCTTGCGGCGGCGACGACGCCTCCTCCCCCGCTCTCCACCGACGCCTCCTCGCGGCGGCGGCTCGCGAGCGGGCGACGGCGGCGGCTCGCGAGCGGCGACGGCGGCCCCTCGCGAGCTGCGACGGCGGCTGCGCGCGAGCGGCGACGGCGGCGGCTCGCGGCGGCGGCGGCGGCGCGCGGCTCCCGCGGCGGCGGCGGCGGCGGCCCTCGCGAGCGGGCGACGGCGGCGGCTCGCGAGCGGCGACGCGGCCGCGCGCGACGGCGGCCGCGCGCACCGGCGGCCGCCGCGCCTCGCGACGGGCGACGGCGGCTCCTCTTCCCTGCTCCCTCCAATCTCCCGCGCCGACTCCTCGCAGCGATGGGCGGCGGCAGGCGGAAGGCAACCGGCGTGCGGAGCAGCGGCCCCACGGCGACGGCGGAGGGCTCAGGCGGGCCCTGCGCAGAGGGCTCCAGCGGCGCGGCGGCGGAGGCTCCGCTGTTGCGAATTGCTATGGTCAAGTGGGAAGGGGAGGGATGGGGTGGAGATGATTTGGGTCCTCTGTTGGAGTGGAGGAAATTTGGGTGGTGACTTTTTTTACTGTGCAGTACCTATATGATGGAATAGGTCTTGTATTTGGGTCTTTGTTGTTGGAGATAGTCTTGGTGTTGCCAAAAGGGTTCTGTGTTTGCATAGAGTGCTAAGCCTTAAAGATATACTAGCTTGTGCTTGTTCCTTAAACATGATCTGTAAGATGAGATTGTTTGTTTTGCTTTAGTGTTTCGCTTTTGCAATATAGTTTAGCCTGCAATGTGTACTGCATATCCTCCTGATCAGTCTACACCTTTTTCTACTTGTCATGCCAAGCTCAAACTGCTCTCAGCTGACATAATCCATTTTATGTTCTTTCCAGGGCTGGCATCATAATGGCCATGATGATCAATGAGGTTGCCAAGGTGGCTGCCGGGCGTCACTTGCGGCTGCGGTCATCTGCTAGTCTACTTCAACTGCTTGATGTAGCAAGAACACATTCACAGAGCGTGCATTCAAATGGCACTCTTGCTCCGGCAGTCCTGGGAAGCTCTGTAAATAGGTTCAGATACTTTAGCAGCAGCAACAACCAGAGCTCAAATTTTCTGTGCTCCAACAAGGCTAGGATTCTTTTGAGAGACCTACAAGTGAACACACAGGATTTTTCACGGATTGATGACTCATCAAATTCAGATGCACTGAGTAGATTAATCAAGGAAGCCGAGGAAGCTGCTGAGAAGGATTTCAATGTTGATGCTATGAAGGAACTTTATTACAGTCTGGTTCGTCCAGAGCTTGTATCACGTTTACTTATCCACAAGCATCCGTTTGAGCACACTTTTACACATTGGCTGAAGTACCAGACCCATGTGCTTACTGGCCAAAAACCAAGGTTCACAACTGCCTATGATGTGATGGTTCACTTGCTCGGCCTTCATAAAGATGATTGGGTCTTCTACCTCAACTACCTAGCGCATGAAAGGATCGCAGTGATTGAAGAGTGGGTGTCAATATCTTTCACCAAGCATCTGATCTACAACCATGGGCTGAAGGACTTTGCTAACATCCATTTCCATAAAGGTGAATCAGATGCATCGTGGCATCAGCAGTCAAACACTGCAGATTTCTCCAGCCTGATCTGGGATGATCAGCAAGTGATCAGTGCACGGACCCGTCTTGGAGTTCCCGACTGCTATTCTAGTGCTCAAAGTGAAGCTAAAGCTGCTCTAGCTATTCTAAACGAAGCTAAAGACCTAGGCATTAAAAACTTTGTCCTTTGGTCTGATAACAAGGCGGTCTGCGGGGTAATATCAGGCACAAAGCACATTGATCCTAAGGGTAAAGACTGGAAATTATTTATGGCTCTAAGGTCCTTGAGGCCTGCATTCAAAAGGCTCGTTGTTATGTCTGTTCCTCGGGAGTTGCTCAAATTTGCTGATGGTATGCTAAGAGAACCAAGTGTCAAACTCTTGAAGACCACAGGAGTGAAGTACCCAAGGCTGGTCCAGCAGTCCGCTAAGCAATGGGCATACCACCTGAATGGTCTACCAGTGTTCAGTCTCTCAATGACTCCAGAAGCCAATGGACTCATGAGTAAATTTGGTATGGTTATTTTGACATGTTCTAAGTAGAATAGTACCTGCAGTTTTATTCTTATTTTATATGAGACATAAAAAATGCATTTCCAACTAATGAAGAAATAAATATGGCTGTTGGCTTAATTTCATTCTATTGGAGTATCCGAGGACCTTACTTTTGTATTCTTTCTTAGAAACATGTTTTAGATTATAGTTTGGCTATTATTAAATGTTATTTCTTGTAGTATGTTCTGGGTCTAGTCGTCCACGCTCTTCTTCATGTCAGGTGCATTTTGGTTCATTAGACTAGAATAAAATGGAAGTGAGATTGTCTGATTCTCGCTCATTGTTTTGTTTAAGGTTTCTATACATATTAGAGATACAAGGTCGGTTTCCTTCTTTCCATTTGAAAATACGTAATAGTTCTGTTATGCTGTAGATAAACCTGTCCACGGAGAGCCATTGGCTAAAAAGTTCTACGTTGAGGCTGAGGTTGACCAGAAAATGAGTGCACTCCAGAACTTGATGAGTGTTCTCAAGCCAGCCAAAGTTTATGTTGCTACCCAGGAACTTGAGGCCATTCCTAAAGATGTCTTGGACCAGCTGTATGATCTGATGGGGAACAAAATAGCAATGAAATCACACTTATGGTCAATCCTCTGCAGTGAATCTACAATAGATGATCCCAAAGGCACGGTTATGGTTGTACTAGATGGCTGGTCCTCAGAGTTGGAGAAGTGCCTACCCGTTACTGATATGACAATCTTACTTGCCACCTCTGAAGATGTCAAATCACTGATTAACCAGCAAATCCCAGAACTGAGTGCGTCGGCTTTCATCTTCTATCATGGACGTGAGTAACATAATTGTGTCATTGCATTTCAACCACTACTATAGCTACAAATAGACCATGATCATGATGTATATCTTCTATCGTGTGTGTAGCTTGCCTTCCTACTTGACGTTTCGAAGGACAAGGGTTTCTGAGGAGATTGGTCCGTTGCTTGTGATGGAGACACGAGAAGACTTGCGTGCGGTGGAGACGTTGGTTGATTCACAAGAGATGTCAACCATTTTGTAGATGTTGAGCTGTCCTACCTTTGCCTGCTTTGGTCGATCCGTCAATAGCTGCTGCGTGCTGTCCTATTTCTGACGTGCTGGTTCTTTGTCTTTTAACGGGATACTGTTTTTCGTGCTCAATATTCATGCTTAGGAGGAGAAAGTATGACATTCTGAGCATCTGTTTGCTGATCCTAGTTATGATCTCCATATTGTTAGTGAATTGGTTTACTATCAAGCCCTCTGTCTGTGTTTTTGTCCGACCCGTTTCAGTCCTCAGAGAAGTTTCTGCATCGTGAATCCACACGTAGGGATACTCTGTTTCTACCGCTCGCTCAGGTTATTTCTTGCTATTACGGCGCGCTCGATCAGGTTATTTCTTGCTATTACAGCGCATTCGAACTCTGTCCGCGTGCGGCTTGAAGACATTTAGTCGTGTGTTTGGTCAGACAGGTGGGATGTGACGGTAAAAAAACCGGCAGTTGTCACGGCGAAGAACACGTGCGGGCACCCCATCACGTACGTGAAGCCTGAAGGTGCACGTCAGGAGCTGCCCGGGCCATGTACGGCTTGTCCGCCACGGCGCCACGAAGGAGAACTGGAGAAGGACACGTAGAGTCACCCGCGTGGCTCACCCGTCTCGGCGCCGGCGAGCAGATCACCTTCGTGTTCGTGTACATCCCTACCGTTGATGGTGCTTCAAAAAGCGTTCAGGTTGATGAGGGAGAGTGAAGCTGGTCCCACCACTTTATTGTGGGTCCAAGTTGGTGCCTGCTGAACTTGCCTCGCCGCCAGGCAGCAACAGGAGGGAACCAGGCAGGAGGTGAGGCATGTTGTCTCCTTGGATTCGCTCCCCAGGCTGCGCCCCCTCCGTTCAATCAGTCAGATCCCTACTCCCTCCTTCGGTCATTCCAGGACGTCCATAGACATGAGCTTTTCTTCATAGATCTGCATGGACCAGAGCTCAGTACCTCCATCTACGGCGGAAAGAACAAATGATCCGACCACTGAAGATGATGCAGGACGAGGGAGGTCCAACCTTCTCGTCAATGGTTATGGTACTTTCTTGAACTTCTCTGATTTCTCCGCTTAGGATCTAATGTTCTTGGTTTAGACCTCTGAAGTTGCTGCTGCTGTTGTTTTAGAAGCTAGAACAGTAGCGGCCTCGATGGATCACACAACAACTAAGCCTTCGTTTTTCAACTTTCAAATCCGGAATCCAAATGGTGCGTTATATGTTTGTTTCGACAAAAGTCTGGGAGCACCAGTTTGATTTGGTAACTTGGACTTGGCACTGTATTGATCTTTTTATATCTGTGGTAACCAGGAGGCATCAACATTGTAGGAAATTTGGTACATGGTACATGGAATTATTTGTCAAGGTATTATTCTGACTAACTTATTTTTCGTTAACTCTGATGTCTGCAAAAATAGGAGAGACGAATGCCGACTCGATTCTTCAAAAAGGTGCACACTTTTTTCTTTTGTTCTAGATCCATTCTGAAAATCAACCAAAAAATCAAATGAATATTATTCTTGGTTAGTGTATGCAAAAATAGGGGAGGAAAATGCTAGATGTTTCTTCATATGGGAGGTATCGTATTGCTCAGGTGTTACGTGCTATAGAAAAATTAATCAAACGAATGTGGTATGCAAAAAAAGAAAAAGAAAGATGTATTTTTGCATAAAGGTTTTCATGTGGTAGTTATTCTTGTTTATGAACTGTCATATTCTCTGCTTTTTTTTTTGGGAAGACATGTTCTCTACTTTGGTATACATTGGAGTGCACTTGCTCTGATTAAAAATTTGTATTGGTGAAATGTTACTTGAAAATGGGTATTATTGGTACAACTGAGTTATATGGTTAGCATGGTTACCTATGCCACCTCTGATAAAAGAAAGGCATTTTCACCTAAAGATCACTGCCAAAATTGGTACTCAATTGGCAATTTTTTTGCCTTCTGCATTGAAGATAATTGTTCCACCATCTATAGGTAAGATCTAGGGACTTCTTGGCTTTTTTGCTAGTTGTGTTGTACCCTTAATTTTAATCTAACCCTCAATCTTGGTAACACTTATTTCTTGCACCTTTCTAATTTACCAATGCTTAGTTTCCCAATCATCTTTAACACTTTAACACATTTTTATTTTAAGCCTGACCTGTCACACAGCGGTGTTGACAATAAAGAACTACCCAACATGGTGGTGAATGATAATAATTCTGGTGAGGGCGATGTTGGTTCTGATGGGATCTAGATGAAATGGTCCTCTCAAGACTGTCCATAGCCACCCCAACTTTGATGAGAGCAAAGTTCTTTTTTTTCATTGCATGATTTCTAATGCTGGTCATCAGCTCCTTTGTCCTTGAGATCTATATCTATGGCTCTGGTTCATTCTTTATCTCCCTATTTCCTTGTGTTGTTTCACTGGCGGTTACATGGAAGTAATGTAATAGTACTTCTATGAGTGCAGGCTTGCTGATCATCAGATCATGTTATTTGTATTGGCAACAAGCAGTGTCACATGGACGATAAACTGGTTTTGTAAATAATACAATCTCAAGCCGAAATTTTCAGTTAATGTAATTTTCTGGACACAATCTGATTATGTGAATATCTGGGCACAAAACTGTTGGTTTCTTTAGACTTGATCAAAATTATGTGAATATCTGATTATGTGACTACTTGTATAAACTGGTTGTAAATCGTATAAACTTGATCAAAATTTCCTGCAGACAAGTGTGAAAAATGCTGCTGAGATTGAACCTGAAACTATTTGTATGTGGAGCATTTCTGTTCATGTGAAAAAGGCTCCTGAGATTGAACCTGGTATTTATATATTGATGTTGAGATTTAACATGGTGCATCTTATATATTGATAGGTTCAACCTACCATTCTTGCATGGCCCTGTTTAGTTCCCTTGAAAAACAAAAAATTCTCTCTCCAAACTTCACTATTCACCTATCACATCAAATCTCTCTCCTCATGCATGGAGCACTAAACGTGGGTAAATAAAAAAAAACTAAGTACATGGTTTTGATGTACACGACGAGACGAATCTTTTGAGGGACAACGATTACCACAAACAAACGAAAATTGCTACATGGCGCTACAGTGTCCGATATGACATTTTTACCAAACTCCACATTCCCTTTTAGAGAACTAAACACAGCCAAGAACATTCAGAAAGCCAGGAACATAACCCTGGAATTCAGATTTGTGGAGCCAGCTTTATGATCTAAACACTAAATAGCCAAAAAAAATGCTGATTGATGGATACGGTTATTATTGCATGACCAAACATTGAAAGCCACGAGCACTACCATATAATTAAAATTGATAGACCCAAGCACGTGACTTAATGATAATACATAATATTGGTTAACAATCCAAGTTTACCAATCAGATAGATGTTACAAAAAGAAACACAATTATTGAACACAATCTAACACAAGGCATCTAGTCACCCTCTTGAATTCCTTAGCTGTTACTGTATCATTTGCTTGTGAATTTGTGATACACTTAACTGAAATATAAATGTCTAAAATTGATGTCATCTAGAATCCCCAAATGTCAAAATATTAGTGGTTGGTTGGATTGGTGCCTGCAACAGCCCCACCCTGAAATCTTCCTCCCAAAATGCTCCTGCTGCTCTATACCTGTCAATACAATGCATGAATCATTTGAAAAAAAAAACAGTTTACTAAAAGGCATATGCTGGAAAATTGATCTGACCAAACATAGAGTACCCAATGGTCATTTCTTGCAGGAGACTTCCGCTTGTGCTTAGATGGTTAGGAGACATTGAAAACCATTTCTTCGAGGTAATTGACATAATAGGAAGTAGAGTACCCAATGGTCACATATGCAAGCATGATGCATGTGTCATAAGGAAGTCTCTACAAATACACAATAGTCGTTTGGTTCCATATGCACAATTCATAGATCGCTACCATCTGCTCACAGAAGGCTTAACTGCAGTGGAAAAAAAGAAGCTAGACACCATGCAACTTGATTAAGACCAGAGATGATCTCTTCGGATCAAATCTCCAACATGTCAATCAGCAAATTTCACCCTTGGTCAAGGGTTGGTACAATTAATCCGTGTTCAGACTGCCAAAAAAAACAGATGATGCAGGTATATTAATATATAACAAAGTCCTTGTATAAATGGTTCAAGTTATTTGAAAATAAAATAAAATTAGTGGGGTGGAAAATTTTCTGAAGGATACATTTTTGAGATCTGTGATGAAAAACATGTGGGAAAGTACCTCCCCCCAGCTCATGGTTCAACGATTAAATGTTTACATATATTTGTTGGAGTGTTGTTTGAGTTAGCTAGTAATGGTCCAGTAGGGAAGTTTGTGTGCAAAATTTCAGAGTTACTAGAAATAACACAACAGAAGCAGTAGGGAAGTTTGTGTGGTGTTGTACCTGATACAGAGCACCGCCAGCAGTCGCGGGTAGTGAATCTTCGACCCCCTGAACCTGGTGAACTTGACGCTTTATAGGCTCCTGATTGGTGGCAAAGTGGAGCACGATGAGCAGGTTCCTGGAGCTGGAGGGCTTCCGCGTGGGTTCCCGTTGGTCTTCGGCCACGCCGCACCCATCTTCTTACGGCACCAGAGTTAAAGACGAACCGCGAAAGCAGCTGGTGAGGCTCTGATTGAAAGGTGAGGAGGGGCTGATCTCGAGCTGGGTATCCATCACCCTGCAGGGATCGTGGGGAGGGACTGCAAGATCGCGATTGGAGAGGGGAAAGAAGATCCCAGGCGGAGAAGATGACCAGAAGACCTGCAGGCCTCTTGGTTCGAGTGTTCGACGGAGAAGAACGGGAGGAGGTGTAGCTGACGAGTGGGACCTGAAGCAAAAGGAATCTGCCTGGTGAAGGGACGAGCGAGGCAAAACCAGGTAAGTGAGGCACACGACACACCGGCAGCCCGGCATAGTGTTAAAATATGGTAGAGGGGTACCCGTACGAATCCCAACGCTGGAGGATAGTACCGGCTCGGGCCGGTACCGTCGGGATACCAAAAGCCCGGCAGCCACCGGCGCCACTACCGCACTGCTTCGCAGCACAAGGCTGGGAGCGCGCTGCGGTGTCCACGCGCCGGACCTAGCTCCGCCCTGGTCTCCCAGTGGGCATGCTCGATTGTTCTAAAAAAAATCGGACAATCTCGATGCGCATCAAGCAGTTTTAGTACAAGATTTATAGCGTTACTTAGACCAGAAATCTATTATATTAATACAACAGTGTTAAAAGGAGCCACCACGTTCGCCGAGAGAGCCACCACGTTCACTGAGAGGGCCAAGAAATTCCCACGTTAATCTAAAAAAGAGAAGAATACGTGCCGTTGGATTTTATGAAGATCTAACGGTCTACATTAATCTAGAAAATTTATATCAAATATACTTATTTTTTTCTCTAGCATGTTATCTTCATATTTTGGCAACCTAGCTAGCAGCGGATGTTCCCTGTTAGGAAAAGAACACGTTTATGGAGTATAAGGAAACAATGGACGAGATCAAGCCAAAAGCCAAAACAGATGCTGGTCCTCCGTAGAAATAAAAAGAAACTAAGAGCCGTGAAACCCAACCAGCAAGGCAATTGTCGCGTCAAGTTCCTGATCATGCTATTCCCCTTGCAAGCAAGAGCCAGGAACAAACCACTTCTACATGTGGTTTGGAGAGGCAAATTCAGCGTTGATGTTGCGTTCTACGATGAGGCCAGCTTTGAGGAAACAAGAGAACAAAACTGTGGTGAAGAAGCTGAATTAACAGCCGTGCCATGCTTTTTTTGGGGACCGTGCCATGCTTTTTTGGCCGAGCGGCGGGAGCTGAATCAAGCTGTGGAGGAAAAGCGACCAAGGGGCAAGAGATTGGCATATAAGAATTAGCCGAAGCTTTCACGGGGCACAGCACAACAAATAGATTTTCAGGTGCTGTTGTAGGTGCTGTCCAATACGAAGCCCTTGCATCATTGTTTGGTAGAAAAAGAAATTTCACAAGCTTATAGCTGGTGCAAATTTTTCATGGAAGCAGAGGATCGAAGAGGTGGAGATAGCTGCTCTCTTAGCCTTGCGCTGCAACCAAAGTTATGTATAAAACATGACGCCGTGGCATGGATGTGGTGCTTCACTTCCTGGATGGAAGAGGAAGCATGCGACAGAGCAATGCGGGGCTACTATGGGTCATGCGCACGATCTCGATTCATCCGGTCAGGGAAGGCTCACAAGCAGCACAAGAGGAGTTCATCCCCGCAATACTAAAATCATAATAACATGGTGGCTTTATTTTGATTTACATCTATCAATGTTTTTTTAACTCCTGTATGTCTTGAATTTCCATGTTTCGTGTTTCTTTTGCATTAAAATATGACACTGATTAATGGAGCCTGTATATCTTGAATTCCCATGTTTCGTGTTTCTTTTGCATTAAAACATGACACTGATTAATAGAGCCATAAATTAAAAGGGCCTAACGGATAATGTCGTAATGTTCTGTAGTTCGCAGTCAGTTGTATTAAGATATTAGGTCAAGGTTTAATTCTATCCATTCCACCATGTGAAGATGCCTATGAAATACAGTGGAAAGAATTTGTTAGATAAACTATGAGGTAGTATAATAGTGTTAAAAGAAGTAATCACGTTCGCCAGGAGGTTGTATGAATTCCCACGTTAAAACAAAAAGAGAGAAAATTATGTACCGTCGGATTTTATAAAGATCTAATAGCCTAAACTAACCCAAAGAGTTCACGTCCAATACAATTAGTAAATATATAAATTTAGAATTGAAAATTAGAAAAATATAATTTTTCGTTAGATTTTATGATGTTCTAACAATGTTGACTAACCCAATAAGCCAATAAGTCCATATCGATGCGGTTACTAAATACGTAAATTTAAATTTAAAACAAGAAAATTGGACATTGACAAAAGAGACTATGTCGAATACAATTAAAAGTATACACTAAACATAAATAATGAAATTTGGAAGTAAAACAATAAAAATGTATTACCTTGATTCTTATTGGGTTTGCGAAGCAAAATACGAACCAAATTTTAAAATACGAATTGAAATTACCATGCTAATATAAAGGGTGATATGCAAAAGTTGATTTATATGACAACCTAAGGGTTTAGATTAATCAAAAAATATGTTGAGTAGCATTTACATAAAGATTAATTTGAAAATAAAATAATATAAAATTGGTAGCTTCTATATTAATTTCAAGTTAACCAAATTTATATAAAATACAAATAACCAAATTCCAAGTAAAAAGAAAAATATGTGTTTCAGTTTCCATCAATATTTGTAAGCAAATTATTTAAATAATAATCCACATATGCAGCTTGCTTTTTCATACAAACCATTTGTTTTGATGCCACACCCACTACTGATACACATTATTTTCTTACTTTAATAACAATTGACAATTTGACTACTACCTCGATATGTACATGTATGTTTTGATTGAAAAGTTGCCTAGCGTTGCAAAAACCACCAACTATGTCACGGCAATAGCCTCCTTCTAACATTCACTAAGAAGTAGTGACATGATGATGTCTTCTATCTAGCATTATTGTGAACAACGGATGATCCAGATCCAAAAATATCAAGAGAGAAGAATGATAGATGATGCAATCAAATGCAGAGCATCCATGTGATCTAGAAGAAAATATATGAAAGTCGATGTTTGACATACACACCCATCCACAGCAGACTTCTGGTAGTGTTTGAAAAGAATGAGTGACGCACACCATTAGGCATCAAGGCTGCATCTTCGATAATTATGACAAAGCGGACAAAGCTCCTTGGGAGTATAAGTATGAAAGAGAGGACAAGCATAAAGACTCGGAACGTGTACGACAAAATGGGAGTATTCATGTGTGAGGCTATAGCATATATAGATTAGAACACAAACAAGAGAAAGGAGATTCAGCTTATGGAACCACTCACTAGATCTTTCTCTAAAAATTTTAAAAATATTTACCATGCACAATAACTAAAAGCCTACATCACCGATATTTCTTTTTCTTCATAATTCAAAAAATATGGCTGATAAAAAACATAGAGAACATTTATCCCAATTTGTTTATTTCAAAAAACGAAAACACCTTTTGAAAAATTATTTTCAAATATTTTTTATGTAATTAAAAAAATAAAGGTTGGAACAAAAACTAGCTACTGCGCAAATTGCGCGGGTCACCTTACTAGTTAAGTAACTATGTCAAAGTAGTTTCATCATCGTGAAACTTCTCTCACATATCATAAAAACAGTTTCATCATCATGAAACGTCTCTCACATACTATAAAACTCTACATTTTCTTTTCTATGCCACATCAGCATATTTAATGCTATAAAACTTTCACTGAGACTGGCCTTCAAACAAGTATTATAAGGCTAGCTCAGCCGATGAAATGCTAGTTCACATCAGCGTAATCTGACTCGTGGGAGAGAGAAAAGCGCCAGACACTCGCTCACCGCCGGCGAAATGCACTGCCTTTCAGCTGACAGCTTCTCTCCCGCTCCAATTCTCCCATGTCGCAGTTTAGTGAGGCAGAGCATTAAATGATCATGGCCCCACCATTATCTCGATAGTTTGGGTGAGCTTGTTCTAGTCCTCATTCTGTCTCAAAATATAAGATCCTAAAGCATTTAAACTTAAAAAATAATAGGGAGGAGAAATGATCTCTATACTCCTCATTTTACCCTACCCATCAACTCTCCACCTACCCACCAACCTCAAGCAGTTTTGTCCTATCCCTCCAGGTTCTTATATTATGGGACGGAGCGAGTATAAGACACTACCTCTCCAACCTCATACACTACTATTTGGAAAACAAATTTAATGACACACATCTCTCACTATGTCTTGGATAATATGTAGAAACCATGTCTTATGCAAGACCCGGTTTCTTTCTCTTTCTTCATTAACTCACTTGACACGTCATTTTTTAACATATGTGGCATGCTATTTAATTCTATAGGCACCATCGCAGTCATGGGTTAGAAATGGCCTTAGGTTCTCTGTGTAAGTGAGCCTGAACACATGCACAATGCTTTAATTAGTTAACGTCTCGGTGTAGCATGGATATACATAGTCTATGTTTGGTTTGTCGCACGCATATGTCTTATGCCCGCACAGCACTCACTGACATGCCTTGCCCACGCACACGTTGCACCCACGCGAGCCAGGCAGCGTAGAAACGCTCAATTCAATTTTTATATATCTCGCGGGCCGCTCCGGTGGTACGGCCGCACCCCATGGGCTTAGCTCTGACACCCGAATAGGTAACCAATCACGCTGAGCCTGCATACCAGCCTGAGTGCCTGACCAGCAGTCTAATGGTCACCAGCAAAATTTCTCTCAGCAAAATTCAGCACCAGTCACTAGTCAAACGAACAGAGCCAGGAGAGAACAAGGTCGGTAAAAAAGGCTGCGGAACGTACAAATCTGACATCGAAAATGCGTACGGCCACGACCCACGGCGCGGTCTCGGCACGCAACTGTCGCGTGGCCAAAAGAAAATTTCTAACTTAGGCGGGATTCACTTCTCTTCAAATTCAAAACTTTCCCTAAACTTTCTCTCTCTAAACTTCACTATTCACTATCACATCAAATCTCTTTCCTCATGCATAAAGCATTAAATGGCTGTGTTTAGTTCCACAAACTTTCCAAAAATTCTCTTCCGAAACTTCACTATTCATCTATCACATTAAATTACATCAAATCGCTCTCCTCATGCATGGAGCATTAAACGTGGGTAAATAAAAAAAACTAAGTACATGATTTTGGTGTACACGATGAGACGAATCTTTTGAGCCTAATTAAGTCATGGTAGGACAATGTTTACCACAAACAAACGAAAAGTGCTACAGTACGCTGCAGTGTCTGATGTGACATTTTCACCAACTTTCTCTTCCTCTTTTTGGAACTAAACACACCCAATGTAGGTAAATAAAAAAACTAAATACATGGTTTTGATATACACGACGAGACGAATCTTTTGAGCCTAGTTAGGTTATGGTAGAACAATGATTACCACAAACAAACGAAAAGTGCTACATTGCGCTACAGTGTTCGCCGTGACATTTTTACCCGAATTCACATTACTTTTTCAGGGAAGTAGTAAATAAACATCATTAGATTAATTATGTCATACATTTTCATACGACACTTGCTTAGAGACATAATTGTTAATATTATTTTCTATATCTAGTCGAACTTAAAACCTGTTGACTCCTCGAAGTACGAGATGTGCATTTATTTCGGGACAGAGGGAGTACGCACCAACCAGAGAGGACGAGAGGTTCACGGGTCGCCTTGCCACGATCGCCTGCGGCGCCGGCGCCTCCCGCTCGCCGGTCGCCTCGGCGGAGTTTTACTTTTACCACGCCGTAACCGTAACACGGTGGGTGGAGAAAACCGTAACACAGACTGTCTCATCCATCTTTTCCTGAAAAAAAATGATGGCTTGATGCCATCTGAATATCTAAATTTTCACTTGCTTGTCATGCCATGCTCAGCTATCTTCTGTTAAGACAAGTGGCGGATCCAACGGTGGGAGGGGGAGGGTTGGAGCCCCTCCTACCACCGTGGACGTCATGAGAGCCCCCCGCGGATGTAGTGGGGAGCGCCGTGGATGGACCTGGCGGCGTCGTCGTAGGAAGAATGGGGCCACGTCATCGGATTACTGTCGCCATGTAGACATAAACCACCCTCAAAACAGCACCTAAATGAACCGGATTTGAAATACCCGGTTTTGTAGATGAGGGAAGAAATCCAAACTTCGACAAGAGTTGAGGGACGTAAAAAGGACTTTTTTCCAATCTACGCTCGTCTTCGTTTGGGCTAGGGAACTGACTATGGCCTATGGCACGACTACAGCCCACCAATCGCGCGCTTCGGGCGACACAATAGATCCCATCACCGGCGTGACGTATAGTCGCACCCGTCCAGACGCGCCCTCTAAATAACCCTACAGCGCTTCCCAGCCCTCGATCCCCTTCCCCCACTTCCCCTCCTCCCCCTCCGGCAAGTAGCGCGCCGCCGTCGGGCAACCCTAGACTACAGCTGCACTATATTCGATTCCCCATCCGACATCAAGATCTAAGTTGGAATCTACAATCGATCAGTGGTAATATATCTCTATCCAGTTGTAATCTTTCGATCGTTAGTTATTGTTTACATTAGGGCCTTGGGAATTCGCTTGTATCTAAATAACCCTAAAGCGCTTCCCAGTCCTCGATCCCCTTCCCCCACTTCCCCCACCAATTAGCGCGCCGCCGCCGGGCAACCCACTTCCCCCGGCAACTAGCGCGCCGCCGCCGGGCAACCCCTTAGTAGACTGCAGCTGCACTCTATTCGATTCCCCATCTGACATCAAGATCTAAGTTGGAATCTATCTTAGTTATAGTTTACATTAGGGCCTTGGGAATTCGCTCTGTATGCTGTTGACTTTCTTCTAAAGAATCAATCTTTGCTGAGAGAAAATTGGGAGCACATGTAGGCTGCTTGCTACTCTGAAGTTGGTTCAGTCTGTTTACTGCCCTTGGATTTGGACATCCACCCTGGACTCACGGATAGCTTAATTTGGATCGTTGCACGTGGATGCAGTGCATGCCGAGGATTGGCACTACTTAGTTTTGCTAGAGTACGTCTTATAGGGACTTCTTTTTTTGTTTCCGTGATTCGTTAATAATGACTATATTTGTTGATTTTCCATGGTTAATGTAATCCATGATTATTGTTTTTGCATTGAGCAATTGTTACAGAAAAACACTGGATCGCCTAAAAGAGTGGCACTAGCTACCTAGTCTGAAGTGGAGGTTGGATTAAATACTCTTAAATGGCACAAAGGCAATCTATTTCGTCTCTGCAGTGACTGTCAAAATGTCCATAGACTGTCAAACACACACCCATTTCCCATATGGAAGTTCATGTGATAGTTAAGGCTGGATCGATTTTTCTTCAGGAATCAGGATGATTCAATAATTATTGCATGTCTAAATCTCTTATTGTATGTCACTAGTAACTAGTGAAGTCTGGTGTACATTCTTGTCGAATCCAAACATCGAACTTTGATAGGCTATGGTTGTTCAGTTCCCATAGCTGTCATGCATCATATATATTAGCAGTCTGTTTAACTAAGTAGCATGATAACATCTTAAAAATGCAAGGCCCATTTTGTCATCATGGCACACAGGATCTATGTTTGAACTTCAATATAATAGAAACACTACCGAATTATATTCTTTTTTTGGATTCTAATTCTAAGTTTCATGTGAAGAAACAGGATACAAAGGTCAACTCTGTGCCAATGCCTGAGATATCTAAAATGGGGGCCTTGAATTCTGCTGATCTCAAAGATAACAATAAGGGTAAAGAAGGATTTACAGATGAAATTGAGGATCCATGGGATCCTCCTTATCTCCCTTGTCCTCCTTGTAATGATGACACAAAATCCCATTGGGAACATGCAAATGAGGTATTGTAACTACCAACTTATGGTATATCTCACGTGTATTTTTGTTGTGTCAGAATTGGCTAACATTCTCTTTTTCAGTGGTTCCTTAAAACATCTGCTTTTGTTGCCAACTCCAGAGCAACTAAAATAATTATCCCAGACCGTACTCCCCAGGTTTTTGTTATCTTCATTTACATAATTTAGTCAATAAATCACTTTCGTTATCTCCGCTTAGTTCATGTGGTATTTTAAATTTATTTGCTTCTCTGCTGAACAGGTATGTTTTTTTTTTGCTCATAAAATGCTCCTTAGCGTAATTTCGTTTTTCTTTGCTTTGCTGTGGTTGTATAATCTATTCCTTTTTAACCTTTTGCAATTGTGCATGGTTTGATACAGTGGGTAAGTGATGCTTTGTGGCACAAAGTTCCTGACTTGGTGTCCATCCTTGAAGAGGATGATGTCCAACGCTTCCTCCACTTTTTCAGTAATAACAAGAGGTGCATGGCATGGGGTTTTATTATCACCCCAGAAACCTTCAACTACATTATTAGTGAAAATGCCCTGCAATGTGCCAAAGTTGCTCTGGAAGGAAAGGAGCCTGAACTCAGTGGGCACCGCGCCAGTCCCAACTGCATGAATCCATATGGATACTTCCCACTCCATGAAGCTGCTGAACGGTTCTCTGTTGATATGGTCAATTTGCTCCTCAAGTATGGTGCATCAGCTAATGTACGCACATCTGGTGATGAGATCAAGGGAAATCTACTTCCACTCCATGTTGCAGTTGAGAATACTTGCCTTCATAAGTATCTGGAGGACAATCTATTTCCTTGCCAGGATCATCGGGACTATATCTACAAGCTCATACAGCTCCTATGCCTACCTGAAATGGTTATCCCTCATTAACCCCTCTCACTTCCCAGCATGGTGAAAAGAAAAGAAGTTATGGTTGTATGATTGTATCGTATCATACCACAAACCATTTTATAACAATACTAGAATGAACATACTTATATTCCACTTATTAGGGATGTTTAACTTTGGTTTCCTATCTTATTTGATCAGAGGTAAAAAGATTATAGAATAGGATGTACAGCACTAATTGGTTGCATAGTAATGCTAAAAGTCATGTTTTCTCTCCCCTTGTCTTTTACAGAAGATTTTCTTGGATACGACTAGATTGCTTGCAAGAAAGACTAATAATCTACTTGATGAGCTTTGGAATTATGTGGAGGATGGCAATCTTGTCCAGACTGCAGTTCTACTCCTGGCAGCTCAAGAGTCTATCCGTGTTGGGTCTTCCTCCAAGGAGAGAAATGGCATTTGCAATGCAAATGGTTTTGACACTATCATGGCTCGTATAATGAAACATTCAGTCGCCCTAAAATGGAGGATAGGTGAGAATGGTAGGGAACAGAATCAGATGGAGGCGACTTCGGTTCTTGACTGTATAGCGTTGCTTGTTGATTTAATTTCCAGAGCTGGTGAAGCTCTTGATGAATACATTCAGACACATTCAGAGGTACCACCTTTTTTGTTGCCTTTTAAGAATACACTAAGTAATTTTTTAGCAAGAAAAGTGCTAATAAATATTCTAGTTAATATATTCTTATACCATTTGAATAGATCAGCAGAGTGTTGAAAAATAAGATCTGAATATTAAAGTTCATTTGCAAGATCACTGATTGTATGATACTCCTTCTAATCTCGTTTGCATGGGCCATAGGGTAGCATAGTCAGCATGAATTGGTTTGTTTGTCCTGTTTGGGGGCAGGCTT
The DNA here is from genome assembly GCA_900205405.1 of Echinochloa crus-galli. Classification (NCBI taxonomy): domain Eukaryota; kingdom Viridiplantae; phylum Streptophyta; class Magnoliopsida; order Poales; family Poaceae; genus Echinochloa; species Echinochloa crus-galli. The sequence goes on along the minus strand of OAMR01000238.1, from coordinate 1,523,832 downwards.
CAAGCTGATATTAAAAATACTTCCCTAAAACTCGTGTTGCTTCTTGGGCTTCTCAGTTAAGCTTAAGATGCCCATTGCATATGTTTTTAAATCTGAATAAATATAAAACATTCACTTTAAGAAAATAAAACAAAACAAATCAGGATAATAAAGTCAATTCAAGTTTAGTGTTTATTCTGTTGTGTCATATAATCAAGTACAATTATACAATTATAAGAATGAACTTTGTAGTTTTTTTAGTTCAATTTACGCTAATTTACTGCAATCAGTGACTGCCTTTTGAATTGTATACACTGTAGTTTTAAATTAGAAGGACTGAAGGACCTGACAGTCTGTTGTGTTAAAAAATACAATATTGATTCATAAATTCCCTATTTACTTTATAAAACCCAAGGACATTGATACTCAACGTCATTGTATATTTTTAACTATGTGTGCAGACTGTTTTTTTTTCTTTTGCCTTTCAGTTCTTTTAGATATTTCTGTTCCAGATCATTTCTTTCATCATCTCTTGAACACAATTGATCGTATGCCATTGATCTTTTTTTTGTTCTTCTAATATTGCCTTTCCTTTTATTTGGTGTCTTATATAACAATTTAAAGCATCATGCAGGTGCCCCATTTGGAGGTTCTTGAACGGGTTTCTTCTATTCTTAAGGATTATGGATTTTTCCCTAATGGAGAAGGCATTGACATCACAAACCTGTACACCTTTTGCAGTGCTTCGATTTGTTAATTCTGTATGCAAATATATGGCTGCTTATTGATTATCTATTTATTTCTTCCATTTGTTTTTGAAGCCACCCGTTTGACTGTAGAATGTTTGCTAAACCTGGCCAATCTGGTGAGTGCGTGGGCTCGAGTTATTCTTCACAAACTTCGCAAAGTAGGCGCTAACACTTTTTTTTGCACAAAATCAGGGGATTTGGATGCAACCAACAAAGCTACAAGAACTGCTTATCCTGGTGCTACAGCAGAAAAGGTAACAATATTGAAATAGTACTCGATCATTCATATCTCTGGGTTTGTTATTTCAGCAGAGTGCTTATTTTCTCTGTTATTTTTTTACATGTTTGAAAATATATAATATCTGAATGGAGCCATAACTTGATATGGTTGAGCAAATCTAAAAGTAGTTGGCGTATTTTGTTTTGTTAGTACAACCATTTGACTCACAATTACTATACTAGTATATGAGATTCGTATTCATTGGTACTTATGATTATAAAAGTAAATACAACAAACTGACATTAATTGGGTGATTGTTAGTCAAAGTCTTGACCTAATGAAACGAAATATGGGAATATATTGTTTCCATGTGCATTTATTTTGAGTGTTAATCGTGATAAGTAGGTTTCTTCAAATTGTCTTGTTTTGCTGCTTTTGATCATAACTCTACATGGCTGCTTTTAGAAATATGTCATTCAGTATGATTAATAATGTTTTAGTAACCAGGAAAAATAAAACAGCAAGAATTTCCGTAACATTTTCACCTAATTAAAAACTCCTTTTTAATTTGAAAAATTGCTGTTTTGAGATGTGTATAAAGGAGCGAGAATTTTTATCAGTTAACTTCCCAGTACTGGATCTGCACCAACTCTATTTGCTGCACATGGCTTTGAAGGTGCTCTAATATTGAAAAGGCTCTTTTGGAGTCCCTATTATCTTTTCTCAGCATCTTAGTATTGATCTATCAATTGGGAAATAGTATGGAAAAAAGTTTATTTCGGTGCCCCAACTATTGCTCTGGTTTAATTCTTGTAATGCCCATGAGGGTACCACGCCGTGAGGCAATTGTCATGCTAGCTGATTTGAGGCAGCAAGAATAATACTGTACTGATCCTTGAGGAACACATCGGCCAATTTAGAGGCTGGTTTAACAAAACTTTATAACCTACAGTGTCATGAAGCAAGATGAAAACACAAATATCGCCTAGATGTGATGTGAGTGGACCGAAATTGTTCTCCGACATGGGCTGTTAAATTTTTATAGTTTCAAACTTCAGAACCGGTTATACATGTCTACAGGGGCAACTTTCATCCTTAGTCTGGTTTTCTAGGTGGTTTTGGATGATGTCACGGATATCTCATCTGTTTGGCCACATCCTACTCATGTGTCTTAGTGGAAAGGGTAAAGAGGTTCATGAGGGTAAACCTACCTCCTCATCTGCCCGCATTGAGCCATCGCCTACTTGCCTGCTTCTGTCTTGCACCTCCAACCTGCATGGCATGGGCTCAGTTTGAATGGCTTGGGCCTTGCCCTGGATGCTATTGGTTTGGTGGGAAATTGGCTAGTTCAGTTGGGTTTAGCTTCGCTGAAAAACTAGTTTGGATTAATTCGATTTGGGTTTTAATGGTTCGCAACTTGACAAGCTAGCAGAGACTAGTCGCAGCAAGCAGGCGGGCAGACTGCAAGCCACATTACGCCGCCGTTAGGGCTCTCAAACCTCGCGCTCCACGCGGACGGTGGCGGTCACGGCGTGTATCTCGATGGCTTCAGCGCCAACATCAAGCTGCCGGCGTATTATACCGTCGGCATCGGTGTCGCCCCCGCTGCAGATCGCCGTCGCACACAAGAGACTAGTCGCAGCAAGCAGGCGGGCAGACTGCAAGCCACATTACGCCTCCGTTAGGGCTCTCAAACCTCGCGCTCCACGCGGACGGTGGCGGTCACGGCGTGTATCTCGATGGCTTCAGCGCCAACATCAAGCTGCCGGCGTATTATACCGTCGGCATCGGTGTCGCCCCCGCTGCAGATCGCCGTCGCACACAAATAACTCCTTAGCGCGGGGGCTTGCGGAGGTCGTCACAGCGCTCGATCTGCAGCTCCACAATTCAGGAACCAGTTGGAGATAGTTGGGATGGTTTTGTTCTGTTGGAAGTGGCTTATTGGTTTGGTTCCAAATGAACGATTGGTTTTGGTCTGGTTGGGTCTGCGCGCTGTGCGTAATTAGAAATGGTTGGGTGCTGCTTTGGTTTGGACTACAGACCATTAGCAGGCTGACTTGCACCACGATGCAGGCACAGGGAGCTTGCTGTACATCAATCCCTTCTTCGGTGGTGGAGCAAAAGCACTTGGCGTGCATGTTCTGCATGGCTGAACTTGTAGCCTTGATCAACTCAGCTTATAAGAATCTGGAAATATTTGGACTCCATGCAAGAAGCAAGCACACACAATAAAAGAACATTTGGAGCAAAGCAATCCCTCCTACTAAACATGGAAAACAATCCACGTGTTGTAGCTTCCAACCAACAAAATCCTTTTAATTCTTGGTGGATCTGCGGTCCATGTCTCCAATCCACACCAGTGATGGTCACCATTACATGACACCACAGTAGTTATCCATCGGTGCGGATGGTGGTCTGCTCACTGGGCAATCTTCAGTGTAGAAGTTGGTAAAGTCTCCCTCGCTAGAGAGGATGGATGAGGACCCAAATGTCTGTACTGCAAGGAGTGGCAGGAAGTCGGTTTCATATGAGGTGGCAGAATCAACTGCCCACACCTTCATTGAGGGAAGGAACCGAGTCAGATGTTCGTGCTTTTCCTGTTTTATTTAGGGAGGGACAAAAACGAAATTGAGGTAGTGGTTGGGGGACCAAAAGTGGACTTTTCCTAATAATAATATCTAACAACAAATAGAGGGGGGCTACTAAAAAAAACTAAAGTATGCAGATACTAAAATTGCTAAATGATCATAGGTCAGATGGTAAGGTTTCTTGTGGTACCTGTTCACTAGTATCACATCGTTCTGGATTTGTTCCAAGATTTAACAGGCGCTATTCTTCTATCAGTAGGTGACATGACCGCCGGTGCTCATAGATGTAAGGTTTGCGTGTAAAAAAATGCAAATACTAAAATTAGCACTGCATCTAATTGTTCATATCCCCCCCCCACCCCCCACAACACATACACACCTCTACAAAAGAACTTACCTACTCCATATTGTTAACTGAATAATTTATGCCTTGCCATGCAAGCTTACTGACAACAGCTATGCTTACAATGCTATATACATACAAACCATACTGCCATCATAGTTTCCATTAGTAATGCATAAAACTGCTGCTGTATGAATGTTTTTTTGATCTCATACTATTTTTTGTTCACATATGGGACAGGCTGTGAGAAATAAAGTAGCAAGAGGGTGCAACCTGGAATACACAAGGAACAGTTTCTTTCCATATTGGAGATCAGTGTTATTATCCCATGTTGATGTGATGGTTTTTCCAGCTTATGCAGCATCTGATCCTAAGTGTAGGCTTAACCTTTATAAGCAGTACTCAGTTGACAAAGGATCTTCTCCAACAATTCCAAATCATAACATTGGTTTGTTGGGAAGGAATCAGGATGCTACAAGTTATCATACATCAAGCAGGCTATTTGCTACTGCTTCGTTGGGAAGAACTCCACAGGCTACTAGTAATCACATATCTAGAAGGCTGTTTGGAACTGCAGTGTTAACGCTGTTGAAGGTGTTAAAAAATGCATGAATAGAAGGGTATGCCATTCCTTTTGTTTTTTTCCAAGTGTATCCTAGTTTTCAAGCCTGTAAGCATGTGTTCAATATTGCATAGCTTTCTTACAGTCATGTTGGTTTACATACTATTATGTTTTTGGTTGTGCAGGAGGTAGAAAGTTGTACTGCTCTTATATGCTACCTTCCCCGTGCATTTGAAGCTGGCTGGCTTTTACCTGTTCCGAGGTGGCACATGCCTGATATTGACGGTGATGTTTTTTTACCGTGCCTTGTGATTACTTGTGATGCGCAGTGTGGTTTCTCCCTCCGGCCGGGAACTCGATGAAGTTCCCAATCGGATGTTTGCATTAGCAGCAGGCTGATTGGAGTAAATAGACGTTTTGCATTTTGTACATTGGACTATGCTATATGATGCAACTTCATCCGGTGTAATGATAGGTCTGCAACACTATTATGCAAGAGTTAATTTGGCTTCTTGTTTCCGTTGTCGCTCGCTTCGCCGCGTGTCTTCCACTCTCCCCACCCTTTGCAGATGCGTTTGGCGGCATTCTAAGTTTGGCAGCATTCTAAGTTTGGCAGAAGGGGCAAATTAGCCCAGGGAAAAGTCCCCTTCCACCCACATGGTAGATAGCTCCGCGTGGAGAATTTTCCTTCGCTTGTGTTCGCTTACAGCTTTTGGTTCCATTGAAATTTTCTGTTCTCTGGCGCGAGACTATATATTTGTAGGCTTGTTAGCCCATATAAGCAACATTTTGTCAGGAGATAAATAGAGCAAACAATATACTCCCGTGGCAGGATCAGACGCGCGCTTCGCTGTGCGCTCCTGTTCAGCGTCGTTTTTCTTCGTGTCGCAAAGGGCGGGTCACCCGGACGGCGATCTCCCAGCAAGTACTTCTAGAGCTCAAGCCCGAGCATTGGCGAACCGTCGGGTCCGAAGGTCTCCATTTTACCGGCGTCATAGATAAGACTTGTTGTTGACGCGAAAACGCGCCACAACGCACTTGAATTCGCTTGAACGCGCAGCACGGCCGTCACAACGACCAACTCCTGGGCTCCTGAACAAAACCGGTCTGACCGCTCTTTGGAACCGGTCTGACCGTTTTCATGCAGAAACCCGTGAAGCCTAGAAACTCAAGCTCGGGAGGGACCCCGTCGGAGCTCAAGCAAGCTAGGGTTGCTCTAGGGTCGGCAGGCCACCTAGAACGCCCTTGAACGCCGTAGAGACGAGCAAAGAACAGAATATGGGGGCTGGAAAAGACTAGGGTTTGAAAGACAAATAAGTAAAGGTAAAATTGTGTTTGATTCGATTGGAAATAGCTACAATCGGCCACGACCCTTTATATTTATATGGTGGGAGGTCTTGCCCTGGTTGGATTCGATTACAAGTCGGTATAAAACTAAAAGTCCTAATTCTACTCCAACTCGGAGAAAACCGGTCAGACCGCTTTGGAGACCGGTCAGACCGGTTTGGCTGTTGCCAGACGAGCTACAGTAAAACCGGTCTGACCGCTTTCTGGTCCGCTCTGACCGGTTCTGTCCTGTGCCATTTTTGAGCGTCAACATATGCCCCCCTGCGTTTTTAGTGAGCTTGCGAACTAAAAATCATGCCATTACAAACCAGTAGCTCAAAAATATACTAAGGACGATATCTAAACTTATCGGCCATCGATCTTCATACATCTTGCCATACGCTTGGGTAATATTTCTTCAGATATCTTCCGTTGATAGCTTTAGGCAAACGATCTCCTTGCAATGTTTCCAGCATATAAGAATTCCCAAATATGACTTTGACAAGTCCAGATTCACCTCAACAGGCAAAACGGCTTCTTGACCATATACAAGCTCAAAAGGAGTAACTTTAGTAGCACCATGCTTAGATATACGATGAGCCCATAATGCTTCGGATAATACTTTATGCCATCTTTTAGGATTTTCTGCTATCTTTTTCTTGACTAATTTGATCAAAATTTTATTACTTGACTCGGCTTGACCATTAGCCTGAGCATGATATGGAGATGAATTGAGCAACTTTATTCTATAGGATTCGGCAAATTCACGTACTTCTTTAGACATAAACGAAGTACCTTGATCCGTGGTTAAAGTTTGAGGAATACCGAATCTATGAATAATATTTTCCGTAATAAACTCAATTACCTCCTTATGTGTCATATTCTTCAAAGGAATCGCCTCAGCCCACTTGGTAAAATAATCCGTAGCAACCAACACGAAACGATGCCCTTTTGATGATGAAGGATGAATTTGACCAATAAAATCCAAACACCAACCTCGGACGACCATGGCTTGACAATAGGATGTAACAATGCAGCAGGAACCAATTGCAAATTACCAAACTTCTGACACTCTTCACATCCTTTATAATATTTGAAACAATCTGCCAATATAGTAGGCTAATAGAAACCGGCTCGCCTAAGCAACCACTTCATCTTGGGAGCCGATTGATGAGTGCCACAAATACCTTCATGAACTTCTGCCATGACAACTCTAGCCTGATCCGAGTCCAAACATTTCAATAACAAATCTTCGGCGGTTCGACGATAAAGTTCATCATTAAGTAATATATATTTAAATGATATACGCCGAATATTTCTCTCTGCACCACGACCAGGATCTCTCAAATAAGCAGCAATTGGTGCCCTCCAATCTTTATCTTCGACATTGAAGTTAATAGCATTGTTAACAACTTCTTTACTGCTGTCAGGAAGCGAAGCGGTCAGACCGCTTTCAGAAGCGGTCAGACCGCTTTCAGAAGCGGTCAGACCGGTTCCAGCAGCCAAACCGGTCTGACCGGTTTCTAAGACCGGTGTGACCGGTTCGTCCAGAACCAGGAGCTCGGCTTTCGATTGCATCGGTTGTTGGAGATAGAAATATTTCTTTGCAACAATATAACCAGATGCTTTCTGAGCCAGAGTATTAGCCTTACCATTTGCTTCTCTCGGAATATGTTTAATTGTAAATTCATCAAAAGAAGCAATGATATCAAGGCATTTATCAAGATATGCATTAAGCAAACCATTATAACATTGGCATACCTTAGATACTTGCTGCACCACCAAGAGTGAATCACCAAAAGCCTCAACATGTTTTATTCCCATGTCTTGCAAAAATTCCAAGCCAAATAGAAGAGTTTCATATTCAACTTGATTATTAGTACGCCTCTCTTCCAATCGGTTTGAAAACTCAAAAACGGCACCACTTGGAGAAACCAAAACAGCACCAATTCCTTGCCCATCATTACAAACCGATCCATCGAAGTAAAGTTTCCATGGTGTGCAAGTAACATAACCGACGTCGAAATTACAAGTATCATCAATCCAATGTTCAACAATAAAATCAGCTACAATTTGACCTTTCATAGATTTCAATGATTCACAAGCCAAATCATATTCAACTAAAGCATAAGCCCACTTACCGATTCTTCCACTCAAAATCGGTTTTTGCAACATATGCTTAATAACATCGGTTTGACATACCACAATGCAAGTACTAGATAGTAAATAATGCCTCAATTGAGTACAAGCATTGTATAATGATAAACACAACTTTTCAATGAAAGTATACCTCGTTTCTGCATCAATAAGACGTCGGCTTATATAAGCAATCACATATTCTTTAGCATCGATTTCTTGGGTCAAAACAGCTCCAATAACTCTATCTTCAGCTGCCACATAAAGTCGGAATGGAATTCCTCTCTTAGGCGCCCTAAGTACCGGCGGTGAAGACAAGTATTCTTTGATCTTTTCAAAAGCTTCTTGCTGTTTTGCCCCCCAAGTGAAATCGGCTTCGTTTTTCAACCGAAGGATAGGAGTAAAAGCATCAACCTTTCCAGACAAGTTAATTATAAATCTTCTCAAGAAATTCACCTTGCCCAGAAACTTCTACAAATCCTTCTTGCAAGTAGGAGCTTTGACTTTCTTCATTGCTTCAATTCTCTTGGGATCAACTTCTATGCCATTTTCATGAATAATAAATCCCAAGAACTTCCCAGCCGAAACACCAAAAGCACATTTGAGTGGATTCATCTTTAAACTATACCGTCGCATTCTTTCAAGAGCAAGTTTTAAATCGGCTAAATGATGATTTAATCCATCCGATTTAACTACAATATCATCAATGTATACTTCCACAATAACACCAAGTAAATCATGAAAGATTAAATTCATAGCTCTTTGATAAGTAGCACCAGCATTCTTCAATCCAAAAGTCATAACCACCCACTCAAACAAACCAATAAATCCCAGACATTGGAAGGCCGTTTTATGCATATCTTCTTCGGCCATAAAAATTTGATTATATCCGGTATTACCATCAAGAAAGCTAACAACACGATGTCCAGATGCTTCATTAATCAAAACATCGGCTATAGACATAGGATATGAATCTTTCGGAGTAGCTTTATTAAGATCTCTAAAATCAATGCAAACTCTAAGTTTTCCCGAATCTTTCTTTTCAACGGGAACAATATTAGAAATCCACTCCGCATAACGACAAGTCCGAATAAAACCAGCATCTAGCAAACGATTAACTAAATAACGGGATTAAAACGTCTAGCCGATTGTTTAAAAGGTCTAAAACCGGCTTTTATCGGTAAACGATGCTCAACTGCAAACGATGTTCAACTAATTCACGACTTAATCCCGGCATCTCACGATATTCCCAAGCAAAACAATCAACATACTCTTTCAACAAATTTATTAACTCGGCTTTATATTCAGCCGATAAATTCTTGTTTACAAAAGTTGGCCTAGGAATACTACCATCACCAATATCTATTTTTTCTAAAGGGTCGGCTGATGAAAAACCTTGACCCAGTTTATCCAAATCACCCAAATCCTCAATGGCTTCAAATGTACCTCCTGAATTTTCTCGAAAATGATCAATTCGTTCTTGAAGCCACTGTCCAGATGCAAACCGGTCTGACCGGTTCCCAGAAGCGGTCTGTCCGGTTTGACTCGGTTGGTCCTGTTTAGGGCTAAACCGGTCTGACCGGTTTCTGGAAGCGGTCTGACCGGTTTGTCTCTGTTGATTTGTTTGCTCCATCTGTTACAACAAGTAATTCAATCGATTCTC
>OAMR01000238.1:1468574-1514071 GCA_900205405.1 Echinochloa crus-galli | reverse complement strand
ACGGTCTTGCTTCCAATGGTCAACTCCATAGAAGCCACACCCTTAGCGCCAATAGGATCACCGCCACCAATTCCGCTCACGGTCATGTTTGTCTTGATCAATTCTTCGTCTTTCCCGCCGATCTTCTTGAAGAGGGAATATGGCATAAGATTCACAATAGCTCCACCATCAACCAACACCCGCGAGATCGGCTTCCCATTGATATGACCCTTCATATATAAAGCCTTCAAGTGATTATCTGACTCTTGTGGCTTCTGAAACGTAGCATCACGGGGTCCTAACTAAAGATGAGACACTTCCTCCTCCAATATCACAGAATAATCAGAAGATAAATACACAACATTAACTTCCATGTTGCCATGCTCTGGAGAAGCTTCAAAGTCGACCATCTCTTCATCTTCAGCCACTGAAGGAACTTCAGAAGTAGCACCTTCGCTTGAGACGGGAACGGGTTCAACCACCGCTTCTGGTTCCAAACCGGTCTGACCGGTTCCAGAAACCGGTCTGACCGCTTCTGTGGCGGGCAAACCGGTCTAACCGCTTTCTGAATCCGGTCTGACCGGTTGTGCTACTGGTTGCACAACTGATTTGATTTGCCAAGTTTTCTTCTGAGGAATCATTGGCCTATACTTGTTGAATTGCTCATCCCTCAGCTTCTCAGCTTCCTGTTCCCTTTTCTCTTTGTTTCGCAAGCGCTGCAATTTGCTCTTTTGTGTATGGGTCAAGCCGGAAGGACACCATCTTGGTTGAAATACCTTCTTTGCAGCCTTGCTGGTACCAGCTTCATGATCATTAGCCATGACAAACTTTTTAACAGCCGAATCTCCAATAACAATCGGCTTTTCACCCAACTATTCCATGGCCACTGGAATTTCACCAATTTTAATAAATGTATCAGATTTAGCTTGCTTTGGGTCTTCTACAACCTCCACTGTCTCCTTCTTTTCTTTGACACGATACTCTTGCTGAGGAGGAGCTCTTTGCCTCTGTTCAGACCGAAACCGGTCTGACCGGTTTGGGACCGGTCTGACCGCTTTGCGAGCAGAGGCTGGACCCGATTGATATGAGCCCAATCGGTCATGTGCTGGCACCCTGGGCCCATTGCTCATGTAATCCTGAGGTGGTTGTGGCATTGGAAAGCACTGCATCCACATTCCTTGTTCCCAAGATGGATATGGAGAATTTGACGCTGGAGGCGCCCATAGCATGGTGGCATACATCTGCTGTGGAGGATATACAGTAGTGACATCATTGTAACGCTTATTCTTCGCTGAATAACCATTACCATGCATTGGGGACATTGGTCTCTTTTTTGCTGGCCGATCAACTTGAGCGGCCTTTGTATACTTGTTCAGTAGCTGATTGAACGTAGGTCCCTGCTTTAAAACAGTACCTCTAACCTTAGGGTCATTTACCTTCCAAGTACCCACTTCCGGACGGCTAGGCTTGAAAGTTCTCGGTCGGCCCTGAAGAAAACCGGTCTGACCGGTCTGGGAAAGCGGTCTGACCGGTTTGGCTTGGTCAGCAGGCCGACTCTCTGTTGATGAACTCTCTTGCCCCCCGGACCTTGATGTGTTAATGGTAATCTTCAGAGACTCCTTACCATCTAGAGTCTTCTCAATCATCACTTTTCTAACCGGAATTGGATCATTAACTTTTTCCGGCCTTGGATCTCCCACTACCACATTCTTCCCCTTGGCTTTATCGGCTTGTTCCGGCCGAATCAGCACCTTGGTGTTCAAATCAAGGGTACGAACGGGAAAAGGAGCCTTATCCACTTGCATCTCAGCTAGCACCAATCGACCTTCATTAATAGCCGATTGTATCTGTCGCCGAAAAACATTACAATCATTAGTAGCATGAGAAAAAGAATTGTGCCACTTACAATATGCATGATTTTTTAATTGATCGGCTGGTGGAATTGCATGAGAAAGTTTAATGAAGCCATTCTTAAGCAACTCATCAAAAACACGATCACATTTGGCAACATCAAAAGTAAATTTAACTTCTTCTGGCCGATTCTTTCGAACCGGCTTTAACGAAAGACAAGGATAAGGCTTAGCTTTTGATGGCCAAACAAACTCAGCAGCATAAACTTCATTACCCTCATCGTCTGAACTATCAGAATTATTATTAATCATATGAACATTAGAACGATGGGGTTTAGTATTTTCCTTACTTTGTTTTAACTTTGCTTCCAAATTCAAGACCTTTATTTGCAAGTGACTAAGATTGAGAAAATCAAAACCTTCTAATTTCTCCTTCAAGTAAGATCTTAAATCAGCAAAAGCTAAATCCGCTATATCTTTTTCAGAAATCGACAAATTAAAACATCTATTCTTAATATCCCTAAACCTTCGGAAATATTCAATAACAGATTCATCTCGAGTTTGCTTAATAGATGTTAAATCAGTCAATTTAGCCTCGTTTTCTCCGCTAAAGAAATGATCATGAAATTTACGCTCCAATTGAGACCAACTTTGAATTGAATTAGGAGCAAGCGAAGAAAACCAAGAGAAAGCAGTTCCAGTTAATGTTAATGAAAACAAACGAACACGCAATGGCTCATAAAACCCTGCTTCCCCTAACTGCAAGATGTACTGACTAACATGTTCCCAAGTAGTACGTTTATCTTCACCATTGAATTTAACAAATTCGGGAACACGCCAACCATTAGGATATGCAACTAGATCAAATTCAGGAGGATATGGTTTTTGGTATAAACGTGAGCTACTCATATCAATCCCAAGCTTTGCTCTAATTGTGTTAGCCAGATCCTCTTTGAACCTAGAGAAATCGGCTTGGTAACTACTGTTGGTGTTATTTTGTGCATAACGAGGCATAGAATGCACCATCGCTTGAGAAATATTTGGAACCGGCCCATAAGTGGCACTAGATCCCTGTGGTGCACTAACAACAGTAGTACGAGGGGGTGCAAAAATAGGTGCAGAAGCTACTGAGTGAGGTAAAATCATTGCATTCGTTGCACCCATGCATGTGGACACGGTCTGACCCGTGTGGGGTAAACCGGTCTGACCGGTCTGTGAAACCGGTCTGACCGGTTCGTTGACCGAACCAGGAAAAGGAGCCTGTCCTGAATAAAAATTCGGTGGCATGCCTAGATTTGGATCTAAATAAGTTCTAGGCTCTCCTGACGAGCTAGGATCTACTGTAGCAAAAGGTTCATGTTGTTCTACATTGGTGTTACCTTTTTTCAGTAAATCAATATCATTCACCAAATTAAACAATAACTCGTTATTAACAGTTTGAGCAGCAGTTAACTTTTCATCCATCATACGAGTTATGTTTTGAATTAGATCAGAGGATTCACCGGTTACCTTTGGGAGCTCTTCAACTTGATCGTTAGCCAACTTAAAAGCCGGCATGACGAACTCTTCGACGCACTTGACGAAGCCTCCACGATCTTTTTTGAAGCCTTTCAAGAACTGTGCCTTGAAGTGCTCCTCCGCAATCATGTACCACTTCCGCTCCTCGTCCGTGAGATCCTCCATTGTCGCGGTGATGATGTTGTTCTTGTCGAGATCGCTGATTGATCCCACCATGAGTGAAGTAGATTAGATCGGTTTTAGCAACCTGATTAATCTTTCCCCAGCGGAGTCGCCAAAAAGTGTGTTGACACGAAAACGCGCCACAACACACTCGAATTCGCTTGAACGCGCAGCACGGCCGTCACAACGACCAACTCCTGGGCTCCTGAACAAAACCGGTCTGACCGCTCTTTGGAACCGGTCTGACCGCTTTCAGGCAGAAACCCGTGAAGCCTAGAAACTCAAGCTCGGGAGGGACCCCGTCGGAGCTCAAGCAAGCTAGGGTTGCTCTAGGGTCGGCAGGCCACCTAGAACGCCCTTGAACGCCGTAGAGACAAGCAAAGAACAGACTGACCGCTTTCTGGTCCGCTCTGACCGGTTTTGTCTTGTGCCATTTTTGAGCGTCAACAACTATATTTCTAGTGGGGTTTTACGAGAGTTCTATGACATTAAATTTGCTGATATGGTAGAGGAGAGAGAATATAAAGTTTTGTGCATGTGAGAGGAGTTTTATCACAATAAAACTCTTCTGCCACAATTACTTAGGGGGTGTTTGGATCAATGGCAAATGGCAACTATTTTGCCCTATTTTCTGTCATTTGCCTCCAAACACCCCATGGCAAAAGGGCAAATCAAAAATAAGATGATAAAAATCTTTTGGGTCAACCTTGTGGTAAAATTGGGTAAAAGGGCAAAATTTTTGGCATTTGCCTCCAAACACCCCATGGCAAAAGGAAAGAGAATGGGGTTTAAATGAGTTTTTGCCAAAACTTTGTCATTGGATCCAAACATCCCTAATAGCACAACTTTTACCATATTTTTTTAATAAATGTTTTACTCTTTTTTCTCTTGCCACGTGGATCAAACACCCCGTCTTCTACCAAAAGGGACGCCGTGAGAGGCCGATCACCCATGCTACCGGTTGCTATTTATACACTACCATTCCTTCCAAAGTCTGACAGGCCCAGCTGCAGCCCAAAACCCAAACCCAACCGAAGCTTTTCTGCTTCAGCGCGTCGCAACCCAGCACGCCAAGATAGGGTCGGAGACCCCCGCCGCCGACGCCGTCGGCGACGCCGCCCGCAAGCGGCCCAGCGGCGGCGATGCCCCCGCTCCGGCGCCCGCCGACAAGCGCCGCCGCCCGGAGCCCCCGTCGTCCTCGGGCTCCCGCGACCGCCACCGCGAGCACCACCACTCCAGCCGCCGCCCGTCGTCCTCGGCCGAGGGGGACAAGGTGCGCGCCTCCCACATCCTGATCAAGCACGAGGGTTCCCGCCGCAAGGCCTCCTGGAGGGACCTCGAGGGCGTCGCCATCTCCGCCACCACCCGCGACGACGCCGCCGACCTCGCGCGCGCGCTCCGCGACCAGATCGTCTCCGGGGAGCGCAAGTTCGAGGACATCGCCGCCGAGAACTCCGATTGCAGTTCGGCCAAGCGCGGCGGTGACCTCGGTCAGTGCCTCGTACCGCTAATTCCCCCTGACCAACTAACTCGTTGGTGTATACTATGAGCTCTGTGTAGGGTTTGCGTTTTGGTGTGCCGTTAATTGGGTGTGTGGACTGGGCTTGTTGTTTCGAATCCTGATTAGAATTACACATACCAACTTATGTGATACAAAATATGGAAATGTTTGCCTCTGATCTGGATGCAGTACGAGTGGTTGTCTTGTAGATTCGGGTGGGTGGTATATTTGAATCCGTTTTCGTGTTTAACTATGCACAATAATGGCGAGTTCATGTTGCAACTGCATTGTAATTCATACGAGAAGCATCCCACTCCTTAGATTGTTGGCTTGTTACTGCTAAATTAGTACCGTCACATATGCCAAGTAAGGCTATATGCTGCTTCCTTTTAATTGCCTCACTGGCTTGATTGGCTACATCTGGATTGGGCTTATGTTTGGTATATTGTACATGGTTTTTATTTTGGAATCAATCTGACTCCTGTCCAACTTTATCACGAAGAATTCTGGAAAATTTTTGTATCTTCTACTTTCTGTATTTGTAATTTTTCAGGAGAAGTTTTTTCCAAAGGTAAGTATTGTATTTGCTAGAACAAGCTATGGTGATGAAGCATGCCAGCCAACTTGGAATTTGTTATAGCATTAGTTGCCTCATTTGCTTCTGAGGAGTGGAAAACAAATCACAGAGATTGGTGTCTGTATTATGAACTAAAAGTTGGCGGCTTCAAGTTTGTACCTGTACACTGTACTGTCTAAGGAGAACACAAGAATCACTTATGGCTTCATGTGGAAGTGGTCCTGTTTTAGTCTGAGTGGTGCCTAGGCCTGTTACTGCCATGCTGGAAAATATAAAATTTTGATTGGGCATAAGAGATAACCCAACACGTGTCGGCTTGTCGGTCGACATGTGATTTGACAAGGGTATGCTCCTTTGGGTAAGTTTAGGTACTATGTATGTATAGGCTATCTGAGGGGTGAAGAATGGTGCTAGAGATATCCGGGACAGGAAGGCAGTGGAAGAGGGTTTCTGAATGCTGCATATGAGTATAGGGAGGGAGATAGCAACATATTTTATTTGCCTAGAAGCTTTTGTGGTTTTTTTTTCCGTTACCAAATCGTCTGTTTATTAACTTGTTATTCCCAGTGAGTAGGGCAGTAGCGATCTGTTGGTCACTCTAGTGACTTGGTTGAGAGGCCAGTCTCTAAGAATTGAATGTATCAAGAATTTAAGGAATTGCGTGATATCAATGTGAAAATCTAGAACATGTTATTATCAATGAATGATGTTACGCTAATCTTAATGTAGCATGGTTGGAATCATTTGTTAAATGTTATGTGAATGCATATCAACCATGCATTAAAGAGCAATGTTCACATTTTAGGAAGCGCAGCAGTGGCGGACCCGCGGCCCAGGCTGCAGCCTTGGTCCCTGTCCCAAAATTCAATAGAGATGTATACAAATTTAGACATACTTAAGGGTAAAAAAATACTTGATTCTCCAATAACCTTTGATCAGCCCTACTCTTAGCTAGTTCCTGTGTCCGCCCCTGAAGCTCACCATCGTATCTTGCTCTTGTTCGACAAAGTAGTATCGTATTTTAGGATGCCATTTTATTACTTGCTAAACAATTATAGTATAAGAGATTTTATTGGTATGCGAGGTGCTTGTGAATTGGATCACAAAGCCATGAATGTGGAATCTAATCTTGCATTAAGGATCTTGCAAAAATTAACCTCGTCAGAATGCTGTTTGAATTATGGCCTAAATAATTGAAAAAAAAATCATTGATCAATGGTGATTTAAGTTTATTTATTGTTGCATGCAGGTTCATTTGGGAGGGGTAAGATGCAAAAGGCTTTCGAGAAGGCTACATATGCTCTGAAGGTGGGGGAGATAAGTGACGTGGTTGATACAGAGAGCGGGGTGCACATCATCAAGAGGACTGGCTGATGGCGACAGGGTCCTCCTCCTGTCTCAGTCCATATACAACGTGGGAAACTGGAATGCCCTGAAGAAGCGCCCTCATGGTTTCTTGTTTCATTGACGAACTTGTCCGTGTATTCTGTTATGAGCTTGATAATTGATTTTTTGTGCTTCCGTGTCAGACATGTTGTTTGAAACGGTTATCACGGCGACAGAATCAAATTGTTTCAGTTTGACAGGATATACTCCCTATATCGATTGTTCTTGTTATCCTGTGTCCCTCGTCTTTTCTTTTAAAATACTCGTATCCTACGTCATTCTTTGCTTAGAGAATACGTATTACATTTTCCTTCCTCGCAGGCCTATGAACTGAGTGGACGGTTTGTTTCCTCGAGCATCCTTCGATTGTTATTGTGCAGTACTCTACTGCAGGTGTGATTATGTGAACAGATTACCCGTGGCCTCGGTCTCATGGAAGTGGCAGCAAGCGATCCCAGACCAGTCTGGAAAAACCGTAGCGTTAGACAACGGTGTGCGAAACTAGTTTACAAGAAAAGGTATGCGATGAGGTTTTCTTATATATAAAATCCAAAAAGACTAAAATTTTTGCAATATCATGGTTTTCAAGACTGAAGTTTGTAGCATTTAAACATCCCACAAACTTTTCAAAACCAAATACCAACCATAAACACACGAGTAACAAAAAAATCCATTCGTTTCAAAGAAAAAAGAGTAACAGAATCCATGTCATGTCGAGACGGCGAGGGCGAAGCTCAGTGACTCGTTGGAAAACTCTCATTTGGTGAGATCCTCTCTGCCTCTGGCAACGCGGCGTCTCCCAGTAGATCCAGGGCCAATCACACTGCCGATCGAGCCCGGGGGATCTCACCGAACCGAATGGGAATGGCAAACCAACACGGCAGCAACAATTTGGAGTTGGAGTTGGAGGCTGGAGCTGGACCCCGCGACGTCCCGCCCTTGCCCCGCCACGCGCCTCTCCCTCCTGGCTTCCCTTCTCCTCTTCTCCGCCCCCTCCAATCCCCAGGGGCCAGGTCGGCGGCCTCCCACCTTTCCACGCCACCATTCTCCTCACGCGCCCGCCTGCTCCTGCTGTCCGGCACATCCCCGATTCGCCGCTCGCCGCCAGCGACATCTCACCACCAGGCATCATCAGCCATGGGCGCGTCCTCCTCCACCCCGTCCCCGGAGGCGCACGAGCAGCGGGAGCAGGAGACCCTCGCCTCCGCCGCCTTGTCCCTCCCGCTCCTCCGCGCCGCCTTCTCCCGCTCCTCCTCCGCCGCGGCTGGCGCGCTGCGGGATGCGCTCGCCCCGCCGCGCGCACGAGGGCGACGAGGAGGAGGGGAAGGTCGTGGGGGAGCTCGCGCCGGAGGAGATCGCGGCGTTCCTCTGGGTGTGCTGGGTCATGGCGTGGAGCGGTTCGGCCCCGAAGGCTTCGGGCGGCGGAGGGGATGACAAGTCGGAGGCCGCAGCGGTGCTCCTCCCGGACGTCACGCATCTGGTGCTGTCGGCGCTCGTCTCCGCGGGCGCCGTCGCGGATGACGAGGGCGTCTGGGGATGGGAGGTTTCCAGTGGCGGCAAGGGGGTGAAGGTCCAGGAGTTGACGTCGTGGGTGCTATCGACGGCTTCTGGGCTTGGGAACTGCCTCTCGCGGTATGTGCAGGAGAGGTTCCGGTCGTTGGCGGCTGATCCGGCAGAGGTGAGCAAATTGTATTGCAGAATTATTAGGGGCTGCTATCAGATATTGGACGAATTTGTTTTGTATCAAGTACCATGAGCAGAATTTGTACAATGTTGCTATTATTTTGTTAGTTGGATCATACTTGAGTATAGAAAAAAGGTTTTCCTACTGTTCTACTTCAACTAGTTTTTGTTTGGATATAATGTGCAACCGGAGGCGAAGATCCATATAGCTTGCAAGGAAAACTGTCTCCAGATCATCCCAATCTGCAAAGTATCAGCAAATTCTGTATTGTTAGATTCTAAGCAACCACTAGGAAAGTTGGACATTTGCCTTTTGTATTCAATGGCTCAGCATTGTTAGCTATAAAAAATTCTGGTACAAGTTGTTCGTTCACACATTCTACCATATAAGATAATGATTTTCAATTTATAGCTATGTCCACAACTGAGAGGATTGGACTTCACGTTTCACTCTTACGCTCTTGTGTTTCCTGCTCCAAAACCATTGCTTATACTAGGAGCTTTATTTGTTTTGCCCTTTTCTTAAGGAACTATGTATGTAACTCATTAACGATGAAACTTCAACTCAGCCTTTTTATCTCATCAAACTAACTGGAGTCATTACTCATCACAAGCAGGAGAGCCCTGTTTCAACTGATGACACGACATCTGATACTTCTGATGTGTTTCTACTAACACGTGGAAGGGCATGGGCAATCGCTCTTAGTCTAAGAAACAAATTGAGTGAAAAGTTCTTGTCGGCTTCTGTAACTGGAATGGACACAGAAGATCTTCTTTATAGGTAACTTGGTGCCCTGATGATATTCTTGTGGCTATTTGTTTAGGCTGGTTTTCGTGCAACACTGCCACTTTTTATTGATGTAAATCCAATGTCTTTTCAATTCTAATTTTGAATTAAAGTATAGTGTCTCATTATGAGTTCTCACACTGATCTAGTAAGTATTAACCCTGATACAATATTTGTCTGTAGGTCTTCGGTTCATGGAAAAGGACTGAGCCGGTTTTGGTCTGGTGTTGAGGGGTACCATGGACCAATGCTGATTCTAGTTTCAGCATTCTCTAAAGGTGGTGTTGAGAATGTTGATGCTGATCGAAGATGGGTGATTGGTATATTAACCGAGGAGGGGCTCGAGAGCAAAGACAGTTTTTATGGTACCTCTGGGTTCCTTTGTGCGGCACATCCAATATTCCGCATGCTTCCACCATCTGGTATGTCTTCTGCCGATAATCTCGGTCACACCTAATAGTAGCTTTCTGTGTTTCTAACTCTCTAACCTAGCAGGTAAGGAGAAGAACTTCGTGTACAGCCATCTACGTCCTCAGATAAGGGTTTATGAGGCAAATCCAAAGCCTGTTGGCTTAGCATTTGGTGGAACAGTTGGAAACGAGAGGATATTTCTAGATGAAGACTTCTCTAAAGTTATAGTTCGCCATCATGCCGTTGACAAGACTTACCAACATGGTTCTCTCATCCCCAATCAGGTTAAATTCAGATTTATTGCACCTTATGGAAGATGTCATCATGATTGCTCTATATGCTCACATTATTTTGTTTTGAGGTCATCTTATCTGTAAATTTAGAATACTCACCTTATTTTGAATGTTGGTGCTAGTTTGTTGCTGCTTCTTTGCAAAATCTTGTTAGCTTAAGTGTTTATTTCTGTTTTGGCTTCGCAATATAGTTTGTTATTTATCCAAAAAGGAGAGAAAAGGATGTGCTTTTGAAATATCACTGCCATAAGGCCATACAATAGGTAAACAGCTTCTACGGCACTCTCCCAAAGATGAATTCACAAGTCATAAGCCACAACTTATTAGTTACCATGCTATGTGTTTATATAGTGTGTGAGTTTACGCCACCAAAGGTAGATTATGATTCTATTCTTTCTTTTCATTTCTGTGATTGCAGGGCTACTTACCTGTTGAGGCTTCTGTGCTTGATGTTGAGGTATGGGGTCTTGGTGGAGAAGCAACACGACGGCAACAGGATGTGTACAAGAAGAGGGAGAATATTTTCTCAGAGCAGCGAAGAAAGGTGCTACTCCGAGCAAATTGAACCATTCAGTTGTATGTCGCTATCAAAGTGTGCAATGCCCATGATATTTCCCATTTTTCTGTTTCAGGTTGATCTCAAAACCTTTGGCAACTGGGAAGACTCTCCAGAGAAAATGATGATGGATATGATGGCTGATCCAAACAGGGTTCGCCGGGAAGATCGTTGAATGCTGTTTTATGGCAAAAAAAAAATCAACTAATGTTCAGTGGCTGCCCGTACAGATACGGATATGAGAACAGAGGATAGTGAAGCTCCATGGCATGTGGAGATGTAGATAGGTCGGTGCACATATTTGCTTGCCCATTTGTCTGGGTCACGTCATTGAGGTTGTGTATTAGAAAAGGCTTGTACAGACCATAATTTTCAGAATAATATCGTTTTACGGGAAGCGAGAGCAAGCAGTTGCATGATGTTTACGTCATGATTTTGTTGTCATGCGTCCTGGACTCCTGGGTGGTTAATTATACATGTTAATCAAATCTAAGTGCGAATTCAGATTGCTTGACTTTGCTAACATGTCCGGTGGTTGGCGCTATTCGTTTTGTTTTAACAGATTTAAGTTGCTTTATGACGCTTTCGTTCTGTAGTTATGTTTTGAGCTGATTGAAGCAGTACTGATTATAAATACTGCATCAGGTAGGATAACGCAATGGAAGTGCTCGTGCTAATTCGTTCAGATGACAGATGAGGCTTGCTCGACTTGGAGTATGGTGGGCCGTAATTCTATCGCCTTGGGCCAAGTGCTCCGTACTCGGTAAACAAAGCCCAAGCCTTTGCTCTAGTACGTGCTCCGAGGGAGCATCTTAACGAAAAAAAAACGGAAATTTTGTTCTACCATTTTATGAGGTTGTCACAAACTCACAATGTGTGCGTATGCACCTCCTGTGAAGTTTCAAATTGAAACCCGATCTAAGTTTCGATTTGAAACTTCTTTTTTGAAATCAAGTTTCGATTTGAAACTTTACAGAGATGTAGATGTACAATTCGGCGGTCAGAGCTCTTGTTGAATAAAATGGATCAGTCATCAATTGAGCCTTTCTCTACAGGAGACACACAGACACAATACGTACTGCTTCAATTCCCCATTACTAGGCCGGCCGTTTATCTGCTCGGACAACCTTTGTTTAATCTTTACTGATTCTCATGCATGTCTACGTTGCTTGGTACTCGTGCACGACAAGGATTCGGATCGCCTGGAGCCGGACGGCGAATCCGCTTGTGGCCATGGCCTGAATGATGGCCATGATTGGTAGAAGGAACGAAGACGCAGATACTCATATATACGAGGTGACATGACAGTACGTACGCGTACGCCCGAGAGAGAGAGAGAGAGAGCATGCCTGCCGTCTACTAGCAGCAAGCACAGGTCTGCAGGCTGCAGGCCGGGGGAGCTGTTCATTTCGCAAACTTTGGCGCAACCCCGGGATCAAGAATTCATTCATTCATGCCCGGCTCAGCTCATCTATCGATCAATCATCCATCACCTGCTGCTCCCAAATTCTCTGCAGCGTAGTCCGGCCACGGAAGATTTCCCCGGCCACCATAGTAGAGTTGCATGCAGTACAGTTCCTTGATTCCGTCCTACCGATCCATCGGCAGTTTTTTTTTTACCGTTCAGGTAACTAAAAAGATAAACACAACAAAGTACAAAATTAAAAATGGCGAGTTAAATTAAGATCTCAACTTACGCGGGCAAAATCAACCCTATCCGGTCGGATTGGGACGTCGACGCGAAGAAACAGCAACAACCCAACCATCGGCAGCTTGATTTCAGCAGCTTTACTCCTGAAGAAAACGCATGCCTTCTTTTTCAATGCATGTCCTCTCTTTATCAGCTGTGCGCATCAATCCCATCTGAAAGAGCTTGTTTCACTTCATCTATGCTGGCCTGACCAAGCAAAACTCTATACTTCTCTTGATCCGTATTGCTAGCGGATCAAGGTACATGTGCAAGTGCAAGTAATATGGAGCTGATGTATGCAGCTACGGTGAATCTTTTTCTCCAGATTACGGCTGCAAGCTGATGAAGGGATCGAAGGCTAGCTCGTGGATAGCTACCGGCAGCAGCTTAAAAAGCAGACGCCGGCAGGACAAGAAATGATAAGACACGGAGTAAATAGAGACGGAGCTGGTTTCAGGGATTGGCTTCTTATACAGTTTTCAGTGTAGCCTCGGGAAGGTACGTACGCTACGCAGAGTCGCAGACGCCCGGCCTCGTCTTCTTTACTCGCCATGATTGGCGCTCTGAACAAACACAAAATCCTAGTAGCTGCTACTATAGCACGGCTACGGCTTGATAGGTGTTTTTTTCTCTGCCTTCTGCCGAGGCTGTTCATCGACCCATTCAATCGCCACACGCCTTGATACTTCGTGCACAAGGGTCCGGCCAGAAAGAAAGGGTTGCTCGAGATTTTGCGGCTGCTCAACTTGTGAAAGATCGACGTGTCCTTTGTGATGTGTGGAAAATGGCATCCACAAGAAATAGAAATTGGATGTGTTATGCGGCGTAATATATTTTTTTTTGCGACCATATATATTATGCGGCGTAGTATAGAGTACTGTCTTTTGTTGTTTCAGTTTTGTCTGTTGTAGTTTCAGAAGTTATATATACGTTTGTTATTTTCGCTTCTTAGTTGTTCTACCATATTTGAACTGCTAGTTTGCTGCATATATTTCTGAATTTCATGCGAATCTAGTGCGCTCTGTATTTCATGTTGAGGATGATCTTTTGTTCCTAATTGGTATTATGAATGAAATTGATTTGAACAACTATCTCAGCCTATGAGACATTGAGTAGTTGTTCTGTTGATCTGGGGGCTTAGTTGTTTTGCTAACTAGACAAACTTTGGAATATCTTATCTGTTGAAGTGGAATATGCGTGTGCATCAGTAGCCCTTTTTAATTACATCAGTGGATAAACAAATTAGTTCAAAAGAGAACACAACTATTATAAATTAATTAGTTTGTTTTTAAATTAAATTAATTAGTTTTTTCTAAATGTTATTCATTTAAAATTGGAGGATATCGTAGATTTGTAACAATCAGCACGCGCTGCTCAAGTTACAATATATTTTTTTTTGTAAATATATACCCTTTAGTATACCAAACTCAACAAACTAATCCATTACACCATAATGTTGGTAGGTAGAGTTCACTCTCACTACTAGTCTGCCAGTATTGTACAAGAATATATAACACACATGCCTTGTACAGTAGGCATAAAATTGGTTCATTCAATTGGGAGCTAATACCTACTAGGAGGAGTTCTTTCAAGTTGGGTGTTTGGGGTTGCTGTAAGGCATCGTTATTAATTAGTTTCCCTGACAGACAACCTGCAGCTCTAAACCCCAGCATCCCAGGAATAGCAACTTCTCTTAATTATATGGCTCTCTCTCGGTCCCTTTCCTGCTCTTTTGTGTTGGCCTTAATTGTGCACTTGTGCTACCTGCTCTCCATAGTCCTCAGCTTTTGATCTATTTTCTATTTGCTTTAGAGGGGGGGGGGGTTAGTTCCTGAAAAAAAGTAAAAAGTGAAGTGAAAAAGTCACATCGGATACTTTGTAGCACTTTTCGTTTGTTTGCGGTAAATATTGTCCTACCATGACTTAACTAGGCTTAAAAGATTCGTCTCGTCGTGTACATCAAAACCATGCAACTATTTTTTTATTTACCCACGTTTAAGTACTCCATGCATGAGGAGATAGATTTGATGTGATAGGTGAATAGTGAAGTTTGGAGAGAGAATTTTTAGAAGTTTGATGGTGTGACCGGGAACTAAAGAGGACCTTTGTCCCTCACTCATGGTCTGGAGAGTTGTGGTGGTACCCTTCAGCTTCAGTTAACCGCCTGCAGCTAGACTGCTTGTACTGATAGCAACTGCTCTCCAACTTCAGTCCCTCCGAGTGTTGCCGTTGTTGAAGCTAGCATTCCAGCATTCTATGTGCGGTGTGGCCACAGGATGTTCTCCACTCTCGTCTCCCTATCACCAGTACAAAACAAGAAGCACTTGATGGCCTAACTGAAGTTTACACATGCTACTACCTTGCTGCAGGGATCACAAATATACAGCGAGTTTCACACTCTCTCTCTCTCTCTCTCTCTCATAGTAAGGAGCTGCTGCTGCTGCGGGCAGACATAAGGAACAGGCCCTTAATAGGAAGGACCTAAATTTCTTTAGGGGCAGCTAGGGTCAGGGAAGGAAGGGAAAAAGAGAGAGACAAGTTTCTACAGAGCAATCATGCTCCTCTTTTCAGATCCTTTTGCTGAAGAGGGTCAGAGGGAGAGCTGGAGATCAAGGCCTTGTTTAGATGTTGAATTGAGGTCTGCACGTAGCATTTTATTTATACGTGCGAAAAATTGTCCAAAAATTGATTAATTAGGCTCAAAATGTACAAAACTGTGCAATTAGTTTTTAATTTCATCTACATTTAGTACACCATACATATTATGACATTTTGATGTGACGGAGAATCTTCTTTTTTATAGTGAATTTAAGAGTTGCTTTTTGAAACTGCCTCAAATTTGCATCACTTCACAAGCTGCAATGCATTTGTCTCTCATACAAACAAGTTACTCCTATCTGCGCTGCCATCCAAAAAAAAAAGAAAATTAAGAAAAAACTATCTGCCAGACATTATGCATATATGTTTTTTGTTACAAACTGAAATGTTTTTTTATATTGCTTTTAGAGAGCACTTTTATGCACACAAGAAAGATCTTTTGTTGATTCGAGTCTACGCTAGTATAAGCCTTCTCTTGATTGACGAGACGTTTCCCATTCTACAGGCGTTCTCCGATCCATGCCGCGGTGATGTGGTGATCTCGTGAAGATCAAGTCCCTCGGTTAAAATGCTAGGGAACCTAGCAAGCTACTTGCTAGGGTTCTGCGTGGTACTGCACGAGCACTGTGTGAAATGAATGTTGTCACTGTGCTGGGGCGGCTCATATGCGGGCTACTTCACTAGGCAGGAAAAAGGTTTATGGCGGTGTTTAGTTTCCAAATTCTACTCTCAAATTTACTATGAAAAAGAAAATTCTCCATCACATCAAAATGTCATAACATGCATGGAGTACTAAATATAGATAAATTTAAAAACTAAGTGCACAGTTTTGTTATACTCTGCGAGACGAATATTTTGAGCTTAATTAATTAATTTTTGGACAATATTTCGCATAAACAAACAAAATGCTACAGTGTGCATTTAATGCGCACTGTAGCCTTGCAGACCCAAATCGGCAGTGCCGATTCGGGAAGAGAACACTGTGCGGTATTCAAGAGTACGGCGTGTTAGTTTGGCCGGTGACTGGTTTATTTGTGCTGAGAGAAAAATACTGCTGACCGGTGGTTAGTGCTGATTTTTATTGAGAGAAAAATGCTGCTGGTGGCTAAAAATCTTATTCCAAACAAAATAAGGGAACACGTAAAGTCTTCATTTAAAGCATAGAAATTCTGCATGAATCAAGAGACATCCATCTAGATTCCTATGAAAAAGCTTCATGTGCTATGCATGTTCTAAATTTAGAAAAAGAAAGGAAAATTGCAGGTGAAATAGAGTGATTACTTGCACTGCAGTTACCTTTGTGTAGGGGGATAGCATACCAATTTTTTGTTAATGATATTCAAATTGAATGACCGAAAAACTCAATGATCATTGATTAATTCAATAAGGTGATGATTCAAAACATTCATAATACGGAGTTCTTGTTCACGAATAAGGTTTTTTGGGAAGCCGTTCTCGTCGTCGTCACACTTGGCTTCAGTATATGCACATCATCAACAACCTGCAATCTACTACAGCTTCATCTGTGCAAGATCGGTATGTGTATACTATATTTTAGTGTTCTTTTGTTGAACATTATAGGTCTATTCATATATAGTCTTGTTATATACATGTTTAAATTATGCTTCTACCACATAATGATGATGTTTTATGATGTTCACTATGTCTGAGAATTGCATGTGCTAATCTTAATACGATTTATATTTATAATTTAGCACTGATGTGTATCTAGAAAAATCAAAATACCTCGTACCCCGTATTATAGAAGGAAGGGAGTACCTAATTTTGCACCACCACACGGTTGCACACAAACTCTTGAGCGATCGAGCCGGGATCTTTTGCCACGTACAGTTCACCACGGTACGCACGCATTTTGGTACTGTGAGAAAGCGTGCGTTTAGTTCAAGGCGCGCGGAATATTATGCTGGATGCAGGCTACCGCGCGTTTCATCAATCTGTCCATAGAGCAATCATGACAGAATATCCTCGTGTTCCAAGGGCCGTGCAGTTCATAACCTGACCTCAAAAGGACATGCTTGAATTTAATCCTCCCTCTTTTGACCATGCCCACCAGCTCCTATCAACTTCTTACATGACGTTAGATTTTGCTGGCCGTAGGAAGAATTGCAAGCTGTTCAGATCATCCACCATGAGCAACATTACAATGCTGAATCAACATCTTCTTTGAAACGAAAAGCTGAAGCAAGCAGCAGTTAGCATGTCCTATCATTTACATACTTTTATTTTTATTCATAATCAGTCTGTGAGCTGAAAACTTTGTAAGAACTTGGCTGTGTGCGGTTACACTTAGGCTGGAGACAATTCCATTTTCTAAAAAAAGCAGCAGTTAGCAGCCAATTCTTAACTAGTCTATTTCAGTGCTGAAACACAACAATTTCAGGATCTTTGCCACAAAAAAAAAATCCAAATGGCGTGGCGTGCTTGAGATGTTCATGGAAGGAGGGGAAAAGAATGTCCGACCAATTTGAGCACCAGCAACTGGATGTTACTGCTCAGAGGAAGCAGACAATTCAACAAGACCAGGCCACATCAACTCTCACATCGCTCACATATGGTTTGCCCCAAACCCAGCTCGATCCATGTATGAACACGTCTCGTCTTGTTCCTTTTTTCTATCGCAGCAACAGGAGAGAGCAGTAAATCAAAAAGAAGAGGAGAGAGTGATGAGTGAGAGAATGAGCAAAGCAATTGAACTGCAAGAGCAATGATGCAACAGCTAGTAGGCAGCCCGCAGAGCTATGGCATGGTTGCATGGGTAGCTAGCCTTTTGCTCTCCAGCAGCAGCATCAGCTGGAAGAGAGGGAGGAGGAGGAAGCAGTTGCCACAAGGGGAGCCTGCCCTTGTACACCCTCTGCACTGCATGCTCCCCACATGCTCCTCTCCATCTCCATTATCTCTGTCTCTCTCACACAGTCACACCTCTTCCAAGATCCAAGTGAAGTGAAGCGGCCAAGCTCATGCTCAAGCAAGACCCCCTCGTGTGTCAACTTCACTTGTCCCTCTCCAAAAGATATCGTATCCCCATGATCCTCCCAGCCCCAGCCTATATCATCGCCATGCACCTAGCAGCCACACTAGCTCTGCATGCTAGCTCCTACTAGCTCCCCTAGCCCCTAGCTCTATGCTTCTCCTGCTTATAAACCCTCCCATCCTGATGCCTCTCCTCCTTGAAGGCCAAGGCAAGCCCTTTCTCCTTCTCCTTGCCATAAAGATCACAGCCAGCACAAGGCCAGTGCAGCAGCAGCACAGTGAGATCGAGGGGATCGAAGCCATGGCGGCCAATGTGGGCGGCAGGAGTCTGGGCGGCGGCGGTGCCGGAGCGGCCGGAGGCGCTGGCGGCGGGGCGACGGCGTGCCGCGCCAGCGGTTCGCGGTGGACGCCGACGCCGGAGCAGATCAGGATACTCAAGGAGCTCTACTACGGCTGTGGCATCCGGTCGCCCAACGCGGAGCAGATCCAGCGCATCACCGCCATGCTCCGCCAGCACGGCAAGATCGAGGGCAAGAACGTCTTCTACTGGTTCCAGAACCACAAGGCCCGCGAGCGCCAGAAGCGCCGCCTCACCAACCTCGACATCAACGTCCCCGCCGCCGCCGCCAGCCACCTCGGGGTCCTCTCGCTCTCGTCGCCTTCAGGTATGCATGCGCATGCGCTGGCTTTTGTCCGATCTTCAAGGTTGTTTCTTTGCCTTTAATTTTGCTCGAAATTAAACGTGTGATTTGCAAACTGTGATCCATGGTCGATCGTGTTCGTGCATGTCAGCCGCGCCGCCTCCCTCCTCCCCCTTGGGCTTGTACGCCGGCAATGGCGGCGGCTCGGCGTTGCAGCTGGACACATGTTCCGATTGGGGCAGCACCGCCATGGCCGCCGAGACATGCTTCCTGCAGGTAATAACGTAATTGCGCTCGCACAAGCTTCAATTCCACACGTCGATCGACACACGTTCGATCATGGCAATCCGTGTCGCGACATTGTTGTTAACTCTTGGGTACGGTGCGCCGCTGGCGCAGGACTACATGGGCGTGAGGAGCACGGGCGTCCACCACGGCAGCAGCACCGCCGGCGCCGCGGCCTCGCCGTGGACATGCTTCTCGTCGTCGGACCCGTGGGCGGCGGCGGCGGCGGCTGTACCGACGACGACGCGAGCGCCGGAGACGCTGCCTCTCTTCCCGACCGGCGGCGACACCAGCCAAGCCCCGCCGCCTCGGCACGGAGCCCCAGCAGGCGACGCCATCCGCGGCGGCTACCTGCCGTTCTGGGGTGCCGCTGCCACGACTGCCACCGCCACTACCACTTCCCTTACGATCCAGCAGCACCACCAGCTGCTGCAGCTGCAGGAGCAGTACAGCTTTTACAGCAACAGCCTGCTGCCCAGCCAAGATGCATCAGCCGGAGCAGCAGCAGCATCAGCGGCCACTGCATCCCTGGAGCTCAGCCTCAGCTCCTGGTGCTCCCCTTACCCTGCAGGGACCATGTGAGAGCTTCATCTATCACTGCCACTGCTCACTGGGAGCAATGTGCCCTGCTGCTTGTGGCTGTGAGGGTTTATGTCTCTGAATTCTGATGAAAGTAGAAGTCATACTAGTACCCTGTCCTTGTCTTAAGCTAGTAGGTACCTGCTGGAAGCATCAATCAAGAATATTTATATATAGAGAAGCATGTCTGAAGAAAGACAATAGTATTTGGAGATCTCTAGTACTATTAGATAGCGAATTTGCAGCTGCAGCTGCACAGGCATTAACATGCATGTTGCCGGCAGGAATGGCTTCAGACTCTCTAGTGTGGTGGTCCTCGTCTGTGTATGTGTGTGGTAGCAGCAGTGCACTGTAACTTCATGCATGCTGACCAGTGACTCCAGTACAAGAATGAGACTGGTGGTGGTTGTAATGTGCTGGGGGACAGTTGTGTCAAACTTGTCCCTCCTTTTGTGACTTCCAGAAAAAGGAATGTGGCCTGCCTGTCTGCTTTCCATGCTTGCTCACCTGTTGAGGCTTTGGGACTTCTCTCAGCCCTGTTTGTGTCTTGTAGTTCTTTGTCCAGTGTTCAGCCTTTCAGCCTCAGGGATGAAGCCCTGGGACCACTTTTTGTTGAACTTGTTGGGTAGTGTTGCACAAAAGAGGTGCCCCCTAGTTCCAGTGAACATTTGATCCTGGTATCTTTTAGATGCTCTATTTTGGTTATATATAAGTTCATATGTTTGATCTAATTTCTTTGTTTTTGTCTCACAAAGCGTGTGTTTCCATCCATTGTTAAGTATTGCAGAATATCATGCATTTGGTGGAGCGGCACGAAGGCTGTAGTGTTTGAAGCAAAGTAGGACATGAGCCAATCATAGACTTCACATATTTCTCTAGGACAAATATAGAACAGGTGTTCTTCTAGCCCACACAGCTGACTTGAAAATTACCAGAACATTTCGGCCAACAGCTTACATGACCAGAGCAGCTCAAAGAAGAATACACGCATGACCTACGTCGCAAATATAGGTTCCATGAAACTATGAAAGATGCTTCAGTTTACTCACACAGAACTTCCTGAACACTATCAGTTCTGTAGTGACCACACCACTTCCTATGGGATAAAAACGACGATGCTATCATGCTAATCATGCCTTGGCACCAGCTTCCTTCTCCAGCTTTAAACTCACGATGCGGGATCACAGTTTCCTGCTAAGACCATGGAAGAAGCGATGTTTTCTTCTTCTAGAGTGCTTCCGATGCACTCTGGACATGACATGTGGTGAGAAACAGACCTACATGGAGCAGAGGGAGATGGTTATTTTTCTTTTGAAAGAGCAGCAAGAGTCTACCTTATATAAGTACCAAAAGTTTACAGCAAAATATTACAAGTGGGGGCCTAAAATGACCACAATGGCCCAGACAAAAAGATAAAGCTAAGGATAAACACTTCAGAAACAGATGGCAACTGAAAAAAGGGAGCACGTACACAAAACTAGTGATAAGGTCACATTCAAACAATAGTACTCAATTGATGCTTTGGTTACTACCAGAGAGAAGCAAGTGGGATGCTATTGCTTTCACTAGTACTTATCTAGTATTCCAGAAATGAACATGTATATTTTACTTAT
This sequence comes from Echinochloa crus-galli, assembly GCA_900205405.1. Lineage (NCBI taxonomy): Eukaryota > Viridiplantae > Streptophyta > Magnoliopsida > Poales > Poaceae > Echinochloa > Echinochloa crus-galli. The sequence goes on along the minus strand of OAMR01000238.1, from coordinate 1,492,971 downwards.
AAAAATAACCAGAAACCTTGTATTTCTTTATCAGAAATTCAGAAGATCTACCTTAGAGTTATTGCGAACACCATGAGAAGAAAGTGTGGAATTGTCATCTATCAGCTTCTCGTTATGATGTGTCAAGCAGTAGTTATCCCATACATGCTTCCTGGATCAAACAGAAATAGTATGAACGCACAAGAATCAGCAACACAGGCAAAGCAGAGTTCAGAATTGTTATTATCTATAAACAATTAGAAACACTGAGAAAAGGTTCCACAAAAAGCCACTAACCAAAAGTAATTCACCAAAAAAAACAACCTCAGAACTGACAAGTCCAAAAACTCATTATGATACACAATAGCTGGTGCTGCCATTGTCACGGACACATACTGCACCTAATTACCATCATAAGGATAGGATCAACAGTAAGTTATATGCTTATTCATTTTAACAGAACATATATATATGAGCTTGAACATAGTCGCGAAAGCATAGACTTACTATGGGATCCTTATTTTCCCCTGAATTTGTACAAAAATAAAGGAACAAAACAATCATGGGTTTTTTTTCTCCTAAGTTCCAACTGAAAAATAACTATGGTACAGAGGGCTTGCTAGCCGTATGTAAATGCATTCAACTATTCAAGCCCAAACCGGTGTGTTCCGTTTCCTTACTGTACATGCTTCTCCTGCAAGAGTATTTCCCTTCTCAAGAGTGTTTCCTAAGTTCGAACTGGAAAAAAAAAAGTTTGCATGGCCTTTTTGCACACACATGTACAAAAAGACTATGTACTTATATAAAGGGTAATATACAAAAGAAGACCATGCCTCCCCTGTTAAATTAAGAAGAAAAATAACCAGGTGAACCTCAGTGCAAAATCAAACTGAAAAATAAAAATAACATCAACTTTTTTCTCCTAATGTAGTATATACACTATGGAACATAGTCCTCCCTCCAGGCAGAATCACTTTTATTTTTTTGCGGGTATCAGGCAGAATCACTTGACATTTCCGACAGCCAGGTATAGCTAACTGCAAGTCAGTTTGGCTCTCCAAAACGTCAAGTAATTCCGGTTGGAGATAGTACTTAATGGCTCAAATGTCCATTGTATGAGATACACATGGTAACTATCCACTGGAAGCATTTCAAGAACAATCAGATATTATGACAACCCAGCCTTTATGCTAAGGTAACAAGCATCACACAAAGAGCAATGCACAGCATAAACCACTTAGAAACATGCAATGGTTCCACAGGGAACACTGTTTCCTTACCATGAGATATGACGATGCCCCATCTGCTCTTGTTCTATCTCATTTATCTTCTTCCTGATAGCCAGCTTCAAATCCTTGACCGTGGCAGAATTCAATAACGCAACATCTTTCACAGAAGTAAAAGAAGCAGATAAATCATCGAGTTCAATTATGAAGGCAGGATACAAGGACTGCATGATCTACCGAATGGTAGGTAATTTGAGAAAAGGTGAGCAGAATGTGAGGTCTGAGGGGGAATCAGGATGCAGGTGTACCGAAGGAGGTGTTGTCCAACTTGACAACGGTCACCCTCATGGCGCTGCCGAGCTCGAGGTTTATCAGCGTGTCGACGTCGGCGAGGGAGGGCTTCCTCGAGACGTCCGCGAGTATGGGGTCGTCGAGGAGCGCGGCGAGCATGGACTGCAGCCTCGCCTGCTTCGCCTCGCTGCTCTGGTAGGCGGCCACCTCCTCGGGCTTACCGGCGCCCGGATCCATAGCCGCCGCCGCCGCCGCCGCAGAGATCGATTTCCTAAGGTCCTAGAGCGACGGCGAGCTCGGCCGGAACTAGAAGGGGCAAAAGGGGACTGAATCTATGAGGCCGACACGTGGGCCCCAGGCTTCAGTGTCCCAAAACGAAAGGTCAGCACTCACGCAGTTGCAGCCGTCCGATCGGAAAGAGGAAGGATTTGAACGGAGATCCCTGTGGTGGCATCGTATAAGCTTCTAGCAGCATCTGCCGCCGCCGCGAAGGCCCAAATATATCTCGCCGCCGCCGCAAGCCCTAGCCGCCGTCCGCCGCCTTCTCTCCTCGTCGCCGTCGTCTAGAGCTCTCGGCGCCCTGCGTTCCAGGACCGAGGAGCTCCGCACAGCGCACGTTCCCTACACCTAGGAGGTACGGGAGCTCTACACTAGAACTGTCTCCGTGTTAGAATTGGGGCGGCTTGAGTAGGCGTTTAGTCGATTAGCCGGTGACAGCAGCGGGGCCGCCTGACCTTGCCTCCGGCGGCCGAGAGATTCGGGGCTTCGGCTCCTCCACTTATCGTAGATGAACTCATTCCTCTCGGCTGTTCTGCTCTGCTGTCCGCTCCAACTTGGTGCTGTGGGCTCTGGCCCTGGAGCTCCATGGAAGATGGGGAGTTCTTTTAGATGCTGATTGCGATGGTTGATGATTTTATGGGGTTTAATCATTACAGGATATGTTTTGATGCTGCATGCATGCGCACTAGTGGATGGATTCATTATAATGTTGTTTGGGTGTTTACATCTGACTTCAGGAACCATTGATTGCATAACTAGGTTGTCAGGACAATTGGAAATGCTAAGCCTGCAGTCAGTCTCCAACTTTGAAATTAGCAGTATTCAAATTGTATTTCAGTTCTTAAATGTAGCCAACACATGACTTCTAACGAGTATCTTGCAGTTGCATTCAGGGCTTCTGTTCTTCTAAACAGTAACTAAATTTACTTTGGGTCGTGTACAGTAAGATTGTGCTATGCCAGGATTGACATACCCATATATGCCATGTCAGATATTTTTTTATGACATCACAAAAACATCAGACATGGTAGATTGCATTATAGTTTCAGTGGGATTTGGACTTGGACTTGCTGTTTTTATGTCTATTTGCCGTATGTATAGTCAGTAGTAGTCTTTCATATTTTGTAAATTGTATAAGTGAGTTATTTAAATTGGCAAAACTTGTGGACACCTGATATAGTTCTAAAAGAGTTTGTGTTAGTGTCTTAGTGATGGATAATTGATCTGCTGTTTGCTTCCCTTGGGTCGCCACACTAAAGCTGGTAGAAGTTTGCTCCTCTAGGATATGCTGCATCAAAGCACGTAGTGTTATGGACAGCTATATGGATAATTGATGGAATTAACAAATTGCAGATATTTGATTGCAATTTTGTGTCTGTGCCTTTTCTACCTGCTGCTGACGAACTATGGCATACCGTGATTCTTACCTGTATGCTATCCTACTGTGATTTTGCAGATTAGCATCCGACAGCAATGGCGAAGCATCATCCTGATCTCATCATGTGCCGGAAGCAGCCCGGCATTGCTATCGGTCGCCTGTGTGAGAAATGCGATGGCAAGTGTGTCATCTGCGACTCATACGTGCGCCCATGCACGCTTGTCCGGGTGTGCGACGAATGCAACTATGGCTCATTCCAGGGAAGGTGTGTGATCTGCGGAGGAGTTGGCATCTCAGACGCCTACTACTGCAAGGAGTGTACCCAGCAGGAGAAGGACCGGGATGGTTGTCCCAAGATTGTCAATCTTGGAAGCGCCAAGACTGATCTTTTCTATGAGCGCAAGAAGTATGGTTTTAAGAAGAGATGATCGACAAGAGGGAGTTGCTGGGTTCTATTGGCCGGCCGCATGTTGTGTTCTGTCAGAATGATACCGTGAGTAGGTTGCCGAGGCACCAGCTTTGTATTCGTGTCTATGATGATTTGATACTGATATGCTGTGTAATAACTAGTTCAACTGCATGGTCTATGAGACACTAATGACTGCATTTTGCGCTTGATGGTTGTGTCCATGGGTGGACTTGAACATTGAAATTCTGGCATGGCCGTATGCAGCATATGATTGTTTGGGTTGTTCATAACGACCATGCGTGTCTGAACAGAAATATATTGCCATATTGGTATATGGGGGTGTTTGGATAACTTTTAGTCTCATGACTAAAATTAGTTAGCCAAAAATTTTTAGTCACCTCCCTGTTTGGATACCCAGACTAAAATTAGTCTCGAGGCTAGAATTTGCTAGTAGGGGTTTAGCCTCAAGACTAATTTTAGCCCTTTTTTAGCCTCACATGTTTGGAAATTTAGCTCTTACAAAAGACTAAAATTAGTCACCCTGATCCAAACATGCCCTATGAGTTGTAGCCGGGTTGTGCATGATTTGCTTTCCTGAGAATCAATTGGAAACAACGTTTCAGTTTCGTGGAGCCGGTATGCGGGGCCGGCATTTGTCCTTCCTCTAGTCTAGAAAAAATAAGCGGAACTGCCCAAGGAAAATCTGTCTAAGTCGTCTGGTGGTCGTTTAGGACCTCTGCGAAGTAGCCATTTAGTGGACGAAGATGGACATCAGGAAGCAGTTGTTCGCCTGATAAAGACGACCATCAGGAAGTAGTTGTGGAAGACGGCAGTCGGGAAAGTTTAGTTGACGAAGATGGACATCAGGAAGTAGTCGTTCGCCTGATAAAGACGATCATCAGGAAGCAGTCGTTTAGGTTGTGGAAGACGGCCGTCGGGAAGTAGTTGTTCAATTGACGAAGCGAACGGTCTCGCATTCGTACGCTCCCTAAAAACCTTATCGCTTGTCTACGCTGAATAGAATCGTGTTCGTAGAAAACTTACATTCGGAATGCAAGAGAGCAGCAAAACAACGAGGGGGAAGAGAGATGTCTCATGGAAAGTACTAGAGTGGGTCTAGGAAAGAGTGTTTTTGTCTAGCAGAAGGAGTCTCTCTTATATAGACGCACATGGTGAGAGGAGGTTGAACTTTTGACCGGGAGGAGGAGCCCCCTTTATAGGCACACAGAATGAGAAGGGGATGAATCTAGACACTGTTCAGCCAACAATGACGTCAGTTACTGGTTCTCTGAATGACGACAATAAAGATCGTAACGGCTATGACTCAATGAGTGTTATCAATGACAAAAACATTCACCTCACCATAACTCGCGGCCACGAACCACAGTCCGACGAGGTAAGCGAGCGCGCACGTGTGACACACTTTTCTGTACTTATCAACTCCACATATGATGTATATCTGATCCATCATTTAAATTGGTTAGGATTATCTTTTACTCGCATTATAACAACTTCACGATTTTTAATTTTTTAATTAACTGAGGCTAAAATAAATGAGTCAGGGTTCCATTAATCCAACAGATAGATGGGATATGTTGGATTGGAAGTGCGGTGGCGTTGGACTGCGGTGGGCAGCCGGAGATGGTTGGCCGCAGCGGTGGATGGCTGTCGGCGGCTAGCCGGCTATGGAGAAAGCGGCGCTAGCAGGTTGCGTAACCGGTCATCCGACCGCGGTCATCCGACCGGTCTGGGACTGGCGCTGTGTCTTTGGGAAAACGAAATGCCACTGAAGTTTGAGTTATTTACCCGCCACCTGCCATCCAGTAAAATGCAGTCCCGTCCCCCTGTTCACCCCCTACCCCTCATTCGGCCGCCCACCGACGGACGCGACGACAGGGCGGAAGCGCGGCGACTAGGGTTCGGCCCTGTCCGCCGCCGGCCGCCTCCACCCACCTCCCCGCGCCTCTCGGAGGGCGCGAATCGGGCCGCCTCCTACCCCAGCAGGACGTCCGCCGACACCGAGCCAGCCTGCCACCTCCTACATCGTGCTCCGCCAACGCCGACGCCTGCCCGCTTCATCGCGACGGACGTGCGCTATCCACGACGTCGATCAGTCTGCTGCCGTCCGGATTCCGCCCCCACGACGCAATCCTCTTGCCCCAAGCCGAGGTAACTTCTTCTATCCTTTATTTGGACTGTCAGATCTGAACGGTTTGGGCGAAGCATTAGGTAGATGAATGAATTTAGCTAGAGGTTGTTTCTCCGTTGACAGCCGAGCTCCATTCCCATCCGCGTTTTTACATGCTTGTATGCCGGTGTCATGCTCTTGCAATTAAAGTGTTGTTTCTGTGTGTGAGGGTGTTCAGATGGTCGGACATAATTCGAGAAATTAATACGATTTTTAAGATATTTGGTGTTTCTTCTGTTTGGATGATTTTTACTATTTTGGATGAAGACATCTAGAAGTTCTGTTGTCTTATTTGATTACAGGAGTTTTCACCATGTCTGACTTGGAGTCCGTGGCTGCCCTTATGGAGTCAACAAGCTCTAAGATACAGCAGCTTCAGCTGGCTTTTGCTGAGCTTGAGAGGCAGAGTGCTGTCTCCATGAACCTCAAGTGGAAGCAGCTTGAGGATCACTTTCGTGGCCTTGAGCAGTCGCTCAAGAAAAAGTTTGACGAACTGAAAGAGAAGGAGAAGGAGTTCCAGGAGACTATTGTGAAATCTGAGCAGATGCTGGAGCAGCGGGAGGCAGCTGTTGTGGCCAAGGAACTGACTTCCTTGGAGAGGCTGCAGGAGAAAAGGGATGCTGCGTTAGCTATGATCTTTAGCAAGTCCAAGCTGCACTTGCCTGTTCCTGCCATCAACCCAATGGACAAGGCTCTGGACAATCTTGGTGTCAAGTGGCCTAAACCGGCTTCTGATGAGAGTGTGCACCTGCAAGTTGACAGTGCTGCGGTGAAGCCTCGTTCTGAACTTGTCTCGCTCTGTGAGGAAATGAATGTGAAGGGGCTTCATAAGTTCATATCAGACAATAGGAAGAACTTGGCAACCATCCGTGAGGAAATCCCCAGTGCACTGAAGAAAGCACCTCATCCTTATGGCCTGGTGCTGGATTCCCTGGAAGACTTTTATACTGGAGATAATCTTGTATTGGATGGCAAAAAGGATGGAGACCTTCTGGGTATTAGAAGGACGTGCCTGATGTTGATGGAGTCACTTGGACAACCAGAAACTGATGATATAACTCGTTTCTCTTCGGAGAGGCACTTGCTTACAAGTGATATTAAAGAGCGAGCAAAAAATACTGCATTTGAGTGGAAGTCCAAGTTGGATAGTCTTGACATTGATGCTAGCAATGGGAACTGTCTTGAAGCTCATGCATTTCTTCAACTCCTGGCAACCTTTGGTATTTCTGCTGAATATAGTGAAGATGATCTGTGCAAATTGCTGCCATATGTCAGTCGTCGTCGTCAGACACCCGAACTTTGTCGATTGCTTGGGTTATCACAGAAAATGCCAGGTCAGTGCTTGTCATGGACTAATGACTTATCTATCTCAAACAATATTGAACATCAGTCAATAAGGTTTCAGCTTATTGAAATGCTTGAGAAACATTCATAGGAAACTTTCTTATATTTACGTTCTCTGGTTGTCAATTCTTGTGTAGTTTTGAAGTTCTAGCTTGCTAGTTAGGGAATGCTGTGGAGAATGGTCACCAGAACCCAAAGAAAAAAAAATATACCACATCAAATTTTCTAATATTACTACTACTGATATAGGAACTTCACATATGCTGCATTCATAGCTGTTCCCTTTCAGTTACATGCTTATTGCTGGTAAAGTGTGCCAGGATATTGTTTTATTTGGTCATATGTCCACAAACATTTTAAAATTATTGTGATTACTTGTTCTTTGAGAGCTAATCACTCTTTAAAATGTATTCTCATAATTTTCGTTGAGCCTAATGTGTTCTATCCTTTTACATGTCTTGTGTGGCATTACTTCATTATGCTTGACATCATTTTATTCTTATATGATTGTTCATTCTCTATCATATAGCCTTTGAAGGAAAAACGCTTCATTCAAACCATTTTCACTGATTTACCATCCAACTTATCAGTTGTTCTTATAAATTTTGTACATAAACCATCAAGTGATTTAAATTTATTATTAAACAATAAACATATTGGTCTACAATTGTTTTTGAAGATGTTCTCTATTCTAGAAATATGAGGTCTTCTTTTATACTCCCTCCATTTTAAAGTATATGACGTTTATACAAGCTAATCAGTTAAAGAGCCTTCCGCTTTTAAATATATGAGCTAATTATTTCATTTTTAAACTAATTAGATTGTCCTAAGTGCCATCTAAAAATGGACACAGTGTTATGATAGGAAAAGCCTGCATCGCAGAGTATGTTGCTGACTTGTATAATTATTGGGTACATGACTAACAATGTATTCATCACTGTTTTCATGTTGTTAGGCTTTTTCCCTGCTCTGCTACCTTTTTTCTTTTTCCTTTTTGCTCTGTGACTTTACTCTTATATTTGTATTTTATTTTTCACATATAAGGTTTGTTCTTTCAACAATAAGTGATTTACTGATGCAATTTATTGAAATCAGGTGTTATTGGAGTTCTGGTGGAAAGTGGAAAACCTATTGACGCAATTAATTTGGCCTATGCATTTGAGCTTACTGAACAGTTCGAACCAGTGCAACTGCTTAAAGCATATCTGAGGGATGTTAAGAAAGTGTCACATGCTAAGAATGTCAAAATCTCTCCTGGAGCACAGGTAACCTTTAGTCATTTTAGTTTCAAATTTTATAATGTTTTCTATAGTAGAATTTGAAATTGGACCTGTACATAACCAAATGATAAGTCTTCAAAGTCCGTGTAAAATTTTGATGAGGAAGTCCTCTTCTTATCTGGAAAGTCTAATAACACATTTTGCTTACTGTATAATGTACCAGTGTACTAAAATTTTTTGCCAACTCAACTTTGCGTTTGATGTACTTTCCATTATTTTGTAAGAGGAAAAGGCTAGAATATCTGCTTCTTGTTCTTGAATGTTTTTCAATAATTTATGAATGGAGGGGCTTATGTTTATTTCCTCCTATATGTTCTATAAGTTGAAACTGGCTACACATTTTTTGCACCAAATTCAAATCTTGAAAACAACCTTCCTGCGATGAAAACATGTTATGCCGATCTCAATCTATTTCATTTGGTGCGTCTCTTATGACATAGTGACCGGTCATGTCACTCTCACCGGAGCACTTCGATGTCAAGGCAGCAACTTTATATCACTCCTGAATACTTGTGATTTCTATAGTTTGGCTATAAGAAGTCCCTGCTGAATATTTTCATCCAAAGCATCTGATTGTTTACTTGTGATTTCTATAGTTTGGCTATAAGAAGTCCCTGCTGAATATTTTCATCCAAAGCATCTGATTGTTTCAACTTTTTACCCCGATTCTATGTTTTTACTTGAATTACAATTAAGTAATTCTGAAGTCGTTTGGTATTGAGCCTAATGTCATCAGGGTGGCAAAATACTGAATTCCCTTATGCCGGATTCAAGGAGCTTCAGTTAAGTTGAGGAGAAGTAATATACTAGATTGCTTAGTGCTAGCTTAGCTTGCATGCAATAGATTAGTAGTTGCCTGCTGCTTTTGCATTTTTTGTCATGTACCAGTACCACAATTAGTTGTAAAGCATTTGCCTTGCCTTTTATATTGCCTTTTTTGTTTGGTTGTGTGCATGTGTGACATGTATAATACATAATATGTGATGTATTCTGTTAATGATTGCTCATGTTTTCAGAATGAGATGAATGAACGCGAGTTATCTGCACTGAAAGCTGTCATTAAGTGTATTGAGGAGCACAAACTTGAGGAGTGCTACCCTGTGGATCCACTTCAGAAAAGGGTTTTGCAGCTAGAGAAAGCAAAGGCAGATAAGAGGAGGGCTGTTGAAGCAACAAAGCCACAGTCCAAGAGGCCTCGTGCCAATGGATCGGCCTTTGCACCCCGTGCTACTGGCTTTGCTGACAAGAGCTTTTATCCTGCAACCCCAGAGAGGCATCCCTCCTACCCTTACGAGAGGCAGTTTGTGTATAGTGCTGAGGCCCATCATCCTCCAATCCTGAGCTCGGCACCTTACACGATCCAACCTGCCCCCACACCTTATTATGGTAATGGCTACCCAGTTCAGTACCAGGTACCGTATATCCACTAATGGAGAGAGCCAAATGCAGGTGCTCTTTCCTAACTATGTAGCTTTAACCTGCTGCCCTTCGTTGTAGTTGTATCAGTTACTTGCTAGTTTGCCTAGCTGAATAGTTGGACCACTCAATGTGTGTGCTGTGAGTGGCTGTTGTGAAAATCTGTTAATTTTATGTCCTAATGACATGACATAATTTACTCCTAATATTTAGCTATGGTCCCTATGTATTTCATACGATCTGTAAAATGCATGTCACGGAAGTGTGTTCAGGGTTTCTGTGTACTAACATTTTTTTTTTGAATCCTACGTCAAACTGGGCATCCAAACGTTGGCGTTTGATGGGATGTCCAAGCGCTAGCAATACAAGTGATAATGAAAGAGAAACTAATTTTACTGCATCTATCTCTTGGTTTTTCCACTTAATCTTTCATCGCAATGTTGACTCATTTAACGATCTTAAATTATCTAAAGTGTGGGCATGTACCTCATACTGAATTTTCTTTTTATATTTTTCTTGTGCATTTGGGTTTAGATTTTTAGTGTGGCATTTGTCATCAAAGCATGTGTTAGAAAAAAATATCAATTTTTTCATGATCTTTTTGTAAGGTTGAAGAGAGTATCTGCCTTAAATTTTGAGATATGAAATTGCATTAAAACAGTTTGAAATTTAATATTTTTCCAACATAAGGTATTGGGTCATACATCTTTACGGATTTAAACTTAATATAAAATCAAATTTATCCGAGGAGAAAAGTGGAACAGAGACATTTCTATTCAGCGTGAAACCGAGGCATCTATTCACAGTATAATGTTTTGTGTACTTCGCACTACTTTTTAGCTTGGCCAGTCTGAGGCACATTCAAAAGAGAGATTTACTGTTCGATTTACTGGTAAACAACCAATCCCTGAATACCTCATCTGCTCGGCACCAACCAAGCTTTCCAGTCACCATGCCCTTGTTGCCTCTCAACTACAGTATCCAAGTCGTGAGCAGAGTAAGCTATATATGTGCAGTCTCTCCAAATGCTGCTGCATCTCCCTACTGGTATTCACCTCTCAAAGGAACTACCTTAATTAGCTTGTTCACAAGACGATGGTGAGCAACAACGTGGACAGGGAAACCAACAAGCAGTCGTCATCCATGGCCCCCAACCCTGGCAAGGCCACCATCCTCGCCCTCGGCCACGCCTTTCCGCAGCAGCTGGTCATGCAGGACTACGTCGTCGACGGCTTCATGAAGAACACCAACTGCGACGACCCTGAGCTCAAGGAGAAGCTCACCAGACTCTGTAATAATTACGCACATTGTTCTTTTTTCATCATCGATTCAGATGACGTACACTGCTGATGGATGGATGGATCGATCAATATGAATATATGATTAATTATGCAGGCAAGACGACGACGGTGAAGACCCGGTACGTGGTGATGTCGGAGGAGATCCTCAAGAGCTACCCGGAGCTGGCGCAGGAGGGCCTCCCGACGATGAAGCAGCGGCTTGACATCTCCAACCAGGCGGTGACGCAGATGGCGACGGAGGCGTCGCTCGCCTGCCTCCGCTCCTGGGGCGGCGCGCTGGCCTCCATCACCCACCTCGTCTACGTCTCCTCCAGCGAGGCCCGGTTCCCCGGCGGCGACCTCCACCTGGCGCGCGCCCTGGGGCTCAGCCCCGACGTCCGCCGCGTCATGCTCGCCTTCACCGGCTGCTCCGGCGGCGTGGCGGGGCTCCGCGTCGCCAAGGGCCTCGCCGAGAGCTGCCCGGGGGCGCGCGTGCTCCTGGCAACCTCCGAGACCACCGTCGTGGGGTTCCGCCCGCCCAGCCCCGACCGCCCCTACGACCTCGTCGGCGTCGCGCTCTTCGGCGACGGCGCCGGCGCCGCCGTCGTCGGCGCCGACCCTTCCCCCGGCGAGACGCCGCTGTTCGAGCTCCGCGCGGCGCGGCAGAGGTTCCTGCCGGGGACGGACAAGACCATCGAGGGGAGGCTGACGGAGGAGGGGATCAAGTTCCAGCTGGGGAGGGAGCTGCCGCACCTCATCGAGGCGCACGTCGAGGACTTCTGCCGGAAGCTCATGGCGGAGCGGGAGGGCGGCGGCGGCGGGATGGGGTACGACGACATGTTCTGGGCGGTGCACCCCGGCGGGCCGGCGATCCTGACCAAGATGGAGGGCCGGCTGGGGCTCGCCGGCGACAAGCTCCGCGCCAGCCGGTGCGCGCTCCGGGACTTCGGGAACGCCAGCAGCAACACCATCGTGTACGTGCTGGAGAACATGGTGGAGGAGACCCGCCGGAGGAAGGCCGGAGACGGGGACGGGGAGGACTGCGAGTGGGGCCTCATCCTGGCGTTCGGGCCGGGGATCACGTTCGAGGGCATCCTCGCCAGGAACCTGCAGGCAACCGCGCGTGGCTGACTGAATTGGTGATGATCGAGGTGTTGCTTTCGTGTGCCACTGTTCGTCTCCTCAAGTGTGTTTGGTTTGGTTGCTTTGTGTGTGTGAGAAAAAGAGCAATTAGCAATCAACACTACCGTCATTTGTTTACATGATCAGTTTCCAAATATAATAAAAATGTCGTGAATGCTCCAGTGCAGATTAACAGAAGCACACAAATGTTGGCATGCCATATATAATTGGCTCTGTTCTTCAGCAGGGCATCTTGAAATCTTGAATCCCATGTACCGGCCGCTTGTGTACTCCTCCTCCCAGACGCGGACGGCTACGGAGCAGGCTATCACGCCGGCGCTGAGTGCCAGGACGCCAGCGACTAGGGATGCAAGTGGGTACCCAATAGATTTTTTTGGGTCAGCCATTCCTACCCGCGACCATGAACACGATCAGGGCCGCCCTGCCGGACCTCCTAATGGCGCCCTCGATTGCGGCGAGCCCAGGTGGCGGCATAGACCAGCGCGGTCGCGATGCCATGGACTCCCAGGATGATGAACTGGACCATGGACATACCCTTCCCAATTCAAACGGAACTGATGTGTATTGTGTATTTATTGGTCAGAGACTAGAATATACCCACTCCATTTTAAAATAAATGTTCATTTAAAAAATTTAAGATACATTAGTAGTAATTATAAATGACTGTTACTGTGCAGCACATGATAACTGCACAGGGTGTCATGCCACTGTCACTCACTAGGTGATCCTTGAGCAGTCAGATGTGCTCGTTAGTAGAACTCCACGGTGGTTGCCGGGTCACTGTGACGACGATGGGTAATGCGTTTGAGTGCCCGCATCTGCATCTCTAGGCTTGCCATCTTTCGCGGCCCGTCTACGTGAGCCAAATCGATAAAATGCACGGACACGATGCAGCAAAAAATGACACCGTTTAAGTTTTAACCCTCAATCAACATCAAAGCACCCGAGGTTAAAGCTTAAAAGGCATTGCAATACATAGGCATGCCAAATTCTACTCCCAAATTTACTATGTAAAAAGAAGATTCCCCATCACATCAAAATATCATAACATGCATGGAGTACTAAATATAGATGAAATTAAAAACTAATTACACAGTTTTGTTGTGCTCTACGAGACGAACATTTTGAACCTAATTAATCAATTTTTAGACAATTTTTTACAAATACAAACGAAATGCTACAGTGACGCAATGATTACGAAGTGACATCATACGCCCAAATTCAACCTCCCAATTCTAACATCTAAACAAGGCCATAATTCCACTAGTTTCCAAGCTTAAACACCACCAAAGTCTGTCGAGGGAAGTAAAGAAGAGTTGGCATCTGATACGTCTCCTCGAAGGAGACGCTAATCTACCCGCTTAAAAAATTACACGGAACCCTGGATGAATCGGAAAAGAAGCCCGTGTCCGTCCGTCAGTCATATGACCTGCCTGTCTATAACAGGAACGAACGGTGGTGACTGGTAAACACACACCATACGCAAGCCGTGGCCTGTGTCTTTTTTTTTTCTTTTCTATTTCTCCTAGAAAAGCCGCAGAAACCGCTGAAATTGATTAACCTAACCCGCCCGCCCCACCACGCATTATCCTAGAAAACCGTGGGAAATCGCGGAGAGAAAGGGGTAAAATCAAATCAAATCAAATCGACGCGACGACGAGAGGGGGCGAGAGAGAGAAAGAAACCAACAAAACAAAAGGGGGGCAAGCAGAGCCGCCGACGCCAGCGCCAGCACATCATCCTCTTCCCCACCACCACCTCCTCCCGTCTCGTCCCTTCCAAATCCGCACCCTTCCGCCGCCGCCGCCGCCGCCGCTATCGCAATCCCTCCGTGAGGTCACCATCCGCTCGCGGTCCGACGAGGACGGGAAGGGGGCGGGCGGGGGAGCGGAAACCCTAGATGACCCGATCCCGGGTTCGGTGTCAGAGACCCCTCCGGATTGCCCCTTCGATCGCAACATCGACCCGCCGCCTAGGGTTCCCGCGCCTGTAGATCGGTTTTGGGGAGTGCCCAAGTAATGATGGGGTCCAGGCGGTCCAGGCGCGTTTCATGGGCCACAGGGGCCAATCTCTGCAAGGTATCATGATAAAATCCTCACCGTAATGATGAGTTCGTCCGCCGCCACGGCGAGGAGAACGATTCGCGCTCCCCCCTTTACCAATCCTACGCCGCTTGCTCCCCCCAGATTTTTTTTTTGTTTTGCTTCTCGTGGTGTTCGTGTTGATTTAATCCCTTGCTGTCCAACTCAACTCGGCCGTATAACGAGGATGCGCGATGTATTTGTTATGATTTGATTGCGCAATGTGTTCGACTTGCCTAAAACGAACATGCAACTATTACTTCCCAAAGCCTTTTCAATCTTTTTTAAAGATCTTCCCAATTCTGTGGGCACAAGAAGTAACTGAGATGTGTTTGATCCAGATTTCCGCAAATGAGAGATATTGTTGGTGTTCCTTACACCCAAATAATTATATAACAGAATGACCGATCTTTTCATTCATCAGTCAAGCAACAGCTAGCGATATCCAAATGACATGAATCAATATAATGAATAAGCCAACGTGGAGTTGGGCAAAATAGTGAACAAAATGATGCCTGAAATAACATAACACAACAAGCCATGAACATTATTACTTTCAATGGTTCCATTATATGTTCCAATTGTATAATGTGCTCCAGTAGAAAAAAATGCATAATGTGCTCTAGTCAAAAAATTGCATAATGTGCTCTAGTAAAAAAATTGCATAATGTGCTCTAGAAAATTATGTAGTATCAAATAGTAGATTTGTTATATGCATTCTCCAGAAAAAAATGGAGTACAGGCTACATGTATAAACTTAAATTCATTCGGTGGACATTTTGTTAATGAGCATTGTTATGATTTTATGCTCTTGTGTATATGTTTCAGTTCATTCCAGCATTATTTTTTCTGTTCCATGCTCATTTTTTTTACCTGGCAATCATCTCGGTATATATGTAGTCAAATATAAAGCTTTATAAGCGGCAGAAAATCTGTAGCTGCTATATTTCAATAAAGATAACTGTGTTCGCACTTCACAGCATTTGTGTGAGACAAAAGTTTAAAAAAAAACAGCTTATCAAGAAAAAACCATAATGAGGGCAAACATGTGCGTTACCCATGAGCATGAATGCTTTTTTGAAATATACATCATGTGTGCATTCTGTTCTAAAAAAAGGGCGTACCCAGTGCCGTAGGCTTCCCGCACCGTGCGGGGTCTGGGGAAGGGTTGTAATAGCGCCCAAACCTTACCCGCACAAATGTGCAGAGGCTGGGGCTTGAACCAGGGACCTTCCGGTTACAGACGGTAGGCTCTACCGCTGCACCAAGCCCGCCCTTCTAATGCATTCTGTTCTACATTGAAAATATTTTTTAAAAGATTATCAAAGTACCAAATGATTCAATGGTGATGGAGGAGGATGAAAAATGTGCATACCTTGAGAGTTAATACTTGGAGAAAACATTTTTTATGGAAGCATCTGCCATATCAAATGCTATTACACATGATATATAATAATTTTGCGAACACCATAAGTCCATAATGCAATTTATTCATGTTAAATTGAGTGGTGTGCATTTCACTTTGTGCGTGCAGTTGAGGTGCATTTTGCCAAACATTATTTTGTGTGTTGTGTCCGTGTTTTAAAATGACAAGGCTCTCTTACTGCACCCTGTGGTGATCTCATGGTGTAATATCCTACTTGTATCTTTCAATCAGTGAAGGAATAAAATGTAACTTCAAGAATCATATCATCATGATTATTTCTTCTCGAATAAAAAAGTATTACTGATGAAGTGTTGACATTTCCTGTATAAAACAAAGGGTGCACATACATATCCACATCTCATTGATAATTTTCATAGAACCATAAAAAAAACTACTAATAATCAGCTTGATTGTAGCATTAGCTCCTAATTGACCCTTCTGTAGTTCTATGCATCATACATAATAATATTTTCATGACATGAAGGATTAATATAGAATGTGAATGCTCAGTTTAGAGAAGACTAGCTATCCCTGATCATAGTATAAGATGTCTTCTAGATTTATATATCTCTGTAAAGTTAGTTTATTATGTCAAGCATCTGAAATATGCATAAAATTGGATTGTGTACATAAAAAGAACAATTATATCAATTATATAACGATGTTCATACAAATAGATTTATGTGATCTCTGTAAATTGAACAATTATATTGCATGTTTTACCTCATGCAAGTTAGCTATCTGATATATCATAACTTTTTTTTTGCGGGTATCTGATATATCATAACTGACATTATCTGCATGTCTGGCCTGCTTTAGACACAAAATATGATAGCTCATGTATCGATCACATGCAGCCATGTGTAATCCGAACCATAGCAAGCTAACAAACATGTGATTTCCTGAGAGTTAACTTCAAGTTCATTCAACCTCAACTGCATTTTTTTTCTTTTGAAAAATGGTCATATCTGGGGAATGAGTAAATTTCAGCATACATCTGCAAGCATATGGTGTGTGTGCTACCATATATTGTAGCATGCTTCCGTATGCTCTTAATAATTGGACTACAACATTAAGTGGAAACGGACGAGGGATTTTGACGATATTTTAAAGTGCATACAACAGTCCAACAATAATATTTGGAGCTATTGTTCCTGTCATTAATGAGTGCAATAAAGTTTACATGGCTTCATTAAATTTCACTCTAGAATCTAGTGATCCACTGGAAAACTGTTGACTTTTTTTTAAAAAAAAATGCTTCCACTAGTTTCTATATATTTCTTATTGCTAAAAAATACTTTTTGGTTATTTGTACATTGAAAAACCATTTCTGTAGGATATATGGTGACCAAAACCTTTGTAACCTTTTTTAGGCACCATAGCTTAACTGTGTTCATTCTGTCATTCTGAACGATGTATTACAGCATCATGATGAACGGCTGACCTTGATCAGCTGATTGGCTATGCATGTGTCTGAATTCTTGTCTGAAATCATATTGATGCATTTGTATCTACGCATCTGTATCATGCGTCATTCATGCTTTTCAGCCCCTGATCTGTGTATTTTTATGTTTTAAAGCACTATCATGCTTTATATTGGCGAATGGTCCATCGATTCTAAGTTCACTCATGGATTGCAGTTTTCTATGTTCAATACCCTCCCCTTAATCCAAGGATTAAGGAAGAATGGTGCTTCGCGCATCCGTGTTTTCTCATTTTCCAATACAACCATTCTTATGACATTATGGATGACTGTCTACCTTTTTAGTGCTACCATGATTTTGATTGCTTAAATAATCGACTATGTGGTTTACCGCTAATCCAATTAATGATCTACTCTAGGACTGGACATTGTTTTTTGTATAGTTTTATTACAAAACTGTTATCTGTGTCAGTATTTCATGACAGCTATGTAATGGATTGATGTGTGATTAATATTCAAACTATGGCAGTTTTTTGATTCTATAAAACATTTTTAGTTGGATATACACTGGACTGGCTGGTCTATATGCTCCAATATAAGAATAGTCTGTAACTGAGCTCATAAGCCCATCTTTTTATCCTGTATCATGTGCCTCTCTTATGTGCCCTTCCTGAATTAAACCACTTATGATGTTTAGGTTCAAGTAGCAATTGTCTTATTGCTTATGCATTCTTGCGGAATTCTTTTGTTTCTAGTGCAGATTTGCTGTTTCCTGGTCATTAAAAAGTTATAATTTGTAAATAACATAATATTTATCCATTATGATCTTGTGAATCTGTCAGGTAAGGCTTTTCCTCTCAGAGGATTCCCCTTCTCAAGCTGGATTAAGACCGCAGGACAATCTGCAAGCAAAAGGCTCATTGTTATTGCATGCAGCTGGTCCAAGCTCAGATGATTCGCTGCCTCCAGGCTTTGAATCATTGCAGCCAACCAACGATCACAAAATTGACATATCTCAAATCCCTCTTATTAGGTGGAGATGCCCACCACAGGTAATTAGGATTCGTAAGTTTGAGCTTTGCACTCTACTAATGCCAATAGGATAATTGAATTTCTCAACCTTGCATTGGTTGCAGATAGTGTATAACCCTGATTGGCTTGTTGTCGCTGGAGAAGAAAGTGTGGAGGCTGCCTTACAGAATGAGAGAATATTTGGAGCACTTGAGGCTATATATCCAAGACCATCAAACATCCCTCCAAAGTAAGAAGCTATATTTTAGTTTACAATTCTTCATATTTAACTCTTTCGCAAATTCTTACATGTGAACTTGTGCCAATCCAGCCCATTTGTTTCTCCTGATGTGAAAGACTCCTATTTTGATGATTCCCGGACCCAATTGGTTCCGTTGATCCCTGTAGAGGAGGATGATGCTTCTGATCAGTTGGAAGAACCACCGGTTGGTCCACCAAACGGTTACCATCAGTCAGATAAGTATGACTCTGCAATAGTCAGGGTCCCACAAGCCTCAGATGCTCCACCTACCACTGCATGGCAGCAGCCCAATGTTTCCATCAACGCAGCAAATACTGTTGGTATCTCCACTGAGCCTGATGCAGTGGCTGCTGCTTCAGCTGCATACACTGCAATAATGCAAACCAATCAAATGGGAAATATGATTGACCAAGATCTACTCATCAAAATACTAAGTGACCCTGCCCAACTTGAGAGGCTAATGAAAGAATATGGCACAGTTAAACATGAACAATCGACCAACAGTTCTGTTGCTGCCTCGATGCCACTTGGCCCACCGCGCCAAATGTCAACTAGTGTTCCCGTCTCCTTCCCAGATCATATGACAACATTTCACAGCATAAACTCTACCCTGCCGCCTCCACCACATACTATGAACAGGCTGCCTCCAGCTATTCCTTCAGTTGGCATGAATCCTCCAGCAAGTTCAAGTCAAGCAATTAATTTTTCAAATGTTCCTGGTAGAGGTATCAACTATTACAAGACCCTGATCCATCAGCATGGAGGGGAGAGGCAGGAACCTCTTCAGCAGCATGGGATGCAGTTTGCAGTGCATCCCCAATCTGTTCCTTCGCAGACTAGCACCATTGATGTGATCAGCAATGGTACTATGCCAGGTAGGGAAACAAAACAAAGGCCTACCAAGCCCTGTGCTTATTTCAACAGCGCCAGGGGGTGTCGCAACGGTGCAAACTGCACATTTCTGCATGACGTGTCAGCCGCTAGGAAAGAACAGCCAAAGGGATCCAAAAGGATAAAGCTAGACAGCAGAATAGCAGGCCGGTATTGAGCAGTGGCTGCTCCTGGTTGATTTTTTTTACTGTTCTTTGGTTCGATATCCTTATTTCACTTTTTTCAGATGATTCAGTAAATATTGCGCTTAAGTTCATTCTTTCTTTCGCTTACCTGTCTTGTCTTTGTCAACGAAAGAAAATGTTTTAGAAAGAAAAATACTCCATGATTAATTGAAGCTCGAGTTTTACTGAATCTGGTGAAGCACATGTTTATTTGTGGTAGCTATGTCAAGATATGTTGATATGTTTTTGTCTAGATTCAGATACGTTAAACTTACGCATAGATCGTTAAATCATGATTTCGTACGACATGAAAAAATTTAAACCAAATTGGGTCCTGAACTATTTTTTGTGCTGGTATTCACTAATATTAAAGGGTTGTACGCCTACGGGACAAGTCCTTTCGAGCAATCGAGCTGCGTAGCTACTTGCGTCAGTCGCCTCGGTACGAAGCGAAGGGCTAGGTGGAAAGAGCGCAGTCACTGGGATTGAAAAGGATAGAAAGCTAAATACTAGCAGATTAGCCGGGCAAAGGGATGTAAAGCTACACAGCATAACTCTTTTTTATACTCTACTTCATAGCAGAACTTTGTTGTTCCTACGGCCCGGGACAAAAAAAAAATCGCTCTCAAGATTACGCATAAGCGACCCGGCGTCAAGCGGTAAAACAGTCGTGGTTTCCGTACGTTGCGAGCAAGATGGTGCATCCGAGATGAGAAGGCCCTGTATAGTTCCCACTCCCATCATCAAACTTCAAAAATTCTCTCTTCAAACTTTACTTTTCACCTATCACATTAAATCTCTCTTCTCATATATCTTTAAACTTCGAATCCTGGGCTCATATCCGGCTCATATCGGGCAAATCTAGGCCTTGTTTAGATATTAGAATTGGGGTGTTGAATTTGGGAGTAAGATGTCACTTCGTAATCATTACGCTACTGTAGCATTTCGTTTGTATTTGTAAAAAATTGTCCAAAAATTGATTAATTAGGATCAAAATGTTCGTCTCGCAAAGTACGTGCAATTAGTTTTTGATTTCATCTATATTTAATACTTCATACATGTTATGATATTTTGATGTACTGAGAAATCTTCTTTTTACATAGTAAATTTAGGAAGTGAACAAGGCCCCAGCGAGCCACGTCGTTCAAAAAACAGTCAGTCTGATCTCCCAGCAGGGTCTTAGATCGAGCCGTGTTCAATAAAGGCTAGAACGACGGGCATCCAGAGTCTTCCTAATCGAGCACTCCAGCGCAGTGCGCAGATCGAGGACCAACACGCGCAGCTCCCGTCGACCATCGTCCGTTCGAGGTCTCGGCGCGATGCCACAAGGCTAGCAGTAAGCGCGAGGCGGCCCTGACGGCCCTAGCTGCAGTCACGGGAAGACAACAACAGGGGGGCTTTCGGCCATTGCTCTTGCACGTGCTGCTCTTCTAGAGAGTTTCAATAAAATTTGCCAGCACGTCGAAATTTCTGCAATCAAATTAAGTTGCCAGCCCAATTCGAAACGATTGAAGATAGCTTTCATGATAACACTTAAAATCATGTCAACATAATTCTATTATTTCGAGCCAAAGTTGCAACTAACAATCAAAGTTTGGACAACAGAAAATTTTCTTTATAAAGAAGGTGCACCTACAGAGAGTAAGGTTGGTGGATATTTTGACATACTACTAAGGATCTCTTCGGGTCCAGGACCAAACTATAGTCCACTAGGTAATTCAAATGGGCTGAAATACTAAAAGGTGGAGTAAAACTTAGTCACACTTGAACTAAAGTTTAGTCTATTAGTCTTCCAACTTACATGATTCCGATTAAAAGTAGCCAAAAGGATTGAGGCCATAAAAATATTACTAGAGTACTCCACCTTATACCTTCGATCACATGCAAAAAGATTGGGCAAAAATTGACCTTTTGTGTCTCTAGCTATTTTAGTTACCAGATACAACTATGGTGGTAAAGGGCCCTCACTTTTGTACTAGAAATTTTAAGGATCGGGCTGGATTAGAGCCGGGCCAAAATAATACTAGTTTTGAGCTAAATTTTGTTAGGACCAAGTTAGATTGTGAAGGAACAAACGGGCCATGATCCGTTACCACCCCTAGATGCAACATGATGTAAACTAATTTTAGCTTCGAATTGCACAATTCTATCTTGAACTGGCTGATCAGCCAAATAACAGGGAGCAATGTAAATACAGGTGCTCGCAAAGAAGCCTAGGATTTTAATATGCCGACGGAACCCTATGTATGCTCCAACCTACGCGGTTAAAAAAAGATTCAGGTAATTTTAATCAAAACATCCATTACGTATTCTGTTCTATTTGGCTTTCATATATTGTATAAATAATGTACGAGTATATTTTGAGCAATAGAGATCTCAATATAACCAACGCAATGATTCTCTCTAACTTCAACGCATAATCGTATCTTATTTTGTTCGGTATATATACGTCCACTATCAAGATGTTGTACGGATGTCAGCATGTGGGTCCCACCAGTTTCATTGGTGATGCAGATGAGTAAGTACTTAACCATTGCACAACGAAACTTCTATATATAAACTCGCCTGATCTCTATGAAGGGCGCGGCAAAGCCGCGCCTGCTTTCTAGTGCAGTACTAATAGGTAAATAAAAAAATTAATTGCATGGATTTGATGTACACGACGAGACGAATCTTTTGAGCCTAGTTAGATCACGGTAGGACAATGTTTACCACAAATAAATAAAAAGTACTACAGTGCGCTACAATATCCGATGTGACTTTTGCACCCCACTTTCCACCTTTTCCATGGAAAGAAACACCCCCCGCAATCTCTGATGAACGAAACCCGGCAGAAAATCCTATCGGGTAGAGTATCCACGTCGCCCGTTAGTTCGTAGCCGTTCGATCCGCCCAGTTGAAGATATGAACCCTTCGATGCGTGTTGGATCGGGTCGTGCCCGTTAAACCATACATCCGGGCGATCGCGAATCCTCGAGAAATTGCTCGTCCCCTCCGCGGCGCTCCGCTCCGCTCCGCCCTTTGCCTGCCCCGACGTCAACGCCTTCCTCGATCCGCTACGTCGCCGGCGTCTCCCTCCGCCATCGAGCCCCGGCACCGGCAGCCCGAGCTCGTTCTTCCTCGCCGCCTCTGCCTCCTCCGAGGGTTCTCGCATCGTTCCCCGCCGGCAGCCCGAGCGCTTCGCTCGATGCTCCCCATCTCCTCCCCACCTTGTCACGGTGTCACCTGCCCATCCCGTTCCCGAACCCCGCACGCTGATGGGGATCACTGTGACCCGTTCGCGGCACCTGTACAGGGGAAAAAGTCGGCATGATGCAGAGCTTCGATGAGCTGGGATGCTTCGCTCCCCCACCGGCTCTACGAAGACACACGCCTACTTGCTCCCTCTGGTTTCATGTGCTTCTTCCTTCTTTTCACTATGATGTATATGCAGCGTATACACTGCAATTCCTGTTGACGGGAGTATGTTGCAGCTTCTGGAATAT
This sequence comes from Echinochloa crus-galli, assembly GCA_900205405.1. Classification (NCBI taxonomy): domain Eukaryota; kingdom Viridiplantae; phylum Streptophyta; class Magnoliopsida; order Poales; family Poaceae; genus Echinochloa; species Echinochloa crus-galli. Next base: position 1,470,015 of record OAMR01000238.1, on the reverse strand, counting down.
GGCAAAAAGGATTCGCCCGCAAGATGTATGTAAGTGCATCTTAGCTTTGTTTTATTAAAAGTTTAGCAAGAATGGGATTGACATGTTGTGATTTAATCGATGGAGATCTCTGATATGGAGCCATTGAAAGAGGCACCACCACATCAGGCATATATCTTAGTTACATTGGCCTTCTTCATAAACATAGTACACTAATCTCACCACTGTTTGTTAAAATGCCTCTTGGGAAATGCTTCTGTGAAATATTTTGTAAATTATTTGCTTAGATATATGTTTACAACAGTTTGTTAGGGCAAATAATCTATACAACGCAGATTATTGGCTACATGTACTGTTATAATGGTATGATGTTATATAGCACGAAAAAATAATGCATATCTAGGTAATTAGGTTCTGTCTTTATTTTTTTCTTAAGATGGAATTGCATCCTTTGTTAATTTGAAATTGAAATAGAAGATACAAAAGACAGCACCTTAATTTATTGGTAGCACTATGCAGAGCCTGGACTCTCGAGTTATTTAGTAAACATTGGATAATTGTGGCAGTTGCTGGTTTTGAAGCTCATAAACCTACATTCATATGTACAAATATACTTTGTTTATTATAGGTGACAACCTGCACACAAACATACTTTTTCACTAAATTTATAAAATCAATACAAAAGTTAATCTTCAACTGCTAATTGTGCTTTCCTAGGCCTGAAATTATTTCTTACCCTATGAGATAATTTATAAGCTTCATTCTATCATGTCTGCTGCTCAAATGCTTTTGGCATTTTAGAAGCTTAAGAGTACAAGTGCCTAAATTCTTAGTTAGTTGTGCCATGCATATTAATCTTCTTCCTTGGACTTCAGATTCCTACAAAATTAAACATTTTATCTAGACTCTAGAGACAAACCGATAATTTAATGATCTGTACCAGCTACCTAGGACTGCGTTCAAAAGGTTGCATCTGATTTTTTTTTCTTAAGTCAATGGCATCACTGCTATAAGCCTATAACCATGAGAATAGTTATTTTACTATGTAAACCTAATCCATTTCTGAAACTAAAAGGAAGCTGTTTTGCTTTTAAATACTAACCTAAGCTTATGCTTCCTACAAGTTATAGTGTGTATTGGACATCTATTTTGTTTGTAGCCAGGACCCAGGAGAAAGCCTGAAAGAGGCAGTGAGAAGGGAAACATGGGAAGAGAGAGCCTAGAAGAGGCAGTGACAAGGGAAACGTGGGATGAGACTGGTATTCAAGTATATCAAATCATATATCATACTCCAGACAATGACAGGAGTAGTTCATAGCTCTCAACCGTGGCCTGGTAATGGTCTTGTCATTGTTTTATGATGAAAACCAGTAGAGAATGCTACTGGAAGTATTTTTCATGTTTATGATTATTCTGTCCAAAATATAGGAGTGTTACGCAATGGCAGAAATACTTAAGTTCT
>OAMR01000238.1:1435631-1456863 GCA_900205405.1 Echinochloa crus-galli | reverse complement strand
TTTTAAACTCAGATCAAGATGTGTATAAGAGACAGCTATAAAACTCAAGAAAAATATTTCTGATTATTATTGCCACTGACATTCCATTAACGTGTAATAAAATTTGTGTACTTTGTCAATTTAAATGAGCTACTACCTCTCCTAATTCAACATGTACAGCACACAGTTACGCATACAAGAATTTGCGGATCTAAATGGTGGTTATAACCGGGATATTTATGCCATATGTGCAAGAAGACTTCAGGTAACACCTCCTCTATTGAAGTCTTAGTGGAGAATAAAGTCATCAGTAGCCCATCGTTAAAACAAAAAATGTCAAATCAGGAGGGGACAAGGCTGGAAAGAATCAACCCTGCAGAGGAGAAAGACAGACGCACAACAGGCCGAGGGAGAAACAGTGAAAGCACTTGCATAGCACTGCATGGAGCAAACGGAGACTGCAGGATCAGATCCCTCCTTGCTGCGCTGCATGGGATCATGACGACACAAAATAGCACCCTAAGCCACACCAGACATGGAACAGCCTGCAGCTAGGTGCTAGGGCCATGCAGCAAAAGAAGAAAAAGAAAGAATTTTTTTAATTCTTTAGTTTCGTATACTGAAATAACGAAACGAAATTTTCAAGTCTTCAGCCATATCCATGCAATCAGGCAACATCATGCTCACGAAATGATGAGCAATTGTCCACCTACCAGCTTCGCACAACAATTTCGAAATCAAAATGTAGGCCCACTAAGTGAGCTAGCTGAGCTGAGGATCAGTGAGGAATCTCCCAATTCTCCGCTTGATTCCAGCTCTCCGCTCCGAATTAAACCCAGATCTATCAACAATAGCACACAACCTGCCCATGAACCCCACGCATTCGACAGAGATCTACCGAAACAAGCACACCAGCTCGAAAAGGAAACAACTTTTCACAACGGCCAAAACGCCGAGCAGAGAGAAAGACGCCGCATTCCGCGGCACGGAAAGCTCGGGACTGGGGCGCGCGCAACACGGTACCTCGTCGGGGTGGTCGTCGGCGTCGGCGTCGGAGCCGGCGGAGGGGTCGGATCCGGAGCCGGCGCAGACGAGGATCTTGAGGCAGCCGTTCTTGGAACGCGCCATGGGGCCGCGGGATCGCTCGCTCCTGCCGCGCGGCGGCCGCCGCCTCCTCAGTCAGTCAACCAAGTGCTCTCTGCTCTGCGGCGCGCGTGCGTTTCTGGAGCCTGGGAGCGGAACCGCACGGCAGTGGATGGCCGCTCTGCTCCTTCTACGCTGCGCGTTTGCTTGCGGCTGCGCTTGTTTGCTTGCGGCACCTCTGCACGGCGTTTTTATATTTTGGAGGCCTCCTCGGGCCCTCCGCTCTCTCTATTCTTTTATTTACTATAGTACCTGTGCTTTTTATCTTTAGAAAAAAAATTATGTATGCTCTCTTTAATAGCAATATCTTTTTCCACTTTCAGTGATCAAAATATTTTTATTTTTATAGGATTCAATTGTTTGCTTTATAGTATTGTTCATAGAAGTGAAAAAGAACTTTTTCATGACGAATCCATGGACTTTACCTAGAAACAATTTGCGTGAAAACTTAAACAAGGAAAAGATATAGTTAAGACCATTTCTGATTACGCTGGGTATAAAGAGATTGCAGTAATTGTTTTTCTTTTGGATAAACCATTGTTTCAGTCGTAGATTATCCCATTTCCAATTCTCCCTCCTATCTTGTCTTTTGTGGATAGAAAGATTCTTTCATGCATGAACCAAGCGCTGAAGCAAAACAGACCTTACAAAAATTCCGTAGAAAACAACATGCGTGTAGTAAGTGTCCTTATCCAAATGGGATCAGCCAGGCCTCAAGATGACGCCCATGATCAAGCCAGATTGATGGAATAGCATAAAAGCTAGCATTAGCATAGCTGTTGTCTTCACGGCACGGTAGCGTCCCGCCGATGCAAATTTGGCTCCGTTTTGTTGTGATTCGAAGTTACGGTAGCTCGGCTTCAAGACGCCAATAAAACAGCGGCATTAATGCCACGCCTATCACTAGCCTCGCGACTCGTCGTACCCCTGGCATAGCTTGCTGCCTTGAGTTGAGATCCTTGCTTCTCCCACAGAGGTCAGCACCGGTCTTCACGGGGCTTGTTTGCCACGGCTTTAATTAACATCGAGACCCATGCATGATTTAGAGTTTGTAGGATAAAATCATATTATCATTGCTTAGGCCCTGTTTGTTTTCGTGGTGCTAAAGTTTAGCACAGTATATTTTTGCTAAAGTTTAGCATATTGGATCCAAACATGTGTGCTAAAAGTGCTAAAAGTGGACTGCTAAACTTTAGCACTATGGAAATCATTAGCACCTCAAAGAGGTGCTAAACTTGCTAAAGTGCAGCTTGGTGGGTATTTTCCACCCACTACCCCTCTCTCTCCCTCCCTCGCCGCAGTAATTGCCCGGCCTGACCCCTCTCTCTCCCTCGATTCGCACCCTCTCCCTCATCCTCTCCGCTCTCTCCCCGCAGCCCCCATCCTCCCTCTCCGCCGCACCAGCACCGCCACCGCCGCCGCCGCTCTAGCGCGGCAGCGTCCCTGCACCTGCCCTCCTCGCCGCGGCCCTCCTGCTCGCCCTCGCGCTGCTGGCGGCCGCTCAGCCGTGCCCGGCCTGCGGGAAGACCGGCTCCACCCGCAGCGAGCCCAGCGCCGAGGCCGTCTCCAACTCCGGCGAGGCCGTCTTCGACCTCGGATCTCCTCCTCGCCGACAAGCTCGGCGACGCGGCGCCCCCGACCCCGCTGCTCTCCTTCCTCCTCAAGTGGACGGTGAAGCACTCGTCGGCCCCGCCCGCCGCACTCCCTTCTGCCGGCCCCGCCCGCCGCGGCCCCCTCCCCAACGTCGCACGGCGCCGCCGCGTGTGTGATGTCGCCGGCGGGGAAGCTGTGGGTAATAAATAAGGGTACTTTGGTCTTTCATTCATCTATGTGCTAAACTTTAACACCAATATCCAAACACCTCAGCTGCTAAACTTTAGCACTCTAAAGTGAGCTGCTAAACTTTAGCAAGTGCTAAACTTTAGCATAATGGTTTCCAAACAGGGCTAACTAAAATCTCAAATGGGCCCATGGCTCCTCTAAGAAGAGAACCTACGAAGGTGGATTGACCAATTTAAAATCTCAAAGCGTACGCTGCCCAGGACGCTTGGGCACGAACAGTGCGTGAGATCCTGTTCCTGTGCTCGTCGCGAGCAAAATGCTAGCGGCAGGACGGGACGGGATCGAGCGGGTGGCAACAGGACGCAGCAGGGGACACGGTCCGCCGGGCGGCACGAGGAGACCGCGGGGACGTGTGGGGGCGAGCACGAGAAAGAGCGTCGCCGCCCGCGCTGGCCTCGGAACTAGTAGATGAGATGGTGCCGTTGCCGTCGGGTCCGCTCAGCCTCTGCCCGACCCGGCCCGGGCGCGCCCCTTCCCTCCCCACACGGCCACTCCCGGGACCTGGAGCGCATGCGCGCCGGTTGGGGGAGTTCACGTTACCCGCCGCTGATCCGACGGGGAAAACGCCCGAAAAGGAGAGGAACCCGCAGCACCCACCGCCGCCCTCGCGGTCGCGGCCACCACCATGCCGTTGGCGTTGCTGCCCGGCCCCGGCCGGCCTCGGGCGCTAGGCGCTAGCTCACGAGCTGCCTGCCTGCCGTTGTTGCCATGTCGCGGGCCTTGCGGGTGGGTCACCGCGGGGAGCAAAGCACGCGCGGCGCTCGCGGAACGCTGCCACGGTCTGTTCCCTTTTCTGTTGGGGTTGGGTTGGTTGGATCTTTGCCCGGAATGGAGCAGGGTGAAATCGTCACTGTGAAGCTTCAGAGCCTGCCTGCTCCGAGTCCTATCCTCTCTTGGCTTTTTTTTGACAGTGCTCCTGTTTCGCTCAAGCTGGCTCCAACCTTCAAGTGTGAACTTGATGGTAACCTTTTTTGAACAACTAACTTTACTCGTGTCACTGCCCCGCTAGTAGAGAATAACTTTGGTCAAATTATATCCTTCCGGTGAAATTTATTTCGCTTAGCTTATCTCAGAAAAAAAAAATTATAATTATAATCGCTTTGGAGTTTGGAGGATAGAAGCACGTACAGTCGCGGAGTAGATACAGATACTGATACACCACTGGCAGCGAACAAACGGGTAGAGTATACGTACATGTGACACCGAAGGCTGGCTTTGTGGGGATACCTACGTATACATGTGAAAACAAAGTGGGCCACGTGCGCGACGAGGCGCTGCTGTAGTGCTGCCCCCACTGCGGGTGGGCCCGCGACACCACCAGGCACGTGCCAGCCTTTCGCACATGGACACGTCACCCGGCACCACCACCTTGCTCGCCCCGTCCACGCACGTTACCGCCACGTGCAGTGGTACCCCTCCCTCAAAGCCGTAACATTATCCTCCCCCCACGCCTGCTGCAGGCTGTATGTACTCTTCTCAAAGCCCTGATTTTACCATGATAAAGTAAGCATCGTGCTCCTCGAACAAGAGTTTGGTATCCTCTCCTAATCACCTCACTAACAGCGGTCAAAGCTCTTGGACCTGGCAGTAACCAGGCCCAGGCGTATATGAAATTCTCCTGTCATCCTGTGATGCTTGGAATCGCAGAGCATGCGTCCAAGCACGAGAAGCTGCTCGCTCTTTCGGCAGGGCGGCAATGATGCTCAGCCTAAAGGCCTGGATCCAGGAAAAGAATGACCAGCGGCAGAGAGCCAGGATAATAAACACTGCAGAGGCCAAAAGGGGCCATGATTATTTTGGTCCCTAATGTTCAGGGCATACCTGATCCTGCAGGGTCAACATCAGTCCTTGACCATGCTCATGCTACTAACAATTCTCTCCATCAGACAGCAGTTTCCACGGCACTAGCATGATTCAAAAATGGCAATTTTTTAACCAGCAACAATGCTGCTGGGGCAGTGTGGCTGACAACGGGAATAATCAGTAAATACTTACCGACTTGCTGTAATTTTTGTCAGGTGTTGAAGTTGGTTGAGTTCTGAAAGTATGGTTTAGATCAGCTAATGCAGGAAATTAGCAGAAATGGTCGTGATTCCATGGGATTCTGCAACATTTCTTAAGCACAAGAAAGCAAGGAAAGCACCAAGCATATCTTCAGTGGATAACAAAAGTCATGGCCTGCAAAGGGGCACACCACACCACTGCGCCTTTTGTTCTTTCCTCGTTCTCTTTTTCTTTCCTCACTGGTCACTGCAATAGGTTGCTTGTTTCAGAAGCACATAACAGTAATCTCTCACCAATAGAAAAAAAAGGAGCAGACAACAGCAGTGATTGGAGTCACAGAGACAGCATGCCATGTACCAGCTAGCTCAAATCACTTCAGATGGAGAGTATTAGGTTGGGGTTTGTTGGGATCCTCCAATTGTTTTAGCTTGAGTGTGATTAACTAGAGCCAAAATGAGAGGTCACTGTCAGAGAGTTGGGAGGCAGTGACAGGCTACTCCATGTTGCTTGTAGAGGAAAAAGATCAGAGCAGGTCTGAGGCCACAGGCCATCAGACAGAGGGGACTGGAAAACTGGCATCTGAGAATGAGATCTAGTGGCTTGGGTTGTTTCCTTATTATTAGGACCACCCATTATGGATATTACAAATATACTGAATTATTGCCATAGAACAGCACGGCAGCCTCTCATAACTCTATTCAACACTCTACAAAACAGTAGTTGGAGAATGAATTAATTATTCATGGCTAATTCAAGGACTAGATGCATTTAAACAGTAAAGGAACAAAAAGGTCGTCCATAAGCTATTCTAAGCTTCTAGATTTCTCTTCACTTCAAAGTTTTTTTTTATTTCCAACTCTTCCTAATATGACACTGAAATAATCAATTTACAATGATTGGAGCGAAATGTAAGATTCTACCAATCTAGCTTCCTTCTCGTCGAGTGCAGTTCGTTCAAAAAAAAAAGGTGCAGTTATGCTTAACAAGCGGAGAGGAGAGACGTCACAAAAACCGTGCTAATTCATCTTGCTTAAGAAACCTCAGTAGGTGATAAGAACAGCTCCGAAGCTAGGACTGCAGCGCCATTTCCATACCGAAATAATTGTGACTGCGACTGTAATCAACTATGCCCATGCACGAAAGGCTTTCTGTTTTGTTATTGGGTGCTAATCCCCGTCCTAATCTGTCGATCAGTACTATCCTTCCGGTGAAATTTTTTTCACGTTGTTTATCAAAGTTTTTTTTTATTTCCAACTCTTCCTAATATGACACTGAAATAATCAATTTACAATGATTGGAGCGAAATGTAAGATTCTACCAATCTAGCTTCCTTCTCGTCGAGTGCAGTTCGTTCAAAAAAAAAAGGTGCAGTTATGCTTAACAAGCGGAGAGGAGAGACGTCACAAAAACCGTGCTAATTCATCTTGCTTAAGAAACCTCAGTAGGTGATAAGAACGGCTCCGAAGCTAGGACTGCAGCGCCATTTCCATACCGAAATAATTGTGATTGCGACTGTAATCAACTATGCCCATGCACGAAAGGCTTTCTGTTTTGTTATTGGGTGCTAATCCCCGTCCTAATCTGTCGATCAGTACGTAGTACCATGCATTAACCTGGATCCTTGTTGGCAATGATGGGATAGCTGTGTTATCCTATGCATAGGCAATTGCAATGATAGATGCGCGCTGATGCCTTGTCATTTGTTAGACAGGCATACTGGCGGTGGGGTAATCTACCTACCAAACCTTTCCCTGCAGTTGGGCCAGCATGTCAACTTGTTATATCATGTTATAAGGAAACCCTATTTATTATATCATTTCTGACATAAATCTTCATCGGTCTTAAGCTTAATAACAGCTTTTATACAAAAAAGAAAGGTATTTTGTGAATTTTCAACCAGAACTTTTTCTCTGAATTGAAATGAAGTGAAAGGTTAACAGAAATTTAAGGCTTTAAAATAGTTAGCAGAGGTGGGACTTCAATTTCAAATCAGATTTGCGTGTTTGACAGAAAAACGTACTGGTATCAACAGCTTTAGGTGGGATGTTGAATCTTCTAGTTGGGGAAAAGGGGGAAAAGAATATGCTGACTGAATTGGTTTGGGAGGGGGGATGGGAAAGATGAGACAAATTCATTTGCTATAACGAAATGTAATGTTTCAGGTCATGTTACCTTATTTTTTTCATTCCATGCATTTTGTTGTTCCCTCTTTTAACCGTGGCAGCAAATCTGCATGTACATATTTCACTGACTTCATCAAACGACAGTGGACAGAGATACAGCACGGCAAACACAAAGGTTGAAGGTGATGCCCATCAACGTGACAAGCCCATGCAAATCTACCTCAACTTACACCGATATTTATTTTCTACATCATATGGCGAGGGAATCATGGGTTTGGAAGAGGAAGCCGAACAAGGACAGCATACCTCATTAGCAGCTCGAAACCTTCAAGAGAGGGGAATACTGAAAACGATTGGGGTTAGCTGAGTGGATGTAATCCCAGCTTTTAGGCTTGATAACTGTGCTGGGCACGAGGACAAGGAGAGTTCACCTAATGGTACGTCTAGATGAAATTCCAGTTCGTGTATGATCCCTTTCCTAAACTACTTTATTTTATTTATTTTGGTTAGCTAAAAGAACGCCATCCTGGGGTGCTTCCCATCCGTGCCACCTAATTTCTTTGACAATTCACAGTTATGTCAGATTAACTGCCCCACAGATACTGCTCGTACAGGTTAGAATGCCGGCATCGAAGGACGACAACGCCATGTATAATCTTTTGTCCTGGCATGAATGATCGATGCTCTTGACTACCCATAGCGTAGAAGCCTATAGATCGGATCAAGGATGCGTACTGTCAGGAAAAGACAGGTGAGACTTTTCCCCGGAGTTCCAACGCCGCCGATCACCATTCGATCGCCACTGAAGAAACTCACTCCTAAAATAATTCACCACTGACGCGTGCATGGGCGTTCAGTTCGGAATGGGGAATGGCAGTAGCAGTAGCTTCCCGTGGCCAGGCAGGCTCATCCATGATCCATCAGTCTCTGTCGTCTCCTGTTGCGACCCGGGTATCCCGATACGCGCCCACACACCACATTGCATCGCCCGGGACACCGGCGCTCCGTGCCATTGCCTGCTGGTGCTGGACTGCTGGCTGCTGTCCGCTGCATCATGGACGGGAGGCAGGCACATGCGGCGGCGTCACCCGGCGCCGGGATGTCCTCTCCTCGTCCATGCCGTCTTGTCGCCGTCCTCACATGTCATATGGGAGTAGATTATCGTGGGGTGCCCAAGGGCCGCATGTTACCCGTATGGCACGGAAGATGTCCATCCATCAGTCCAAGGTCCAGCTGCTGCTGCTGCTGGTCCTAGCTAGCAACCACGTAGGCCCTTTTTAGTTCCCAAATTCACATTTCCAAATTCACTATGTAAAAAGAAGATTCTCATCGCATCAAAATGTCATAGCATTTATGGAGTACTAAATGTAGATAAAATCAAAAACTAATTGCATAGTTTTGTTGTACTCTGCGAGACGAACATTTTGAGTCTAATTAATTAATTTTTAGACAATTTTTCGCACATACAAACGAAATGCTACAGTGTCGCATTTATTGCTACAGTGCCTTGTCAGACCCCGCCCTCCCGTTTCAGGAACTAAACGCGGCCGTAGTGTAGCCCGTATAGGAGAGCGGTTGGGATCAATTAACTGTTCACGGGTGTCAGTGAACGGCGGCGATTGGATCCGGAAGCCCACAAGTCAGAGTGTTGACGCTGCCATAGTTTTGGCTTGCAGTACTCAGCTGAATTCTAGCGGGGGAGAAAAGACTGTTCCACGGACAGAACTTACAGACCTATACTTGTACTTGAGCATAGCATAGCATAGCTCGGCTGGTTAAGCATAGCATCAAATTCCGACGCCAAAATACCCTCGGATCTACGTATGCTATGAGTAGATTCAAAGAATACTCGGGTCTCCATTTATTTGAACAGGGTTGTGCATTCTACTAGAATTCAAATCGTCGCCCAGTTACACCAGACAAATGAATAAGAATAAACACCGATTCAGTAGAGTAGGTAAGTACAGCATTGTAACCAAATTAGAGGCCTTACTGGTCCTACAGAATAACATGATTTGGTCTTCAGCGAATAAAGTGGGTGCAGGACAGAGGCTACAGCGTCAACAGGCTCAGTTAAGCCAGCCCAGACTGGGGCTGCACAAAGATGAACCAATAAAAGAAAATCCTCTTCAGATCAAGCAGACACTACAACCTGCCTCGTCGTACCGACAGAATAACATGGTAGAGCTAAGATTATGTGACGAGATATGACATATACCAGCATCAAGTAAATTCAATCCTTGTACTCTTGTGCAGGAATTCTCCATGCTTTGCTGACTGCACAATAACCTGCGATCAAGTGCTCCACGAGGCCACAACAGCCACAAGCCCTCAAGGTGCTTGTTAAAATGATGGATATATATGATTGAACAGGATAAATCACTCTATTGAAGGGTTCATATAATAACCTAAAACCAAATGTGAGATTAACATCGATGAATATCATAGATGTACAGGTTAAGCATTTCTAGACTTACAATCAGATGGAACACTCAATTTGGAAAGGGGGAAAATGAGTCAAAAAAGAGAGGAAGTTTTTAATAGATGCAATTGGCGGGAAAGGGTACAGCCGGAGGCACTTCTACCAAAATGAAATCTTCAATGGTTGGATCACATCAGGTGTTGGATATGACTACAACACCTACTTCAGACCAGATGATCACTTCGGGGGTCTTCCTCTTTTTCCTCCTCTCTTTCCACGACCTCCTGAGCTTCCAGCTTTCTGAGCAGGGCTCTCAGTTTTCTTAGGGCGGCCTCTGCCCCTTCCAGATGGCTTTGGCTCAGGAGCTGCCTTTTTGGCCCCCCTGCCCCTACCCCTACCCCTAGTAGAGGGTTTGCGGCCACGCCTACCCTTTGCCTCTTCTATTTCTCCATTCTCATCATCTCCACGTTCATCATCATCGTCGTCATCATCATCCTCTTCAGATTCAGAATCATCCTTGGTTTTCTTGCGCTTGTTGGCACGTGAATTGGTGCTGGCAGAAGCCTTCTTGGTTGCTTGCACCTCCACCTCCTCTACTGCAGTGGTGAATTCAAAACCATCCATAAGCAAGATACATGAAACAACAAAACTATCCAATGATAGCAGTTAACCAAGTTTGGTAGCCCACTCGCAGAAAAGATGCACTAGACGATAAATATAAAATCAACATCATAGGTTTATAATACGGAGTAGTATCTTATAATTTGCCCTAAAAACATATGGTTACTAGTTGCTCACAAAAATATACAGTTACTAGTACTATATTCATACTATACATGAAAGGAATATCCAGCATGAAATAATCATAAACTTGGTGTCTTTCATTTCATTGTTTTCCATTAATGATAACTCAGGTCCTAGTGACTATTTTGGATCCAGAAATCAGCCAACGCACAACACAATTCAACAAAAAAAAATGGGCAACCGGCTGGATCTCTTGTACTAGTAATTGGGAGCCCTGGAGTAGGTCTTCATGATAAACAGGTTGGCTCAGCCCAGCGTTTCCTTTAGATAGATGCCACACAGGGTGAATGTTTAGGTTCAGGTTCAGGCCAACTAAATTCTTAATTTCACTTACATGCAGAAAAAGCATGTACAGTGAATTACAAGGTTTACAGCAATTCCCCCTAGTACTGTTTTAAGTAATTTTCCAAGTTTATGTGGGCCAACCTGCGATCCCTCCCTCTACAACAGAAAAAGGACGCATTTTCCAAGTCTATGGTAATGAAACTATACAGTGTACATAACAAAACCAAAAACAGAAAAACAAATTGCAAGTTAGATAATTACTGGATAAAAGCCAAGAATAGCTTCTAGCTAAATTAGGGTGTATTTTCCCCAGCATTGTAATGTTTCAAGCTTGCAGAGTAGTAATTGTGCAGAACAAAATAAGACAGAATACAAACCTTCAGTGGAAGTATCACCATCATAAATCTCCAGCTGAGAAACAAAAAACTTGTATTAAAATATAATGATTAAAAACCACGTACACCAAGTAATGGAAGGATGCAAAAGGGTAGCAGGGCGTCTATATTGCAAGGCAATAAAAGAAGAGTGCTGGATGTTGAAACATGTTACTACAAATCCAGGTAAACCTGCAATCTTTCTATGATTCATTCATTGCTAAAGGGTATAGACTGATCCAGGAAACATGACTACAAATTTCTCATCAGGAAATAGTGTAACAATTAAAAGTCAAGTTAAAGGGACATATTTGCAAGGCCCATTCATTCAATTGTGACCTAAAAGTTATATCCTCATATTTGTCATTTGATCTATCATCTGGGTACATCACTAAAACATTTTGATTCAGTCGTTGAGCATAAGAAAAAATCTAGTTTACTTCTAGATTATCTGATGGAAGACTCATCAGAGGTTATAACTGTGTTGCCACAGATCATTATGGAAAAAAAAACAGCTGCGGATTAAATGGATTAATTAGACCTACTTCTTTTTTGTTACCTCCTGATAGAGCATTCAAATGAATGTTTAACAAAAAGTAACTGAAAAATCCATGAGACAAGGTGTTATTAAGTTACCTTATCAAGTTGATCGCCAGCATTTGCTCTGTCCACAACAATCAGAGACAGTCCGTATCCGCAACCAACACTGGAGAAAGTGTTTTCAACTTAATATAGACTACAATACTAACAGGGAATGATAATAGAGACATATATTCATTTAGAGTAATTACCTTGTAACGTGCATTCCCTCCAGAATGTCAACCTTTTTGGGATTTGCAGATGACCTACATGAAAAACATATGGCGCAGCAAGGGCCAGTAAGATCAATTTAATAAATGAAGGTTTTGTATAATCAACATATTCTAATTATTTTTAGATAGACATACTTCTGCCCATTAGGCCCATAACCAAGCTCTCCATTCTGGGCAACACCCCAGCTTATGCAAGAATCATCAGCACCAACAACGTGGTGCATGTTACCAGAAGCCATGCAGCGAATGTTCCAACCACTGAAGGAAACAAATCATTAGTTAAGCAGATAACTCATGGTATATATAGATCTGCCACCTAACAACCTGGTAATTACTAACAAAGTAACAAACCAACTGACTGATCTAATTTATATCCTAATCCTTATCTCTTGACATGAGGAATAGATGGTCTGGCCCTCCGGCCACCCACAACAATAACACTAATATATACTATTACATCAGGCAGATAACTGTAACTGTGACAAATAAATAAACAGCCTCTAAAAAAGGGAACAAACGATAACATAAAGCATGATAGATTGTGGTATTCTGCATTATCATGACTAGGGTGTAACAAACCTTAAATCCATTACTGGCTTTGGATACATCCAATCATCACCTGTATTCTTCATCTTCCCCCACATGTACAATTGTCCTCCACCTAGAAATCAAATAAAATGCCAGAAATCAATGTTTATCAATTATGAGTTTTCAATAGAATCAGGAGGCTCCTAGTTAACAGAGTTCAAACTATACCGATAATATTTTTCACAAGCAATGAATAGCAGCGGTATGTGAAATAATATTTTCATCAAACTGACATAAAATCCAGCATGGTCTAATATAGAGCAGATTATTTGAAGGGTAATGTCAGATGCCTCGTGGTGCAATTGACACCTAAAACCAGGCACAAGCAGAAACATCGTAACTGGATAAAAAACATATATATGCCTTGCATGGTTCAAAAAAATTATTAAGTCACCGACTACAAACAGGACAGTTGAAGGCTCACATATTGTGTCACTGTTCAATAGGCTTACCATAAATAGCTTAATAATTGACAAACGATCCAATACGCATTTTAATTGTACTTGAAAAGGAATGGAACGGTTGGTAAGTTTGCAGCTGCTGTAATTAACAAGGGCTCTACCTCGCTCCCTATTTCTCCTCAAGTGATATTTTTATATGTAATACAACAACGAAGCATTTTAGTCCAAAGCATGTTGGGGTATGCTAGGGCTGAAACACAACATGAGCCACCAACAAAACAGGAAAAGAAAGAGAATGGCTACATATTGGGAATCTAAGAGCATCTCCAGCAGATCTCCATTTCCCAATCCAACTACCGTATTGGGAGAGTTGGTGAAGAAATAGTTCTCCAACAGAATCCCAATACATTTCCCTTTCCCCGATAATTATTGGGACAAACCAATAGTCCACCCCAACTCTCCCCAAATAAAGGGGGAGTTGTCGCTCTCGGCCTCTCGCAATAGGTTAGTTGGATTGGGATGAGATTATTGGAGGACTGCAAAAGAAACTCCCCCAATAACCATGAAACGAATATTGGGACATCACCATTAGCATGTTATTGGGAAAGATTTATTGGGGACTGCTGGAGATGCTCTAAAGACTGTTCATGGTTCGGGTATTTGATAGCTGACCAAAGCCATTTTTTGTTGTCTGGAAAGAAATAATATCTAGTTGGGCTGCAACATGGTTTAGAGAGTGGGACAAACAAAAGCGCGACCATATGAGATCAGCACTTCAGCAAGATCCATCACAATGCCAAACAGAACATAACTCTTCAACCACACACATATCCTCATTGTCTACAGCATCCAATGTCAATCAGCAAATAACTGTAAGAGAAGAGGCCTACGGGTTTGTATGCACAACATTTACCTTAAATGATCTAAGGTCTAACATGAAAGCAAAAGCGCCAAGATTCATGAAGTAACCAAGTATTGAGGGCAATTGTTCCACTAGTGGTTTCCGTAAGTTGAGCACTTACACGTATGTTGGGAAAAGACTTGGGTATAATTGTATAAAGGCACATTGCTCATGCATGAAAAGTTATGAACACAGGGAAAATGCCAAAAGATGATACAAGGAAAATGCACCAGCACTTATCATTTATGAAGTTCACCCACACAAAAAACAAAATACCACACAAACCTATTATATCCCGCACAGTCCAAACAGCATACACTAAAATGACTTGAAGAATAATTGTTGCATCAGAGCTAGCTGTATCATACCAGCAGTGCATGCAGAACTCGCAGAACCAGCTGAGACAATAGCATTAGGAGGCAAAACATTGTGCTTCTGGAAGACTTCTACAACGCGAGGTTGCCATTCATCCTCCAGCATTTGCTCTGTCCACAACAATCAGAGACAGTCCGTATCCGCAACCAACACTGGAGAAAGTGTTTTCAACTTAATATAGACTACAATACTAACAGGGAATGAGAATAGAGACATATATTCATTTAGAGTAATTACCTTGTAACGTGCATTCCCTCCAGAATGTCAACCTTTTTGGGATTTGCAGATGACCTACATGAAAAACATATGGCGCAGCAAGGGCCAGTAAGATCAATTTAATAAATGAAGGTTTTGTATAATCAACATATTCTAATTATTTTTAGATAGACATACTTCTGCCCATTAGGCCCATAACCAAGCTCTCCATTCTGGGCAACACCCCAGCTTATGCAAGAATCATCAGCACCAACAACGTGGTGCATGTTACCAGAAGCCATGCAGCGAATGTTCCAACCACTGAAGGAAACAAATCATTAGTTAAGCAGATAACTCATGGTATATATAGATCTGCCACCTAACAACCTGGTAATTACTAACAAAGTAACAAACCAACTGACTGATCTAATTTATATCCTAATCCTTATCTCTTGACATGAGGAATAGATGGTCTGGCCCTCCGGCCACCCACAACAATAACACTAATATAATGACTCAATTTCTGCAGCAATTATAGAATCACAGAAAACATGTAAGTTCTAAGCAGGGAAAAATGTTACAAAATTCTCAAGGCTAATTAACAGTCTTGGACAATGATAAAAACCTTGTGCTGAAGATATGACAAAGTTTAAGTATATCAATAACAAGTTAAAATCAAACTGGTAATAATTAGTCATTAGGGGTCAAAAGAATGAATAAACCAACATGTATTCCAAGATAACTTGAATTCACACGAGACGTTACATCAAACTAGTAGCAACTCATCAAACAGAATAGGAAAAAGGAATTTTAACTTAAATATATGCATGCTAGTAGAGTACACATATCCACTATAGCTTAAAGTTGAAACACGTAACAATCATTCAGCACCAAAATGGTATGTGCTGGTACATCTGTGAGTCTGTGACGACTTTTTCTCAAACTACGCAGGAGAGCTGCGTGTCATTTCATTAAGGTAGAACTTAGAAGAAATACGAGAAACAAGTACACGGACAGAACCACACACCCACACCTACTCTAAAAAGGACGCGCCACAACAAAAAATAGAAACTTGACCAAGGACCTAAGGGCCTAAATGCCCAAGGCCAGCGACCTTAACATAAGTTCCTGGAGCTTTTTAGCTCCAGCACTACACCAAAGGTTGCCTTCGGTGTGAACAGCCCTGAGAACCTCCTGAATACTAGGTCTAGCCCCCTCAAAAGCACAGGAGTCTGTGACAACTCACAGACCATATTCACAGACCATAAGAAGTGAAAGGTACCAACCATTCCTTAAGGAGCCCGTTCCTAACTGTCCGTGCTTATTGTGGCCAAAAGAGAAGGATTTCCCGTCATTAGTTACAACCACTGTGTGATTTCTTCCAACACTTGCTTTGATGATTTTGGATCTGCAGGTATAACAGGGTCTCTTAATGTCTTTGAATACATAAAGACTATGGTTTACACCTTCAAACTACTCATATTAATCAAACTACCTAATCAGCTTGTAAATCTATCAATACTATACACAGTTGTTAGCAAGAAAACTGTAGGTAAAGAGTTCGCTGTTGTAGGCAATTATCTTACTTTGATAGTTGAGAAACAACTGTTGGCAGGTTACGGACAAGAGTATCCCCATGTCCTAGCTGTCCCTTCTGCTAGAAAGTGATAGTGTTAAGTAATAAGTGCAACAAGGGCAGGTGACTATTCAGATTTATACCTCATTGCGACCCCATGTATAACATCTGCCTTCAGCGTCCAAAGCAACACAGTGGCAAGCAGCTGGGAAAATGTTAGAACAAGTTGTTAGCAAACACTGAAAAGTATATCAAACTACTGTTGAGTTGAAATTCGGGCGACACAAAGCAAATACAGCGCATGGTAAAGTAACCCATACATGCTTTAAAAGAAGAGTAAAAATCGTGCATGAGGTGACTTTTAGAATGAAGGAACAGTAAAAAGGGTTTCTATCTTATAGTTACATCTGCCAACCCTTTCTTTCCCATGCGGCAATTAGTGACAATTTGTTTGAGTGTGCAGGTTGTATCATATTCACCGGCCAGTCAAGGCCTCAGCTGTGCAACGCCAACAAGCACTCGTGGCTCTATGCGGTCTGGCACGTTGGTTGCAGAAGAGGCAAAAGGTGAAGAGGTTTGTTACGGTATAACTAGGGCGCTAGGTCCTGAACTCCTGACTTCCAGGGCTTCCGTCGCATCTGTTTTAGGCCCAAGTAGTCCGACCCATTTGTATTTGTTCTTATTTACCCCCTCTCTCCACCTCAGTCCTCACCCTGCAAGCGCCTTGTGTTTTTGGGCCAAGTAATCCAGCCCATTTGCATTTGTTTACCTCCCCCACTCACCCATTAACTCCCAATACACCTTTACTAGTATTAATAAAATCCATTGCCTAGCTTCTCGCGGTGGACCTGTTAGAGCGTTGAACTCCGGAAGTCGTTGAAACTTCCATCCCGACCCGGGTTCGAAGCACGGCACCTTCTTAGAACAAAGCTCAGGTGGAGTCTCCTCCCGTGATCGAGTTTTTTTATTAATAAAATCCATTTTGCAGCTCTCACAGTTACAGCCTCTGATCCTTGTTCCTTTTGAATTTTTCCCCTGAACTAATCTTCTCAGGAAGCAATATCCTATTGATACATAAATTTTCTAATTCCAAGAAGCTGTGCCTACCAACCCCATTGTGTTCAAGTAACTGACTAGAATTTCCCGCCATTTTCCGTGCGTGATTGATGATTGAAATTCATCAAGGGTTTGTAATGATGAATATAAGTAAGTGGTTAGGTTCGCTGTGGTATTCGATTTAACATGTGCCTAAATTATGAAACACCAACTAACAAGTTCTCTCACCCCGCAACATTTGTACAGCTAAGGATGTACTGAAAAGTCATACCTATAGTGGTACCACAGTAAGTATTTTTGCCACCATTTCCTGTACAGACTTGCTAAAACCATACAGGCAACATTTCAGCGTGAACTCATCCAATGATCCAACCACTGAAAACATCCACCAACTCCAAACAAGAGCCACAGACCAACACGACCTGCCTTCCTTTGGGTGCATCTACGATCACAAACTAATCTAAATATTTCTAAGCATCAACTGGTCCCAGCTCCCCCCCATCCCGCCAAAAGCTAACGCACACAACATCTCAAACGCGCGCAAGGAGGCCGGGGACTCACTGCAGCCAGAGCCGACGAAGCGGATGTCGACGCCCATGAGCGGCCGCAGCCGCGTCGGCGACACCAGGTTGCCCTGCGCCCCGCCCACCACCTTCCGGCCCATGGAGTCGAAGGTCGTCCCGCCGCAGTACAGCAGCTCCCAGCCGGAGCCACTGCCCTTCGCCTCCGCCTTCTCGTCGCCCTCAGCGGCCGCGGCCGCAGCGTCCCTCTCGGGCTCGGCGCTGGCCGACATTATCGCCGGTGGTGGTGGTTATGGCGGCGGCGGAGGAGGATTTCGATCGGAAACCCTAGATTTGGTACGAGGAAGCGGGCAGGAGAAGCAAGGGAGGGATTTGAAACAAGCGACACTCCAGATTGAAACTTTTTGCGAGCAGGTGGGCGCAGTGTGGATATATAGTACGCTCGGTGGCTAGTTAAAGAAGACCTGGAGATATTTCAACGCTGCCATCGACGAGCATGACTTGTGGGCCGGCAGTAGTTCCTGGCCCGCTTGTCACCGATATGGCTCTGTTCTCCTCTATCTATGGTTAATTCTTTCACATGTCCCGATTGCCATGGTTGAACTTTTTTGCCAATCTCGAAGTTCATCCCAGGTTGTTTCCCGTGTACGAGAAACAAAACATAATTGCTTCCTGGTATGTTAGGAATGTCAGATATTTGCTTTGTTTGTTTTTAGTAAGCATCTTTAGGTGTCTCGAGCAAAAAAAGAAATAAGCATCTTGGAATCATAGAAAATCAAACGCCTGGATATGCATTGCCTTTAGTCTAAAAAATAATACCAACAAATTCATATTTCAGATATACAACATCGATTTTGTAGCGGGACGTATGGAAATTACTTTTTGAAACTATATAACACATTGAAACGTCTATAAAAACAATTAGATAAGAGATACTCCAGCAATAATCTTTATTTAATACCCATTTTTAAATTAGTAGGGGTTGCCCTACTTTCTCAGCTCTAAATTTTGCCCATGACTCTAATAGTAGCCTCTACTTTTGTCCATAATATTTAGGACTTGTTGATCCATGGTTCAACTATAATTTTATTTTTATTTGTTCACTTTTCTACGTGTGGGTGCGTGGTAGAGATCGGCCTTGGGACGGAGCAGGGGCGGCGAATCTGCCCCGAGCTCCACGCAATGGCAGATTCCAAGCTCAATGTGGTGGAGCTCGAGCTTGAGGCGTCGATGGTGGATCCGGAGGGTGACGTAGAGGTCGGGCCTTGGTGTTGCAAGCATGGAGGAGCGCGGGGAGAGAGGAGGAGCAATGTAGGGTGGAAGAGAAAGGATGTGCGGGAGTACAGAAAAAGCAAGTAGCGGTCTCTCTACTCCATCCCAGAAGAAAGAGCTAGAGGAAAAAAAAGTATGGGCCTCTTTGGAGTAGGGACTCAAGTAGTGTCACTGTTGGAGTACGTTTTTTTGCCTTTTAGCCTCTATTTGCATCAACGAGCATACAAGCAAATGAGCATACAGAGCTCTTGCTCCATGCTTGCTCCTCCTCCCTTTTATCATCTCACGTAACAAGCCAAGCCGGGAGCCATGTGCCCTCTCCAATAGGCAAGCACCAGTAGCAATAGCATAGAAATAATTTGACGGTGGTTAATAGGTGGTTAATAGTAACTACCAAATTAACCCTCTCAATTCTCTTTCTCTACTCCTAATAAGACTGTACTGGGGAACCGCGTCCGCACCCTCCATCGCTCTGCCTGCCCTACCCTCCACGTGCGATCCTCAATACCGTCAAAATCCGATCCGACGCCCCACAGACCTCCGCGAAACCCACGTCCCCGTCGGCCCACCCCAATCCGCATCGCGCATCGCCCACCTCTCTCCAATCTGCGCCGCCCCTCCCTCCCGTCGCCTCCCCTCTCCCCCCTCGCACGAGCCCTCGCCCTCGCCCCACCCTATCTACGCCGCAGGCAGCCCGCGAGAAGGAACGCGGCGGCGAAGGCGAGCAGGGCGAGGACGGCCGCCGCCAAGGCGAACGCGTGCGATCAACTCCACCGCTCCCCCACCCCGCCAAACCCGCGCCCCTCCAAATTCCCTGACCTAGCCCGGCAGCCCCTGCGCCCCCTGTCAAACCGCCGCCCTGACGCCGCAAGCCCGCCGCCAGGCCGCCGCCACCTCGGCCCGTGGATCTACCCTGCGTCGATCCACCGAGAACAACAACATCCAACGCCCCCAGCTCGGCGCCACGCCGCCGCCGTTCATCTGGATCGCCGCGGGGAGGATCTCCAACGCCGCCACGCCGCCGCCGGTTCCTCACATCCCAGCGACGGAAAGGGGTCTCGGGTGAGGCTCCGTCATCAACATCAGTTAGGACATCAATTTGGTGAGTAAGTCCGGTGCAAATTCCATTCGATTTGGTGCACTAGAGAACATCGATTTATGCTAGGATCTTTAGTGCATTTGATTTTGATCTGTTGCGCATGCGTCGTTTCCTTGTTTTGATCTGTTGCCAAGGGCTTAGGCTTGTCGTTTCGTGGTGGCATCTCCTTGATTTACCGATCAATTAGCCATGACTCTGACATCCATATGCCCATTGATCAATGAAATCCAATCACGTGTCGGTGGAGGTGTTCATTTTGGTGGATTTCCTGGCTGCTGGCCGCTCGCGGCACCAGGTCCCGCTAGGGGCGCGCGGAGGTATTGGTGTTGCTATATGTCGCTTCTACCTCTCTTGCTTGCATGGAGTTCCTGTGCTGCGGAAGCAGAGGCAACAAGTTTGTGAAAGTCGTCACTGGTAGCTATGTACTGCACGCTGAACGACTTGCATAATACTGGGATCACGTACTTGCCTGATAGCCATCGCAGCTAAGCTATGATGAGTAGATTGCTAAGTGTGGTCAAGTATAGTTAAATATATTATACTTCTATACATTGACGACTGAGTGTACTAAAGAGCATTGTAGAAAAACATGCAATGTTAGACCACAGGTAGTAACGAAGGTTGTGAATTTTGTAAATATATATTTTGTGGGTGAAAAATAAGATTCAGTTAAGCCAACAACTACTATTTTTGTTTCTGGACAGAGCGCCAAACTGCTGCGGTCCTCAACATTTTCACACTTCTAATTACTGAAAGTTTCTTGCGCCTTATACTGACAGAGCGCCAACAACTACTAGTTACTGACAGTGTTGCAGTCCTGTCTCCTTTTGAAATTGTCACAATTG
Source organism: Echinochloa crus-galli (assembly GCA_900205405.1). Lineage (NCBI taxonomy): Eukaryota > Viridiplantae > Streptophyta > Magnoliopsida > Poales > Poaceae > Echinochloa > Echinochloa crus-galli. Next base: position 1,436,246 of record OAMR01000238.1, on the reverse strand, counting down.
CGACTCACTGAAAGTTTCTTGCGCCTTATACTGACAGAGCGCCAACAACTACTAGTTACTGACAGTGTTGCAGTCCTGTCTCCTTTTGAAATTGTCACAATTGCGACTCACTGAAAGTTTCTTGCGCCTTATACTGACAGAGCGCCAACAACTACTAGTTACTGACAGTGTTGCAGTCCTGTCTCCTTTTGAAATTGTCACAATTGCGACTCACTGAAAGTTTCTTGCGCCTTATACTGACAGAGCGCCAACAACTACTAGTTACTGACAGTGTTGCAGTCCTGTCTCCTTTTGAAATTGTCACAATTGCGACTCACTGAAAGTTTCTTGCGCCTTATACTGACAGAGCGCCAACAACTACTAGTTACTGACAGTGTTGCAGTCCTGTCTCCTTTTGAAATTGTCACAATTGCGACTCACTGAAAGTTTCTTGCGCCTTATACATAGTTGTTAATGTATTCCAATTCTGTTGCCATGCTGCAAGGTGCCATATATTCAGTAAAAAAATAGCTCGCATGTAATCTAATGGTGTTAAGTTTGCTATCTATTTAGAAGCTTTGTTCGTGTGCTGCATGTATAGTTGTTATGCAAATTCATTGGTCAAAGTGACTGCTA
>OAMR01000238.1:1411253-1435252 GCA_900205405.1 Echinochloa crus-galli | reverse complement strand
GGTGAGGCTCCGTCATCAACATCAGCTAGGACATTAATTTGGTGAGTAAGTCCGGTGCAAATTCCATTCGATTTGGTGCACTAGAGAACATCGATTTATGCTAGGATCTTTAGTGCATTTGATTTTGATCTGTTGCGCATGCGTCGTTTCCTTGTTTTGATCTGTTGCCAAGGGCTTAGGCTTGTCGTTTCGTGGTGGCATCTCCTTGATTTACCGATCAATTAGCCATGACTCTGACATCCATATGCCCATTGATCAATGAAATCCAATCACGTGTCGGTGGAGGTGTTCATTTTGGTGGATTTCCTGGCTGCTGGCCGCTCGCGGCACCAGGTCCCGCTAGGGGCGCGCGGAGGTGTTCGTGTTGCTATATGTCGCTTCTACCTCTCTTGCTTGCATGGAGTTCCTGTGCTGTGGAAGCAGAGGCAACAAGTTTGTGAATGTCGTCACTGGTAGCTATGTACTGCACGCTGAACGACTTGCATAATACTGGGATCACGTACTTGCCTGATAGCCATCGCAGCTAAGCTATGATGAGTAGATTGCTAAGTGTGATCAAGTATAGTTAAATATATTATACTTCTATACATTGACGACTGAGTGTACTAAACAGCATTGTAGAAAAACATGCAACGTTAGACCACAGGTAGTAACGAAGGTTGTGAATTTTGTAAATATATATTTTGTGGGTGAAAAATAAGATTCAGTTAAGCCAACAACTACTATTTTTGTTTCTGGACAGAGCGCCAAGCTGCTGCGGTCCTCAACATTTTCACACTTCTAATTACTGAAAGTTTCTTGCGCCTTATACTGATAGAGCGCCAACAACTACTAATTACTGACAGTGTTGCAGTCCTGTTTTCTTTTGAAATTGTCACAATTGCGACTCACTGAAAGTTTCTTGCGCCTTATACATAGTTGTTAATGTATTCCAATTCTGTTGCCATGCTGCAAGGTGCCATATATTCAGTAAAAAAATAGCTCACATGTAATCTAATGGTGTTAAGTTTGCTATCTATTTAGAAGCTTTGTTCGTGTGCTGCATGTATAGTTGTTATCCAAATTCATTCAGTGAGTCATCCATTTTTTGTTTCCCATGAAAATGAAAATATATGCATTAATTCATCTTGTCGCTCATGCAGATTGATTTATTGAGGATTTATGTTTTTGCTGCTAGGTTGCTTAACTTTTGATTGGATTCTGGGTCCGGTTCCATCCCCAAAATTTCAAGGTAAAGCATAATCTGAGTTAACCCCTTGTGTCAATCATTCTGTCCCTCAATTTGTAGAGTTTTTGCTCATGGGAAACTTATCCAACCAAATAATTTGCTGCTGTATTTTGATTTAACTGACTGCTGACTTGTTAGTAGCAGTACGCTCAGATATGCATGTTTATTTTCATTCTTGTTTATTTTCCTAATGCAAATTGTATTTCTTCTTAATTATAAAAAATAACACGGATGATGAGAAAAGTAAGGACCTGATTAGGAGTTACCAAATGAGTAATGTCACATGAGAATTTCTAGCAGCCGGAGCTTGTCTAATAGGAGCTGAGCAGATCCATTTCAATGCTTCCACATTCTGTTTTAAGCATTATTGGCCATGCCAGCCTTTTCTGTTGGTGTTTGTAGTACATGTTTTTTCATGTAAATTGCTTTTAGGAGATGTGTATAAGAGACAGGTACAACACACTCCGATGATGTCCATTGCTGTTGCTTTTGCCAAATGCTACCGATTGAATATATGTGAAGTGCAATACATGATTTATTGGTAATGGCTGATTTTATGTGATGTGCAATACCTTATTTACTTGATTAGAGTTAAAACGTTGTTCTTCAGATCATTGGCATAAAGTCAAAGAATTACGGACCAGCTAAACAAAGTTCTCCCTTAGACATTTTTGAGAAGTCAAAACGAAATTTATTGGTGAGGCTCTTATGTCTGCTTTTCCACACATACACTGACTGCATTTGTGGTGAGGCTTCTGTCTGCATTTGTAAACTCAATGGCACCTGAATTTTTTTAAACTCAGATCATGTCTGGTTTTAGGAGATACGATTCATATTTTTTGACCGGTTGAATGATCTTCTGTACATTTTTTCTAGTTATATGAAGATTTTAGGAGATGATATTCATATTTTTATCTTTTTTATTAGATCTGAATCTCCATTATGCATATTTTAGAATTGGCATATTATTTATGTTACAGCAGGACAAGATGTGATGATTAATATCTGTCATCTCTTGAACAGGTAGGAGTGCAAGCTGTTTTGACTTTTGTCAGGTATCTGTCTATCAATCACGTGTCGGTGGAGGTGTTCATTTTGGTGGATTTCCTGGCTGCTGGCCGCTCGCGGCACCAGGTCCCGCTAGGGGCGCGCGGAGGTGTTGGTGTTGCTATATGTCGCTTCTACCTCTCTTGCTTGCATGGAGTTCCTGTGCTGCAGAAGCAGAGGCAACAAGTTTGTGAATGTCGTCACTGGTAGCTATGTACTGCACGCTGAACGACTTGCATAATACTGGGATCACGTACTTGCCTGATAGCCATCGCAGCTAAGCTAATAAAAGATAAAGAAGGACATCCTGGGGAAGGTGAAGGCCTTCTATATGTGGTGGAGTTCTAGAGGGATCGTCTGTCGTGGAGTTCCAGTGGGATTTACCGCATGTTGCCGTTAATCATGAAAAGGAAGTACAAGCTCACGTGTCATGAGCAATATCACATTCTTACCTCTGCTGCATGTTTTTATGGAGTTTACATAAATATTTGTGAAATGAATTAATATGGTATTGAGGCATTAGTGTGGCTATTGTTTACTCATTTTTTGTTTACCTTAATAAGAAAATCAACGTTGATGGCCCTATTCTTGACATATTGCTTTGTATGAAATAGAGTTATTAGGGAAAATATACTATTTTGAACTTACGTGTATCCTACTATTTATTGATAGCTTACTGTGAGGTTATTTTGTAGAATTATTTACTCTTCGTGTTTCTATGAAATTTACATGAGTATTTGTGAAATAAATTAATGTGGGATATGAGGCGATATGTTTACATGAGTATTTGTGAAATGAATTAATGTGAGATATGAGGCGATATTGTTCCATCGACAGCTATCATAGAGGTGGTGGCCATAAAATTGGCCATGTCATCAGAATCACGGCCAGAACTATAGTTTGTAGTCCACCATCCATGTCTTTGCGAAAAATAGAAGTATTGATTTTTATGGACTTCGGTGCGATCCTATAGCCCTTAAAATTATCTTTTTCGTGTGGTTTATTTAACTTTACTTCATGTATCATACCCGTAGCAACGTACGGGCACTTACCTAGTCTAACATCTAAACAAGGCGTTAGTATGGGTGCCGTCCATGTTTTCATCTGTGTCAGCGAGTATTAAGGTGGCGTCAACGTCTAAGGTGCAAAGGGGCTACGACTGGGAGCGGTGCGAGGCGACGTCCATGATCCCACGAGCTGCGTGAGCTATGTAGGCGTGAGGCTCGTGGCTGGAGAAACGGTAGCCGTCGAGTACTCGAGTTCTGTATGGACTCTGGAGGAGTGGACCGAGTCCATCTCTGATGCTGGGTCTGTTGATTGGATAACAACGTGTATGTGAATGGTGGAGATATGTTAAGAAGAAAGAAGAGAGGTGGGAGGAAAAGGATAAAGGTATTTTGGTCCGAAATTTTTTATAAACATGTCGAAGAGATGTCAAAGAGATAGGTAATACGAAAATACGACTACATTGTAACACATACATGCTCAACAAGGCTTATAGTGGGGCAGGTCCTCTAACAGACTTACCGTCCACTGTGAGATCTAAGGCCGAGATAAGCCCTGCTCAGCAAACATGGACCAGGAGTGTAAATAACAGTGTATCTCGAAGAACTGTTAAACGCTATATCTTCCGAATATGACAATTCGGTAATGCTTCGTTAAGGACGTTCGATCCCGATCGAAATATCGGACGCTAGCTTCTCTCCCCGTCATGTGCTTTTATCTGGTCCCACACTTTCCTCTGATCTTATCCTCTGTCAGACAGAAAAAAATCTCCCGCACCATTCCTCGCTTCCCCTCCATCCGCCGCGTGCCGCTTCCTCGATCCACCGGCGCCAGCTCCTCCAAGCACGCCTTCGCCAACGACGCCACACGTATCCGCTCCTCCACACCGACGGCGTGCTCCTCCGCGAACGCCGCCCCATGCGCCGCCGCCGACGCCTCGCGCCTGCTCCTCCACGCCGACGCCGGCCTCTTCCACTCACCGCCTCCAGCGTCGACGCCACGCTTGGCCGCGGACGCCGCCGCCCTGCATCGCACCGTCGACGCAGCCTCAGCCTTCGACGCCGCCTCCGACTTCGACGCCGCCGCCCCGCGCCTTCGGCTCCACGTCGCCTCTGTCTCCGGCCGCCGACGCGCCTCCACCTCCGACGCCGGTCATGGAGGGGGGCTGGATCGAGAGCGCCGCCGCGAGTGGCCTGGATTCACGCGAGGAAGAAGTTGATGCCGTCGCCGCGGCGACGGCGGCAGCCTCCTCCTCTTCCTTCTTCATCCCAATCTCCATTTTTGCTAGGGTTTCCTCCATGTTGCATGAGTATGTTTCACTTGTTTCGGATGTTCCAGAAGGACGTTACAAGCGTTTGATGTGAATGTTGTAAAACTAGATCTGAAATGTTCTAGGATTTTGCTCCATATTGCAACATAATATATCACGTGTTTCGGATGTTCTAAAAGAATGTTGCAATTGTTTGATATAAATATTGTAAAAATAGATCTGGGATGTTGCATATGTTTCGCATGCATGTTGCAAGTGTTTCATCCGGATGTTGCATTTCCATTCGAATTTTTTCGTCTGCTGCCATGCGTGGCTAGGGGTGGTAAAGGGCCCTCACTTTTGTACTAGAAATTTTAAGGATCGGGCCGGATTAGGGCCGGGCCAAAATAATACTAGTTTTTGAGCTAAATTTTGTTAGGGCCAAGTTAGATTGTGAAGGAACAAACGGGCCATGATCCGTTACCACCCCTATGCGTGGCTGTGAGACGCTGTTTAAATGTTGCAGACGTTAACTATTCATATTGCAGATACTATTTCTTAATGTTGGATACGTTATTTTTGGATGTTGCCATATTTTACATGTTGCATGCAACATTATAACCATGTTGCGGTGGGATTTTTTTCATGCTAGCGTACGTTGGTGAGGAATACTTGGTTCTGGTTGCGCCACGTCCGTCCTCTTTTTTTCCCTCTGTTTTTCTATGTTGCAAATGTTAATTTTTGATGTTACGGATAACTTTTTTTTGATGTTGCAAATGTGTGGACCCCACCGTTCGATTTTTTTTTCGTCCGGACGTCCGGGCGCTAGCATCACCCATGACAATTATATATATCAATTAACCATATTCCTCGCTTTGCATAGTTTCCCCTCCGCCGGTGAGCCGTGCCGTTCTCCGCCGGTGCCGCTCAGCGCTCGCTCTCCCCGACACCGCCGCTCTCTTTCCTCCACGTGGCCATCCCTCACCTCCCAGTCACTCTCTGCCCCTTGCCATTGGCCACCGCTTGCCGTCGCCCTTGTTCTCCACCACTCACGCAGTCACGCCTCACCTTCCCCGCCTGGCTCGCCGCCCGCCGGCCGTGGCGCTTGCCATGGGACGACAAAAGGGACGATTCGGGCTAATTTCGTGTCAGATTCAGATTAGAAAAGGAAGTTCAGATTCCTTGTCGGATTCAGGCTGGATTACTCTTCAAGCAGATATCCCCTCCCCTCGATCTCCCATCACCGAAAGCGGCGTAAGAGTTTCAGGCCACGACGAGCCCACATAAACAGGGAAGAGAACTTCGGGGGGAGCTGAAGCCCGGGCCCGGCGAGCGGTGACAGGTTTTCCGGCGGGGGCTTTGCATCGATCATGGCGGCGGAGACGGGCAGTCCGGGGCCGCTGGCCGACGCATTAGAAACCGAAGCGTCGGCCGATCCGGGGCCGGTTCCGAATAAGAGGATGAAGATTGAGGCCGCGGCGACGGAGCCGGTGGGTGGGAGCAACGCCAACGCTGGCACAGAGGAGGAGGCGCCGCAGAGGGTGACACCGGCTGCAGCAGGAGATAGTTCGAGTGCCTCACCTGCTGCCCCCTCCAGCACCACGTTGGCCCGTCCTCGCTTCCCGCCATACCCCACATCCGGCAAAAGGAAGGATCTGCGCAAGTGGCAGGATGAGTGCAGAGCCATCAGGGCTATTTTGGCAGCAGGTTAGTATACCAATTTATTCATCTGGCACATGTAGTGCATTCGTTCAATAATGCACGCTAGGTTAGTATACCTATTACTACCTCCGATTCTATATATTTGACGCCGCGGACAATAATCTTGGCCTACAGTTAGTTCAAATTACTTGTCGGGAACGACAAATAAACTGAACTGGAGGTAGTACTTTTTTTGTTGATGCCCCATTGTTGTCTAACGTATTGGAAGTCTAGATGCATATATGCGTGTATATGCATTTTTGTGGTGTACTATGCGTTTGAGAATTAAGATATCATATATAACTATCACTAATGTTTGCTATGTTTTCAATTATGCCTTACTTAGATCCTCGTCTAAAACTTCCTACGCGGAGGAAACCCAAGGATCCAGGTACCACAAATGCCGTGATGAGTTCAAGAGAAAAGGTTGTGGTTCGGGGTGTGGCACGCTCCATCGTAAATATTTCCTCCACCACGCACGGTAAAATAAACTGATAAACTTGTAGCAATATTCACACAATCAATTCTTCCTTGATGGTGACAACATCAAGGTCTGTGTTTGCAGATGGGTCGAAGAGATCACAATGTACTGGCATCATCATGGGTCAGCGGGAATCCCATGGGAAGCAGCGCACTCTAATAGTGACTTGTTCTAAAATCGTCAGCAGTGGGGGTACATTACTTGATCCCGTACCCAAGGTAAAAACAGAACTTGCGGTGTTAGATTTCATGGAGCATGCAAGTCCTTTCCTTTTGGTGTGTCATAGGAACTTGCAGTCTTAATCTTCATCACTTTAGATATTGGTTTCAAGGATGTTATCGATTGGACTGCACAAGATTCTCATTGGGCCACGGCATCTCATATCATCGAGCTGTCATGTTTTTCTTTTTTTTTTCATCCTCTTGTCTTGCTTGTTCAATTCTAGTATTTCCTTTATATGGATCCCTGTAGCAGATTTTATGGTGTCTATTTAACTGTGATAGCATGCAAGTTCTTTTGTTAGTCATAGTTCACACCTCAGCTTTCTTGATAATTACATCCTACCCTGCTTATGTACCGCCTCCATGACCTATGTGCCTACCTGAACAATACACAGGTGTTGCTGCCTGTGTGCCAAATTACAAAATTATTCACTTTCAGCTTTGTACCTTTCTCTCGTTTGTCTTTATGGCGTCCTGGTTGTTGTCGTGACGTCTTTTCCAATCAGTTATTTATTCCATCAATAGCCTTGATTCTTGAAATTATTGCACAACTTAACAATGTCTAACCAAACCCATGTTTACAGCTTTCTGTTGGCTTGCCGAATAAAACCATCTTGGACGGACAATTTCTATTCTTCAACGATCATTATGATATTGCTCTACTAGAGATAGATGTAGACCTTCCGCTGCAACGCCCTTCTATTGGATCTGGGCCAGAATATGATCAGGAGGTTTTTGTCTTGGCTAGGGACAGTGGATTGTCCTTGAGGGTTAAGCATGGTGAAATTTTATGGTTGGAGGAATCAGATTATTTAGACCGGAGCTACCAGATGTTTCTCAGCTGTGAAGTTCCTGTGGTATATATTATTATAGCAATAATTAAATTTTTGGAATGTTTTGTTGCTTAATTGCTAATTTGTCTCAGTTGTATTTATTTGATGCAGGCTGGCAATGGAGGACCGGTGATTGATCACGATGGCAATGTCACAGGGATGGCATTTTCTAGAAAACCAAATCCTGCTGTTCTTTCCATCTCTACCATCGTCACATGCATTGAGATGTGGTTGAAATTCAGGTTTGCTAACCTGGCTATATTCATTGAAATATAGATTACTGTTAATGTTGTTCTCAATTGTTGTGGAATTCATTGAAGTATAGTTTAACAACTCTGCAGTGGAATTACTTGTCAACATGATAACATTACCACAGTGTTTTAGGAGTTGTCTTGGCAATAAATAAAATGTTCATAAGTTCAATTTATATCGTTGGTTGGCTAAATCCAACTGTTATTTCAGTCGTATTGCACGCCCCATACATGGTTTGGGTGTAAGGACGTTTGAGCTCTTGGATGTGTCACTTCAGGAAGAGATCTCTCTTGACCACAACATTGACAGTGGCTTCATTGTGGACACGGTAATGGCAGTATTCAGTCTTCATATAAACTCTATTTAGTGTTGGTCCCTTGGGTAATATTGCAACTCTTTGGATCTCTTTAGGTGTCATATGACTCTGCTGCTGAGAGTCTTGGGATTCTACCTGGAGATGTGATTGTTTCAATCGATGACCGACATGCTCTAACTTTACCTCAGGTGAAAAAATCCGTAATATTTTCTTTAGAGAAATATTCCTAATCTTCGTAGATAATTTTACACCTAAATGTAATTATGATTTTTACATGGTCAAACTTTGTGGGCAGTTGGAAGATTATCTTCTTTCTCTTGGTTGGATATTCTTGAACAATTCAAGCTCCATGGTAGATATCAGGGTATGTTTGAAGTTGTATGCACTATATAATTGGTGACACATTTATGATTAAAATGAAAAACAGCTCTTACTTTCGTTTATTTCTTCAAGCTTGAAGTTTATGATCTCATGAAGGAGAGCAAGAGAAGCATCATTTTGCCTGTGCGGTTCTGTGATGCTTGAGAGAGTGAGAACTTAAGGTTTGTACTCTGTGGACCTCTTTTGCTATTTGCTTTCCTGCCACTTGTCCCTGTATAGTTGTACAATAAAGCTTTGTCCTTGACAATGTTTTGTTGTTAAGGTATCTGTAATTCAGTGCATGCTAAGGGTGAATGGCAAAGTTGTATTCTCCTGATGAGCTTGCATGCATGTTCTCTAAAGCAGTTTTGATGGTTGCAATTTACTTATAGGTCGAATATTTTTTTTTTGGAAAAGGGATGCTTTATTAATTTTTCAGTTAGATACATCGAGGTGATACACCTGCCTGAAAAAGATCCCGGCCTCTGTCAAGCGACACACAGCCAAAAAGAAGAAAAAAAAAGGTTTTCCTCAACCTCCGGACCCTAATAGCCGCCAATCCTAAGACTAGACTGCCACCCAAACGCCCGGCAAAAATAGCCTTGGCCACTTGAACCAAGCACTGCGACGCCGCTACAAGACTGTCCTGCGATGATGGCCGTTGAAGGATAGACCAAGTGCGGAGCCAGTGTGCCGTTGTGAAAATAACCTGCAAAAAATTTGGAGACTTGTTATCAAAAACCACTGCATTTCTGCATCGCCAAACCGCCCAACATAAGGCTGCCGCGCCTACAAATACCAGAGGTTTCCATGACCTATGTGCCTACCTGAACAATACACAGGTGTTGCTGCCTGTGGGCAACATTACAAAATTATCACTTCCAGCTTTGTTTCCTTGCTCTCGTTTGTCTTTATGGTGTCCTTGTTGTTTTGGTGACGTCTTTTTCAATCAGTTATTTATTCCATCCCTAGTCTTGATTCTTGAAAGTATTGCACAACTTAACAATGTCTAACCAAATCCCATTTTTTCATATTTCTGTTGGCATGCCGAATAGAACCTTCTTGGATGGACAATTTCTATTCTTCCATATAATCTCTTATTTGTGTTTGGTACATTTTGGTAGATCAGAGCCAGTTAATGTGTTTTCACAGAGAAAACACCTGTCGGGTCCAAACTCCATTTAAATTCATCTTCTTCGTCAGTGACGTTTATATTTGCCAGCCTTGCAACTAAATTATTCCACATTACCAGTTTAGGTCCAATCAGGTCTCTCCGCCAGGATATATTGGGAATCTCTGTACTAAGTACTTCAGCCACCGTATCCTACTTTTTCCTAGCGATGTTGTAGAGTTGAGGATATTGATCACGAAGAGGCCTATTGCCCAACCATTTATCTTCCCAGAATCTTATCTGAGACCCATCCTTGTTAGTGAACGTGCCAAATTTTAGAAAGTCATTTTTAACCTTCATAAGCCCAGCCCAAAAATGTGAATCCCCGCTTTTCCATTGGACCTGAACCAGAGGCTTGGTCCCTGGATATTTGTTGCGAAGGATCTGTTGCCAGGTGCCATCCGTTGTAAGCAGACGATACAGCCACTTGCTAAGTAAGGCCATGTTCTTGAGCTCTAGATTGTGTATCCCTAGTCCTCCTTGGTCCCGTGGAAGACACAAGATACTCCACCTAGCTAATCGGTATTTTCTCTTATGCTCATCACTTTGCCAAAAGAATCTAGACCGATAATAATCCAGCTTCTTACGAACTCCTTTTGGAATTTGAAAGAATGACATCATATACATCTGTAGACTACTAAGAACTGAATTAATTAAGGTTAGCCGGCCTCCGTATGAAAGGTTTTTTCCTTTCCAACTGCTTAGACGACTCTCAAAACGTTCCTGGATCCTCAACCAGTCATTATTAACCAATCTCCGAAAATGTATAGGAATGCCTAGGTATTTGACTGGGAAGGTTCCGGGGTTATAACCAAACAGTTCTTTATATTGGTCTTCAAAGTTCTTAGCCTCACCAAAGCAATAAATTTCGCTTTTGTGAAAGTTAATTTTGAGTCCCGATAACTACTCGAATGCACAAAGAATATTCTTCATGTTCTGAGCTTGTTCCAGGTTATGATCTAAGAACAGAACTGTATCATCGGCATACTGTAGTATGGAAAGGCCGCCATCAATCAAGTGGGGCACCACACCTTGTATCTGATTGTTCATTTTAGCCCTGTTAATTAGGAGTGTGAGCATATCTGCAACTATGTTAAAAAGGATGGGTGATAGTGGATCTCCTTGTCTGCCTGTTACCTAGCCGCAACTATGTTAAAAAGGATGGGTGATAGTGGATCTCCTTGTCTAAGTCCTTTTTTTGTCTGGAAGAAAGGACCTATTTCATCATTAACATTAATCGCGACACTTCCACCCGAAATAAAAGATTTAATCCACTCAATCCATTTGGTGGAGAAGCCTTTTAACCGGAGCGTTTTCAAAATCGATTTTAAATATAATACCACTCTGGTTTCTTCTGTGTAATTCATGTACTGTCTCATGTAGGATTACTACCCCTTCCAAAATATTCCTACCTTTTATGAAGGCTGTTTGAGTAGGACTGATAATGTTATCTGCCACTGAGTTAATTCTGATTGTGGCCACTTTCGTAAAAATTTTGAAGCTGACATTCAGTAAGCAGATTGGTCTATATTGCTGTATTTTATTAGCCTCTTTAACTTTAGGTATCAAAGTTATGACTCCAAAATTGAGACTGAACAGCGGGAGTTCTCCGGTGTGTAATTCATGGAACATATTCATCAAGTCCCCTTTGATTGTTTCCCAAAAATGCTGATAAAACTCAGCCGGAAAACCATCCGGTCCTGGTGCTTTATTATGTTCCATGCTGAAAATTGCTTCCCGAACCTCCTTTTCAGTGAAAGGGGCCGTGAGAAATTCATTTTCAGGCTGACTCACTTGCGTAATATCCTCTATATTCTCATCCAAGCTAAAATAGCTCTCTTCCGGAGGACCGAACAGACCTTTGTAAAATTGAGTAATGTACTCTTTGAGCTGTTGTTGTCCTTCTATCCTATCACCTTCATGGTCTAGGGAAAATATTCGTTTTTTCCGATGTTTGCCATTTGCCACCATCTGGAAATACTTGGTATTATTATCTCCCAAAAGGACGTCATTCACTTTAGCGCGTTGATAAAACCTCAGTTCCTCCTCTCTCAGGAGCTTTGTGAGATCATCACGAGCATTTTCCAGCTGTTCCCGCTCCCCTTCGGTTAAAATTCTTTGTTCAGCTTGCGTGTCTAGCGCTGTCACGATATTTTGGAACTGTTTTTTTTTGAATTTTATACAACCCATGGTGATGGCGAGCCCATCCCCATAGATGTGTTCTTAATGCTCCCATTTTTCTGTTCCAACGTTGAACTGAGTTTTGCCCCTGGACCTGATGATTCCAAATCTCTCTGACCTTTTCTTTAAAGTCCTCCTGGTTCAGCCAGCTAAGTTCCATCTTGAACTGCTTAGGCTGACCAGAGAAAGCCGGATCCCCCGTTTCTAGGATCAACGGTGTGTGATCTGAAATCCCGCGGTCTAATGCTCGAACTGTAACCAAGGGGTATTTTAATTCCCATTCAGTACTCATCAGAACTCTATCCAATTTTTCATAGGTCGGATCCGGAAGTGAATTAGCCTAGGTGAATTGTCTACCTTATAGGTCGAATATAGTATGGAATTGTTTGGAAAACAAACATGTGATTAACGCAGATGATTTCATGAGATGCTTTTAAGTTCACGTGTGTGATAAGACTGACCACTTTGTAGTTCTTTCTCTTTGGCTGGACTCCTATAGGCCTTTGTGATTTACTTACTCTCGTACCCTTTTTTTTATGAGAATCTGTAACTGATAGGATAAAGTGTGCTATATGGCATAGAGAGTAACAAAATTAATAATATATCTGTCTATTTTATCGCCTTTTTGCTTGCAAATTGCAATGAAACAACATGGACCCTTGCATATCATCAAGAACATTCTAACCAAAATCAATCTTGTAAAAAAAGGCTGGCATGAGGAATGTCAGCACACAGTGAATGGCAGCATATATGGAGTGTGTTGTGCAGCAACTCATGTTTAGCTAATTCCCTTTTGGGAAAATTTGCTACAGGACATGCGAAATGACGCTCATTTGCTGAGACACACCGTTGACCGCCTAATAGGCTGAGACACACTGCAGTTTTATGCCAATTTGCTGGAACACACCGCTTCGATTAAAATAACATTTCATGGCTGGGAAGGAGAGATAACGGTAAGGAAATGTCATTTTACCCTTGGTCCCACTTGTCATTCCATAACTTGCGTGCGAGCGCGAGCACCGCGGCTGCACCGCGACGCGCGAGCACGAGCTTGAGCACCGGCGAGCGTGGGCTTGACACAACCATTGGGGAAGGGGAAGAATATGACAAGTGGAGTCAGGGGTAAGAATGACATTTCATCACGTTTCTCTTTCCTACTTGTCTGAAAAACGTTATTTTAATAGGAGCGGTGTCTTCCAGCAAATTTGCACAAAAGGAGAGTGTCCACCAGCATATAACGCGGTCAACGGTATGTCCCAGCAAACGCGCTCCATTTTGCATGTCTTGTAGCAAATTTTCCCTTCCCTTTTACGTTGGTCCTGCTGGTTGGTAATTAGGTTAGTTTGTCGTTGCAAAAGTTGCTGAAATCATAACTAGAGTCGTGGACATGGCTACTTGGCTTCTATTTGTTCTTCTGTTGGTTAGCCCGTGTGTTCAATTGTCATTTCTATTGGCTGGATAATTGAAATTGATTTGCTGGCTCATATCGTTTTTTTCCTAATAGTTGTTCACTTGTTCGTTCATATATGGATGTGCTTGCGGGTACAGGCAAGGGAAACAGAAGCAGTGCAGCTACTCTACTCTGGTGAGTGGTGACTTTTCCACTCCCAGTTGACAACAGGATACTTGCCCTCAATCTCAAGTGTTCAGCTGCTGCTACCATCCCAACTTTTATTTATTGGCCAACGGATTTAATATATGTACTTAATGGAAAAAAAACACTATTTGGTTCGCTATACTTTGACTATGGTCGAGTTTCCCGTATGAATTGAACCTGGACAATGTTTTCAGCCTTTTACACTGCTACTACTACTAGTAACTATACTGTGAGCGTGCCCTGTGATGTGAACAAATTGGTTCCTGAGCCACATGTCATCGGGCCCTTGTTTAGTTCCAAAGTGGCATAAATGGGACACTGTAGCATTTCATTTGTATTTATGAATAATTGTTCAAATATTGATTAATTAGGCTCAAAATGTTCGTCTCGTAAAGTATAACACAACATTGCAATTAGTTTTTTAATTTCATCTATATTTAGTACTTCATGCATGTGCTGATATTTTAATGTGATGAAAATCTTTTTTTTCATAGTGAAATTTGGGGTGGAATTTAGGAACTAAAGGCCTGTGTTTGTTTGTCTTTGTGGTCAAATCCCCTCAATTTCTTTCATTTAGGGATTAAACAAACAAGGTGGTCCTCACTCACTCCGCGCACTCCTATGACCAATTGTGTATCGCCCTACGTGTAATCTACACAGAACACAGTGTCGGTGACTTCCCAACTTTTATATGTGTATACATATATTCTTCGAAATATTACTGGCAATTGACAGCACCTACAAGCTAAGCCTCCCAAGATTTCAATTTTCAAGTGATCGAATCATGCAGACTGTAGATTGTAGAATATCCTCAAATGAAAACATTTTATAGCATCTAAAATATATTTAGGCTACCATTTCAGTAAACTCATTTTCGCTAAACAGGCACGCATGCCTATCACGCGGTGACCGCGATCAATCAATCACCGTCCGAGCGAGGGCTTTTCAAAAAGCAACTTTCAAATTCACTAAGATCCTCCATCACATCAAAATGTCATAACATACATGGAGTATTAAATGTAGGTGAAATTAAAATCTAATTATACAGTTTTGTTATACTCTGCGAGACAAACATTTTGAACCTAATTAATCAATTTTTATATAATTTTTCGTATATACAAACGAAATGCTACGATAACACAATGATTACGAAGAGAACTCAAACTTCCAAATTTGATGAATTTGGGAAAACAAGGCTCCTTTAGCTCAACGGAGAACCGCGGCCACCCACCGCCGCCGTCACGTCGGCAAGACTACGGCCTTGTTTAGATGTTGAAAAGCAACTCCCAAATACACTATACAAAAAAAAAGATTCTCCATCACATCAAAATGTCATAACATGCATGGAGTACTAAACGTAGATAAAATTAAAAACTAATTGCACAGTTTTATTGTACTCTGCGAGACGAACATTTTAAGCCTAATTAATTAATTTTTAGATAATTTTTCACACATACAAACGAAATGTTACAGCGACGCACGATTCCCTGTAGTCCCAAATTGGGACCTCCAATTTGGCATCTCAAGGCCTACGAGCGCCACTCCGAACCGGCCGCCCGTCGCTCAAAAAAAAAAATCGCCACGTGATCCGCGAGACAGCGACCGTTGCTGCGCTCATTCTCACTGCAGCTGGGCCTGACATTGGGCCACGCGTCCCGCGATCGGGCCCATTCCCTCCAGTCGCAGGATGGCCCACCGTCTTTCCGTTATATTATAAATCCGCGCGGGGGCGCTTCCCGTATTTGGGCAGGAGAAAACTTCTCGCTTGGCCCATTCCACGGTCCAGAGGCTGAAAGTCCAAAAGGGCGCTGAAAGAGGCGGGCGAGGCGAATCCACCACACATCTCGAGGCACGCAGGCCGACCACCCGCTCCATACCCGATCGCTTCGTCGCTACGCAGTTCGGTCCACCAATCTATTCCTCGATCTCACCCGCAGCCCCCTTTGTTTTTTTTCCCTCTCTTTCGCTTTTTTATTTGGCTCTCGTTGCTATATTTCGCGGCCGCCTCCTAATAATAGCCGCCGCGGGCAGTGGATACCACCGCCATGGGAGCGCTCGAGGAGGCCCACCTCGCCGCAGCCGTGGCCGCCGCGTGCGCGTGCGAGGAGGAGGACGATGACCTCGAGCTGCTTGGCGGGGAGGCCGAGCCCGCGGCGGCGGCGGCGGGCGACGCCATGGAGCCGGCGGTGCGCGCGCTGCTGGTGGGGCTCGGCGAGGACGAGCGCCGCGAGGGGCTGCGCCGGACGCCCAAGCGCGTCGCCAAGGCCTTCCGCGACGGCACCCGAGGTACGCCCCTTCCCCTCCCTTTGGTCGCTCCCCTAGCTTCATCCATGGATCCGTTCGTAACCGTGCCGGTGTGTTTTGTTTAAAAAATGGCGTCCAGTCCGATCTGGGATGGCGCCTGATGCTGCGCTCGCCGTCTTGGACTCCTCAGCATCTTAAATGCTGGAGCCTAGAGCTATGTTTGTAGAGAAGAACCAGCGCCGTGTGGCATTTGAATACGTATGGTTTCTGTTCGGATCTCACAACGAGGGGCTGAGCTTGCGATGGACATGGGATTATTCCCTGGCAAATTCCATCGCGGAGCTAGCAGAGCCACACACCTAAACTCAGTGCAGAGTTTGGTGCGAGTGGTCGTTCGCATCTGTCGTTATCGACCTGCTGGTAATGCTTCACTAGCCGGCTACTAGATTGGCTCACGCTTTCAGTTCTGGTATTTGACAATTGACAGGCCACTGTTTGAAAATTTAGCTGTCGACCACCAAACACTTGAACACCTTTTGACGTGAGTACATTGAGCACTTGGGTTGGTGGCTGTTGCATATTACTATAACTCAATGACTTTTTTTTATTTATTTGAGACACTATAACACAATTACTTGGGTTGGTGGCTGTTGCATATTACTATAACACAATGACTTGGGTTGGTGGCTGTTGCATATTACTATAACACAATGAGCTTGTGTGTACTTGAACCTCCAAAAAGAGTTTTGTGTGTACTTGCCAGTGCGAGACTGGCAGTCCTATATGTGAATCTGAAATGGGCCCATAAAGGTGATCTTATTCTGGTTTCTGGTCCAGTTTGTCTCTCTCAGGCTACAACACTAGGGAATTTTGTAGTTAACTTTTATGGCTGTGGCCTATATGTGCTTTTCTCTGAAACCACAACATATTTGGAGAACTTTTGTAATTAAGATCTAAGACAATGATGTGTAGGGACTTCACTTGCTACTAAATGGCGGTTGACTTTTTATTAGGTTCTTCCCAGGCTCCTCTATATATGCTAAATCTCCAACATCAGCCACTAGCTCGTCCACTTTCATGGCCATTTTTCTTCCTGTAATGTTACTATTGTGATTGGATTGTAAGTATACACGCGTTGATTCATTCCTGTAATGTTAAGTTTTACCATTACTAGATATTGTCCCTTGCTCGTTCTTCAGTTGCACTACATTAACCAGTTCAGTATTAGATATTGTCCCTTGCTCGTTCTTCAGTTGAATCATTTCCTAGTTAACCAAGTGTTCTTTTAAGACCACTAGCATTTCTTGATTTCTTCAGACATGTTGTTTATCAATCCACCTTACACTAACTTTTTATTTTTTTATAGTATTCTTGATTTAAAATGGATATACACATCTAGTTGTTTATGGTATTATATATTCCTTATTCATATCTCTGAAATATTTTGTAATTGCTGACTACATGAGAATCAACAGGCAATTGATAATAAATTCAGTCATTGATATAGGTCTAGCACATTTAAAAATGATCTTCTATGTTGTTCCTAAGAGTTTCATTTTCGCTACACTTGACACTTGAAAGAGTTACATGATTACATCTAGAAGTACTTGAAAGAAAATCATTTTTTTTCTTTGCCATCTTCCATTAGACACTGGTGAAACCTTTTTTAATCTATTATTATTGGCATGTTTGGATGCTAGCCCTAGCCAGCCAAGCCAAAATTTGGCCATAGCCAAACGAGGGCATGGCCAAAATTTGGTCACATTATACATGTTTGGATGGTGGCTAAGCCAAAAAAGTGTTGCCAAAATACACTGTTGTGAGTATGACATGTGGGCTCCACATGGCATTAATAAGTATAACATAGTTAAAATGGATCTTGTTTTGATTTAATTGCAAAGAGCACAAGTTCAAATGAAACAGAAATCAGAAATGCGGTTTAAGAGATATAAACATTTGAGCGTTATCTTAGAGCAATAAATACACTTTATAGTACCCAGTGCCTTGCTGCCACGTCATCTTGCATGCACCTTGCTTGGAGTTTTGCCGGCCAAAATTTCTTGGGCGAGCGAATCGGCAGCCCAGACTCAGGGGCGGAGCTACACTGTGGGCCGTGTGGGCCATGGCCCACCCTAAAATTTTGTTTCAACATCCATGTATCTACTTACAGCAATTTCTGGTGCTAAAAAAAACTTACGGCAACTTCGGAAGTACTTTACCCCTGTGTTGCTGCACTTTTGCAGCATCCATATACCACAGAATACAGGTAAGACATTGGAAGTGTAGAATTGATTTAGTTACTCAATTTTAGGTTTCCAATATGAAAGTAGAATGGTCAATTGAAATTTTGCACAATTGTCTTGTAGATTTGTTGAAATATAAAGATGTCCATATATATTTTCTATTTGATTGTATTGTGTTTTGTAAATTCTAAATTGTATGCTGATGTATTTTAAGTTGGACCACCCTAGTCTGAAATCCTAGCTACGCCACTGCCCAGACTCTGCCATAGCTTTGTGAAGGAATAGCTTTGTCCGGTCAAAATATGGCAGAGCTGGCCAAAGTTGGACCATAAACCAAATGGAAGCCAAATTTCTAGGGCAGGGCCAAAATTTGGCTTTGCCAGCTAGGGTCAGCATCCAAACGCGCCCTATATAGCCATCTGGAACATGAAGCTGTTTACCTGTGACGACAAAGGGTATTTTTGGTGTTCTTTTCTTGTCCTATATTTGTACTGACCATTGCCAGCTATATATCATTGGGCTTTGTTATTTTGACTAATGTTTGTTTCTTTGGAAGAAGCACTGCCTTTTGTATTCATTTATAAAAATATGGACCTACTAAAAGCTTAGCTCCTCTCCCAGTAACAAATCGTGACACTGAACGAACAAGTCAGGTTTAGGACTAGTGAGCCGCTGCCTCTTCTCCAAAGATGTACACAGCTGGACATGCAACATATTCGAGCCTTTTGATTTGCTGTAGGCTTTAGCTTCTAGGATGCTGTATCTCTCTGGGACTATAAAAGTTAATAGATTCAATGGAATTGAACAATTGGATTGACCAGCAACACCCAGACCTTACTGCGGAGCTGATAAATCCTGTTGTATTGAAGGAGAGAACTGATTATCGCACTACTAGTGACATCTGTAGGTGTGGGTGTGTTTTACTTTATCCTGCACAATCTCTTGTTTTAATGATGTTTGAGGTCTTACTCTTCTACTCTACCTTTTTTACCTGTAATACAGTTGCTTCCTGGTCTGTATTTGACGTACATCTAAAACTGCAGGTTACAGGCAAAAAGTAAAGGACATTGTGCAGGGTGCTCTGTTTCCAGAGGTTGGTGTCGACAAAAGGACCGGGTCTGCTGGTGGAACTGGAGGGCAAGTTGTTGTTCGAGATATTGAACTTTTCTCATACTGTGAGTCATGCATGCTTCCATTCAGCATACAGTGCCATGTTGGGTATGTGCCCTCTGGTGGAAGGGTTGTTGGGTTAAGCAAGCTTTCTAGAGTATCTGATGTCTTTGCCAAGAGATTGCAAAACCCTCAAAGACTAGCTAATGAAGTCTGTGGTGCACTGCATGCTAGCATTCAACCTGCTGGTGTCGCTGTTGCTCTGCAGTGCTGGCACATCCCGTTGCCAGAAAACTTGGAATGCAAGACTTTGCAAGGTTGGATTAGAACTTCAAATTCATCTCGCTCTGGAGTTTTTGAGGGTGAAAACAGCACTTTCTGGAGTGACTTCTTGGCTCTTCTTAAGCTTAGGGGCATAGACATGGAGGTGGACGACCATTCTGCCTCTGTTGCTTGGTGCCCCTTGAGGTCTCATGAGGTTCCACTCTCTAACGGGCACTGCAAGAAAAGCTCAACTAATGGCATGGTTTCTGCAGTTACATCAATGCTCTTATCACTTGGAGAGGACCCCCACAGGAAAGAACTTTTAGGTACTCCTCAACGCTATGTGCAGTGGCTGATGAAGTTCAGAGCGTGTAATCTAGATGTGAAGCTGAATGGCTTTACACTTAGTAATGTCAGCATATATGAGAGACCAGCTGGAGACACTGCAGATCATGGAGCAATCCGTTCTGAGTTGCATTTGCCATTTTGTGCTCAATGTGAGCATCATCTTCTGCCCTTCTATGGAGTAGTGCACATTGGGTACTTTGATGATGGAAGCGGAGAAAGCATTGATCGGTCACACTTTCAGGCATTGGTTCATTTCTATGGGTGCAAGCTTCAGGTTCAAGAAAGGATGACAAGGCAGATAGCTGAAGCAGTATATTCCATCTCAAACAATGGGGCCATGGTGGTTGTTGAGGCCAACCACATTTGCATGATCTCAAGGGGCGTAGAGAAAATTAGGAGCAACACCGCAACTATTGCAGTTTTGGGCCAGTTTTTGACCGATCCTTCTGCCAAGGCAGGCTTCTTACAGAATATTTTAGATACAGCTGATTCTGCGGTATGAATCGTATCGCCAGCTAAGGATACATGATATTTGATTCCTTGTTTCAGAGAAGAACTTGAAGAAAACAGAAATTGTATGATTGGGAGTTAGTAGTGTTTACCAATCTGCTGATCTGGTGTGATTACCGATTTGCCATAGAAAATGCCCGTCGCTTGATGTCTGCAAAATTTTGTCGCCCAGAAGACTGTACCGAGGATATATCACAGAAGAAAGCACCAAAATGGTTTGGTTCTCTCATGTTGTACCATGTCACTTGTACGGCACTTTAAATAAAATAGCAATAGCGATAGTTACGGCTGTGCCGAGAAAGAAATAGTTGCTGAGATTTGTTTAGATTGTTGTGGAATTATCATTTGTTGTTGAAATTTTGGTGGAAGATTATTCCAGCTCATGTTGTACTGTTTGAATTTGCCTTCCGATGGCCAACAACTTGTCATACGTTCACGTTTTTGCAACTGTGGCGGCGATAGAGATGAAATATGTTTCGACCGCATGGGTGTTGACTTGCCATCGTCTCGCTCGCGGTTTTGGCGCGGTCATTTCAGCCTTCTTGTCGTACTACTTGAAACTGGGATCTGAGAATCTCTAGACGCCGGTGGCGTGCTCTGACCCGACAACGACAACCGGGGCAGCAGGCACTGTACCTGACGGCTCGCGACGGGTTGGTAGGATCACGCGGCGGGATTGGTCGCCGAGGCCCCTGCGCGCGCGCGCGCGCCCCGCCCACCAACCCTTCCCTCCTTCCAAGTTCCAACCAACACCCACCAAACCGCTGCCTCCTGACTTCCTGAGTTCACCCCCGCACGACGACGGCGACCGGCGGATCGGCAGCGCCAGCGCGCGCGCGTCACATCGACGTGGGTGGCGTGCGACGATCTGATTCTTGATTGGATCCGATGCGTGCACAACGTACCGCCGGCGACGCGCTTCCAGAACACTGGCCGGTCGACATCGTCGTCGTTGCATTATAAAGTCTAGGACATGATTCTGACCATACGTACATGCGCACCGGCGGCGCTGACAACCGCCATCGCTGCGTCCAACCTGGCGCTCGAGGTCACGGCTTCGTACAGTACAGCGCGCGCGGCTGCTTCTTCCTCGTTGATCTCGCGATGTACGTCCTCGCCGGAGAGGACCGCCGGCATCTATCGTTCTATAGCTACGAGTCAAAGACACGTACACATCAGCACTGATGAAATCGGGACTCCAACTTCCAGCGCAAGATATTTTTTCCTAGAATCATCCGTTTCAAATTACAAGTGGTGGTTTTAATTTTGAGAAACATAATTATGATATATTATATCTGGACACGTAACAAAATCTATATATATATATATATATTTGGAATGCAAGATATAACTCAATGACTTTTTTTTATTTATTTGAGACACTATAACACAATTACTTGGGTTGGTGGCTGTTGCATATTACTATAACACAATGACTAATCAAAGGCCTCGTTCTTAGCGTCGTGGAATGGTAGTTGCGCGCCCATCACGAGCCGGCAGCTGACTGAGCATGGCTGAGAGAGTTTGGCGCGCGGCACACGTACGGACCGTCGGATCGACATGCTACAAATATATATAGTATTGTTTTAGGACCGGTCTATCCATTATCATCTAAAAACAAATACAGTAACGCTAGTTCAGCAGATTCTCGCGTGAGCCGCGTGGATGCATGTTAACTAATCGCAGTAGTAGCTGCCTACAGTGCAATAGCTTGTACAGGTCGCGTCTCCTACGCAGAGCCTTCCACGCCATGCTGCTATATAACGCCGCTGGCGCTGAACAACAAGCAGCAGCATATACAGCGTACAAACAACACCACCGGCTAGCAGCAGAGCAGCATCGACGACGACGGCACAATGGCTCCGGTGATGAGCAGCGCGGTGCCGTTCCTGCCGACGGCGGCGTCGGACGAGGCGACGCTGCGGCCGTCGTTCGTGCGCGAGGAGGACGAGCGCCCCAAGGTGCCGCACGACCTCTTCAGCGACGCCGTGCCGGTGATCTCGCTCGAGGGCATCGACGGCGGCGCGCGGCGGGCGGAGATCCGGGCGCGCGTGGCGGCGGCGTGCGAGGACTGGGGCATCTTCCAGGTGGTGGACCACGGCGTGGACGCCGCGCTCGTGGCCGAGATGACGCGCCTGGCGCGCGACTTCTTCGCGCTGCCGCCCCAGGACAAGCTCCGCTACGACATGTCCGGCGGCAAGAAGGGAGGATTCATCGTCTCCAGCCACCTCCAGGTATATTCGTCAGTTCGTCACGTACCAGCTAGCTCCTCCACACGCAGTCGCAGATCGATCGATCGACTTGGTGGGGCTCGTGTTAATTAAGAAGCTAATTAAGATCGATTATTCACGCAAAAACCTCGAACAAATACGGTGAAAATGAATCAAAACATTCGGTGATACGATGATTCACACACGCAACGCATGCACTTAAGTGTGCCCAGCACGTATATGCTTACATACGGTGCTGCCTTCACGTACTATGCGTGGCCAGCATGCAGTTGCGTGTGCGCCCGACCGTTATTAAAAACATAGATGAACACGCAAACCAGAGGACAAAGCACGCGCACATGCATCGTCATATACATTAGCTGCTTACCTGCAAGCTTCAAACTAAACTATATAGTATCATGCATCAACTAATTAACAATCTGCAACTGCTGCAATTCACGTGGTCTATCAACAGCGACACCTGTGGCTGTCTGGAATCTGGATACAGTCATATTGCGACGTACACTGATGGCTCTGAAATCTCTGAATCTCTCTGATTCATTGGCCCCGATCTGTCAACGTCGTCGCTTTATGCATACGGAGTATATCCTACCAAAACCTTCACAAATTAATTGGTCATTAATAATTACACACATTTGGAAACTACTAGGGACAGGCCTCGATACAAGTACTAGTCCAGATTCCAAATAAATGTTTACGATGCACACAGGCAGCTGCTAGCACATGCCTGCAGGTAAATTGACAAATTCACGGGATAAAATTACTACTCCCTCCATTTTATATAATTTATAAAGCGCCACCTAACTTGACACAATTTTCTAAATTATATTTTAATCATTCATTTTTCTTATGCTATATTATTTATTATTATAAAATTATAATTATTAGAAATTATCTTTGCTTGCAAATCCAACCATATCAAGTTTAAAAATTATTGACTAAAGATTACACAATCTAATTATTGATATTCTTGTGTGCCTTATAAATAAAAATAGAGGTAGTAGTAGCTAGTGCTATCCTGATCCTGAGAAAGATTTGCCATTTACTCAAAATCGTTGCAAGCTGATCCTGTTGGCTAATTTATTCATCACCATAAAAAAGGTTTTTGACCAATAATCCGGGCAGCAGGACACATATCAGCTCTGACAGTTACATCGAACGTGTTTTCTTTCTGAGTCAACTTTTATTTATACTATAATAGCACAAGTTAAGTGTACAACATTGCAACACTAATCTAGGCAGCGGTGATGTGATACATGCCTGCAGGGCGAGGCTGTGCAGGACTGGCGTGAGATCGTGACCTACTTCTCGTACCCGGTGAAGGCCCGCGACTACTCGCGGTGGCCCGACAAGCCGGCGGCGTGGCGCGCGGTGGTGGAGCAGTACAGCGAGCAGCTGATGGGCCTG